>OU383776.1:40766620-41265482 GCA_910950805.1 Acrocephalus scirpaceus scirpaceus
CATCTTAGCAGAGATAGACCCCTCTGTTACTAAAAAAGTTGCTTTCTTCCTTTAGTGTAGGTTTTATTTTCAGAAAACAGATATGGATAAATTCTTATACCTCTTCATATAATTTTTAAAAAATTACCAATATATGGAAATTTTCTTCTTTACAGATGAATCCAGAATAGATGCTGTATGTACATCAGGCCAGCAGTCAGGGTCTGGAGCTGCTCTCTGACCCTAGTGACACCTTTTCCTTGTTCTCAATTCTACTCTTCAACTGTCTAATCCACTTTTGTCCTCCTGTGTGAACAGATGCAGTCCCCTATGTTTGTCTTCAAATGCTTGGAAGGAATGACTGCTTTGGCAACAATACTTCATTTGAGGTAGGGGTATCCCTAAACTTTTTCTACTTAAGAAAGTGCTTAAAGAACTTGATGCTTTCATTGATGTCTTTCTGACCTTGTGGGTACATCTTGGGGCTGTGCTGCAGAACCTTTTCTGTGAGCTGATATGGATTTCTGACATGGAAGAAAGACAAGCATTTTGAAAGCACAATTAATTATGAAGTTACCAGGACATTTTGCATCTGTTTCTGCAATGAAGAAACAGTCACAAACCTACAGGAATGAAGGGAGTTCTTCAATAGTAGCCCATGAACAGGACTTCAGTGAGTTTAAGAGAGGAGCATGGATTATTCCACTATTTGAGCTAAGTGGTGATAATATCTGACCACAAGGTGACAAGACCCATTTGTAAGATTAGGCTTCATAAATCAAATTCCGGGTTTATTTGTACGTTGTCTTGAATCTCATTTTTTTTAGCTAAAGCAATAGCAATATACTTAAGGGGAGAATACTTTCTTCTCCACCTTCTAATAGTTCATTTGCATTTCAAAGTAATGATTCAGATTTTATTCAGCCTTAACTATCATGACCTAATTAACTTCTTTATGTTGCAGGCCATGTCTGAATATATGACATGCTTTGCCATGTTGAGGGTTGGCTGTTCAGTCTCATGGCATTTCCTAACTAGTTTTATCTGTTACAGCACTTCCTTTTTCCTTTCTATGCCTATGCATCTTTCTGAAAGATTTTCCATGGAAGGCTTTCATAAACATTTTAAAATCCAGATAGATTATATCAATCCAGTCTACTAAACCTGTTTGTATTATGTGGAACATTTCCTACATGGAAATGGTGCTAGCTTTTGTTTCAGACTATTTCATATCAATCCATACTATTTCATCTTGAGTGCTTTTGAACCACATTAGGCTTCAACAACCTGAAAGCAGATAGCTCACCTTTTTTTTTTTTTCTTGGAAAGGGAAAAATATGACAGTTTTCTGGGAGCATGGAAGCATTCCAGCAATTTGTTTTGGGAACTGATACATTTAATCAATTTTATGCCCCCTGAAAATTTACAGGAGCAGTACAAGCTGAAACATCTTTAGAAATATTTTTGTCTGAGGTTCTCTCACAAAGGAATTTTTAAAAAATTAATATTAATTTACAATTAATTTTGAGTTATTTTCCTGGCGACTGCTGTGTTGAGACCTACAGAAATGAGCAAAGCATCTAAGTTGAAAGAGAAATACGATTTCTGAATAACTCACTAGCAAAATTAAAATACTCAATGTTATTTTTTTGCAAAAGACATTACCTAGAAACTCTTATCCAATCCTAGTTATTGGAGATGATGTTCTATGGCTCTGAAAATATATAGCACTTCTCTGAAATCTCTCTTAGGCAAACTAAAAAGCTCCTTGTCATTGGTCATCAGGTTGGACAAATGTGTAAAAAAGTTAAAAATTAATAGGCTGAATTAGTGGAGCTGCTAGACCTAGTAAGCAAAGAGGAATAGGTTTTTGTTTTAGGGTTAGTCTTAGCTCCTAAACTATTGACAGCTGGCATTTGAGAGTGGATACTGATGGGAATATTCATCTATATTCATCAATATAGAATATTTGATGAATATTCATCAAATATAAAATTTTTTATTTTATCCCAAGCATCTGCTACTGGATACTGGTAAGAAGATACTAGATAGATCACTGTTTGTCCAGTAAAAAATTAATTATGTTATTCAGTATAACTGATAATTAATTATTTGCAAGAGACAACTTGCAAAAGGAAAAAATCTCCTTTGCTGCTTTTAAACATTTACAGAATAGGCCTCAGCCCACAAAAAAATCTTTAACGAACAATTCCTTATAAGTACTACTGTGCTTTTTCCTATACTAACTTCTTGCATAACTGAAAAGAATGTTCTTTTAAACATTTTCTTTACAGGACATTGCATAACAAGCAAAGGTTTGCTAAGAATAGACAAAGATGGAACAAACCTTTTAATACGGCCAAGAACAGGTTTCTCAGTAAAAAAGACAAATTTTATGAAAAATAATTTGGAGTCAGTTGAAAAAAATTTTGGACTTCAAATCCACAGAAGATTCTATACTCAAATTTAGATCCTTTTTTAAATAAACCTGAAGGCTAAAGCACACCAGATTTTGAAGAATTCCTTAAATATTTTTTTGTTTTAAGAAGTATATTGCAAGACACAAAATCTCTTCCAATTAAGGTGACCATTGATTAAAACCCAACTCTATCCTCCATGAGGGATTCAAATCTTGACAAAAATATGATGTTGCTGCTAATTAATGTGTAATTTTCAATTTCTACTCCATTGTTAATTTCAAATATTCCTAAAGAGACTTTATCTGAACTGAGACTCTCTATACATGTGAATATGCTAAGCAGGCTGGGTGGAAGATAGCTGTTTTTGGAGACAGGCTGAAGAAATGCAATTTCTGTCCCATAAGATAGAGTTTCAAAGTGGAGAACTTTATTGCACTGAAAAACTCATTTTCTGTTCAGCACCCGATGTCAGCATAGCTTTAGGTAGCTGGGTCACAGTCTAGCTTTTTAGCATATATGTGACATGTCACATACTATACCAGATC
The DNA here is from genome assembly GCA_910950805.1 of Acrocephalus scirpaceus scirpaceus. Taxonomy (NCBI): domain Eukaryota; kingdom Metazoa; phylum Chordata; class Aves; order Passeriformes; family Sylviidae; genus Acrocephalus; species Acrocephalus scirpaceus. Next base: position 40,769,565 of record OU383776.1, read on the forward strand.
TACATTTACATTGCAACCCCTTGGTGAATCACTGATGGGTGAGGAATTGCTGCTCTCTGTCCTTCCCTAGATGTCATCTTGTGTCCCAGGTGTGAGGACCTCAATTCTTTGTGCTGCACACTTCCATCCTCCTGCTTTGTTTCCACTGAAGCTGCTCAGGCACAGCAGTTAATTGCTCCCTCTGCAAGAGGCACTCTGCTGCTGGCAAACACACCCAACAGCCAATACTGCCTGCTTTTGTGTTTTGGTGGGTTGATCCCAGGCAGCAGCTAAGCTCCCTTCCAGTAACTTCTCACTCCAACCTCCCAGAGGGATGGGAGGAAAAAAGTGGAAACCAAACCAAACAAGTAGTTAGTGGTCAAAGTGAAGACAGGTTAATTAATAAAGAAGAAAATTGTGGAAAAAAGCAAATTATGTAAAAGCAATTCCAGACCTGCTCAGCAGCAGAGTGGTGTTCAGCCTACCTCCAAGAGTGACTATTTACAACCAAACTTGCCTCCCCTGGCTTTCTTGCAGAGCATGATGCTATGTATTATGAAGTATCTCTCCAGTTAGTTCAGGTCAGCTATCCCAGCTCTCCCAACCCTAGACTATGCCCTGGGAGAAAATAGAGTGAGAAACAGATGATGAGCAAGCACTATCCAGCAACAGCTAAAACATTGCAGATTTTGTTATTAACTATTTTCAACACAAATGTAAAACACAGCACCATTTGGGCTGCTATGAAGATAAATAACTTGACCCCAACTGGACCCAGCACACAGAGGAGACAAACTACCCCTTGCTGCTAGTTCAGAGCTTGCAGCATGAGTAGTCTTAAATTGGTGAAGATCACTGCTTGGTGCAGCATACCTGTGGGATAGATCTGCAGTGAGGCACAGTTCTAAGTCCAGTGTCATGGGCCTCTAAGTCCAGTAGGTGGAAAAATTGACCCATGTTCACACAAAACCACACTGTTTTTCAGGCTTGCTGCCACGGAAGTCTTATAGCCCTGCAGTTTTCCTTCCACTATATACTATAAAAGAACTGTTCTTTAAGAGCTGATACATGGAGATACATGTTTCCCTATCCACTCACCTCACCTTTCCCTAGAAGTTTCCACTTCTTAATAGACCTTCCTAATTTGAAAAACAAACAAACAAACAAACAAACAAACAAGCAGCAGTATTCACCTGCTCATCCCATGTCCTGTCCTCAGCTCTTTTCTCACTTCTTAGTAGCACAAACTCTCTTGTTGCAGGAGTATTTGGCTTGGAATTTGTAGTACAGGTCTGGTCCCCTCTGTCCTCCACTAAAATCCCTGGGACGACCATGGGAAAACAGAGGAGAATATGAAGGAGGTAGTATGTCACCTCTGTTCCAGGCTGAGATAGGATGTCTCAAAGACCAAGAGAGTGCTAAGACTGAGAGAGAGTTCTACATATCAGGAAGATCTCTGTGGCAGCTGCCCACTTTGCCCCTTCCAGGTTCGGTAAAGCAGTTAATGCATTTAACTCTGTACCTTTTTTACTTTAGTAGGACTGTGTTTGGCCTTAAAGTACACCACCAGATACCATGCTAGACTGGGATCTGCTAGAGAAGAACAACACTCTGACTTATTTCCTGTTCATATGGACTATTGTTAAGCAGACACCAGTTTTGCTGGCACCTGGCGCTTTAGCTAGTTGGCCTACTAAAACAAAATAAAGGGTATATAAATGGATGTATAATTTCATGATATAGTACAAGTGCATGTTAAGTTTTTGTCCTTTCATATACTGGTAGGCTGATCACCCCACTTTACTGTGTTTTGTCCTTAAACATGGATCCTTCTGTTTGAGAAGGACACTTTGTCTTCTAAATTAGAAGATAAGAAGACTATGTACAAATATGAAGTCTTTGCACTTTTTTTATTACTAAAAGTGCAAAAAGTATTGTGCTGTTTCCCTTACAATTGTGCTTGTATACGTCAAGCAATATAGTTAGCTGAGCCTAATTTTTCAGTTGAGCCTCTAAGGAGGCAGAGAGACAGAATGACAGTCACATGCTCTCTGAACTTAGGCAAGTGATACCAAAGTAGAACTTAACAGGCATGAAAATTTCAGGCCACACAGACCTTTGACTAGTGTATAATCTATTTTTTTCAAGAATATAAAGCAGTTTTCTCAAGCATTGTAAGAGGTTAAAGACTCTACATAGAATCATGTGAGCATTCTAACTCAGTTCCATTGAAGTCCTTAGGGACCTGATGCAAGCCTTTGCTGATGCATGCAAGAACCTTACCCAGCTGTGTATTTGACTCCTGTTGTATAAAGCACTCTCAGTCCCATTATAAACCAATGTTATTTTAGTTTCAAAGAATGTGACAGATTCACACTTACAAAACAATGTTTCTACATTTTCTCTGTATCAAGGGATTTTAATGTAACTGAAAATAACACCTTTTTTGTTTTCCAGATACTTGCACTCCTATTTATGGGAAAAAGAGTTTTTACAATATAAAGGCTAGCAGCATGGGCCCATTTCTTGGCCTCAAAGCAGTCCGAGGGAAACCACTTTATAGTCAAACATGCATATTGTCAGGCAGTGAATCCAAATCTTGATATATGGGAAACCACATAGAGTTTCGTTTCCAAGAGGCCTTTAGGGGGAAAAAAACCCCCATACCGTGAACAAACTTTGAAGAACTGAGTTGTATTTTGTTTGTTTGGTGGGGGTTTGGGGGTTTTTTAGGGTTTCTTTTAAGGAGACATCCATCTTTCGTAAGTTAAATTTAGTGCTAACAATACATAATATATGACCAGCTCCTGTGTATGGGTTAAAGATGCGAAATTGCTCTTTTTCTGCTTTTGTTGGAAAATAAACAAGGGGGTAATCTGTTGTGGAACTGAGTTGAATGGCGAGAAGAGAATATTTAGTGTTGTCACAATTTGAGAAGACTCTTATGTTTTTTCTTTGTTTATGGATTTATTACTGTGGTTTATGGATTTCCACCTCCAGCAAAATTAACAAGAACAGCTTTTTCTTTTTTTTGTTTTAGTGCCATTGCAATATATGGTGCATTCTGAAGGACACTTTTGGAAGACTCTGGTCTACCATGGTATCATATTCACATTCAGACTTGAAATGAGCAGGAGTTTCCATTTTTCCCTGTTCTACATCAGTCCCCTTGAAAAGTGATAAAGCAGGTCCAAAGTTCTGCAAAACTTCAATATGAGAACAGATACTTAGGAAACTGCACTTCTACAACACAGTATTCTTACAGTGATATCAGTGTACAGGAAGGGTGGGGATAAGTTTAGATCCTAAAAAATCAGCCTTTGTTTTGTGGCAGCTATCAATACAGGATGTGCGTCTGTTTCTCTTTTGCAAAAGAGTAAAATACTAGCATATTGTCTCTTTCAGTAGCATAAAATACCACATTTGAAAAGGATTTTTTTTTTTTAGTTTTGTTATGGAAAAGGAAAACACAAGAAAGAGAAATGGCTCTTGATGTTTCATTTTCTTCTGCAATCTGTTAGAGTAACAGCCTGTACATAATGGACCAAGCAATAAGGTGTCTTTGTCAAGGCAAGCAAAAATCGTTGGATTGGAGCTCCAAAAAGGGACAATTTTTGAACCTGACATTTCTAGGATTTGTGTCCAGTGGATGATTTTTAGAGAGGATATGGAAATACATATGTGAGACTGCTGATTGCTCTGCAAGGGACCTCACTCGAGACATGCAGCTCCAAGCAGTCAAAACTCTCAAGTGTCAACAATTTCCAAGGCACCTGGGATAAAGATGCTACCAGGGTTGAACCCTCAGTGTTAGCGAATGGATGCAGTGGTCTTGGCAGAGCAGACAGGCTTTCTCTACCAGCTCAGGGGCAGCAGGAACCGGCCAAGGGTTTGAGCCACCAGAGGGAGATATAAGGCCGCACACATTTGAGCTGTGCCATCTCCTATCCGTACTGCTGATAACGAGTCCATAACCATTTGTGCTGCCATCTCAAGGCATAATGTATAACAAACTAATTGTTGAGGCAAACAACAACACCATTAGGCCACCAGCACTTGCCAAAGATTAATATTACCAGTTTAACCTTTCCTCTGGCAAAGCAATGCATGTAATCCGAGGGACAAAAACCAGCAAAAAATCCCAAACCCAAACCAACCCAACCTAAACAAATAAACTGAACCACCACCTAACAAAACAGCCCTTGAACAAAATTCCTCTTGCTGTTTTTGTAACAGATCTATGCAGCCTGTTGGAGAAGTTTACAAATGTGGCTCTGTGCTGTGCACGCATAATTTTTTTATACTTGTTTTAAACTGGGAGCCAGGAAACTATTAAGTTTCTGCAAATATTTTGGCATTGACCTTTGGAATAATTCTAATGAAGCTCAGACTGCTGGGTGTTTTTCTTAGAGTGTATTGCAGGGAATTCATGTTTTGAAAAAATTCCACGGAATTCTGCACTCTAAATAATCCTTCAAAAACAAGAATACAGACTACAACAAAAACACTTAGTGAACTGCTCTTAAGAAGTTGATTCAGACAAACTCTTGGTTAGATTTTTGTTCTGCAGGGATAGTCTTTGCATTTTTATTCTTTGTATCTGTCTCTTCTTTTTTATGTACTTCCTAGACCATTCCTAGTTGTAGTGTAAGATGAAGAAGCTAAATACCATAATAAAGTAATAAATAATAAAGTAAAATAGGTTCTAGGATTAAAGTAATAAATAAATAAATAATAAATATTGTAACATTGAAGTAATAATCCATAAAGCAATAACGTAAGTGCAGCTGCTTGAAAAACTCAGGCTACAGTTGTCAGAAAAAACTTGTAGATTTCTGCTCTGGACCAGAATGAAAAAACCCCCCCAAAATTATGACAAAGTTTATGTGAAAAAATGTTGAGCTACTTTGACAATTTTCATTTCAGTCATTCCAAATATAAATCTTTTCAGGCTGCATCAGCAATGAAATGTACTCCTGATGCCTTTCCCATTGCTGCCTCCTTTCTAATCCTTTGTCTGAGTGTGGGAACTCCCTCCATAATATCTCAATTTGTCCCTGATTTTAAATTATGTTGTCTGTGTTAGAGACTAAGAAAGAAGAAGAAACCAAATCTCAGAAGGGTAAGAAATCAGAAGTTAGAACCTGTTATTGGCTAGTCAATCACCTTATCATGTGGGATACTAAGGACAAGATAGGCAGAAATACAAAAATGACAGAGAAAGGTAACTGTGATAAAGATTAGAAGAAAACCTGGCTAATCTCAGTGACTGATGGGATAGCAATAAATTCAGAGGCACAGTGGGGCAACTGATAAGGATGCAAACTCAGAGATGCAGGTGAGACTTGGAAGTTGCTGAGGATTCAAGGATGGGAGAGGGTCAGAAAGAAAAGGGTGTAGGAGGAGCTAGTTGCCTGTAAGATGACACTGGTCACCATGCTGGCCTGGCTGAGACTGGCACCTAATTACTACAGCCTTTTCTATCTTCTTCTTGCATCCTTTCTTATCTAACTGCATCGTCACGGTCCCTATCTCACGTGCATGACTGCTGTAAGGACTAAGTGCCAGCTACTGGGCAAATGGGTGTGATGAATTTGGTGCCAGCAGCTGGAGTTGGACCAAGGGTTTTGGTGCCCCAGACCTGTAGTGGCAGCTACCAAAATGAGTTAAGTGTCAGTCCAGTCACTGGGGCAGAAAGGGGTCTTGGCCCCAGTCACTGGGGTTGAAACAGTGCATGTTCAAAAAGCCATCCAACCAATAGTGGAAAGCTGGTATAGAAGTTGGTAAAAAGGTGGAATGCTCCTTGTTAGAAGAGGAGGTGAAAATGTCTTGTCTTTTTTTGGCCCCTAAGGATGAACCTAGAGACAACACTGAATTGCTCACAAGCAGGAAGAGAGGAGAACAGCGTAATGTCAGATGCAGAATGTTGTCAGTCAGATTTTATTGGTTGTTTTTTGCACCAAGTATGTATTCAGGCTGGAAGTTAGAAAAATGTCTTACTGGTATAGAAATAAGATTGTGGGATACCTTATCAAAGGAAATATTTTCACCCCAAAGCTTCAGTTAAAATAGATCTCAGAATGATTATTTTAAAATGTTTATTTTGACATGGCTACCCAAGTTCACTAATGACTAGTTTTCATCACTTCTGTGTTTCTACAGAACAGCTGATTCAGAATCTCCTATTAGCAAATGTGCTGAAAAAGGTACAAAGGAAATTCTAAGACCTTCTGTGCAAGGCTGGTGTTCAGCATTCCCCCAGATATTCTTTCTGTAGTATGTGCATCTTGGCTACTGTAATTCTGTTGCAGGAGAAGAGTTCAAAAAGCAGAATTCATGTGTTTCTTGCTTCATCACTGTAACATTAGGGCTTGGAGGGTTTGACATTGTGTGAATACTCAGTTTTCTCTAGGGAAAACTGGATGCTTCTTCTTTTTTTTTCTTGACTATTTTGCATACTTGGGTGAGCACACACATGGGCTCTCTCACACATACACATATGCTTTTACCTACATATACAAACTACATTTACTTTCGTGTTCCCTTCTAACATGGCACATGTTTGCTGCACAGGGACTCCAGACACTGTCTCCCATAACCTAAGGAAGTCTCTGTTTTTGTGCTGCTTTGAGCTTTTAATTGATGTGGCTGCTTTACTCTCATGACAGCATCTGAAAAAAACTCCTATAGTTTTGTGCTTCAGATATTTTGCATCCCAACACTGCCTGATGTTAACCGCATATGGTTGAAATTAAACCTTTTTTTTTCGTTGGTGTGAAGATGGTCAGATGGTCCTACTTCATACTTTTTAAGTCTGATGAAGACAGCAGTGAGTACACAGTGGTTAACAAAAGAGCCAAATAATTCAGATCTTAGGGATTAATTCTTCTTTAGGGCTGCTATTGGAGAATGGAGAAAATTCAGCCTGAAGGATGTTGAATGGGGTGATAGTTCAGTTCTTCCAGACACTGAGCATCTCTAAGAATCAGCATATTTTCCCCTTTCACTGAAAGTGGCACTCCATAAGGACTAGGCAGTTTTTCTGAGTCAGGATACAGCATGGCGAGAATTCCCATTGCTGCTGCTACAGAATCCAAAGCTACTGTCACCAAGTGCAGGCTTACAGAGAGAGACAAGACAGCACCTGCTTAACTTCTGCTCTGCCTGTTTTTCCCTTACCTTAGTGGCCCATAGATCCTACAAAAGCAGAAGGAACGAAAGTTCTGCAATCTACCAGTGCTGACACAGCTTGTTGTGAGGGTGACTGGACCATCTTTGGTGATGGCTGGCATGAATTACAAAGAGCTGCTAGAAAATTACAGACATTCTTCTGTGTAGCAGGCCTGATACATAGAAATGGAAGTAAGACAGTAGTTTGATGCATGTCTTTGTCTGGAGTTTGTCTATGCTGTCAGCACATACATGAGTTAAATGGCATTTTGAAGTTTCAAACTTGTTCTAAGCATAAATCGGTTTAATGATGCAGAAGTCTTGACAGTTCTTCATAAAACCCTTAAGATGCAAGAGGCTTTGTCAGGATCTGCTTCTTGTTATCTGCTCACGATTGCTGATCAAACAAATGGCTTGCTGAGCTGTACCACTAGAGCTGGCACAAAAGCTGTGGCTTCCTTGTCAACAAGCACTGCCACAGAAAGGGACCCAGGCGTTCTGGTCTGTGGCAAGATGAACATGAGTCAGCCGTGCCCTGGCAGCCAGGAGGGCCAACCCTATCCTGGTGTGCATCAGACACAGCATCACCAGCCAAGCAAGGGAGGGGATTGTCCTGCTCTGCTCTAACCTGGGGCAGCCCTACCTCGAATGTCGGGGGCAGTTTTGGGTGTCAAAATATAAGAAAGATAATGAACTCATAGAGATAATCCACAGAAGTGCAAAAAGGATGGTGGAATGCCTTGAGGAGAAGCTGTATGAGGAGTGGCTGAGGTCACTTGGTCTGTTCAGCCCGGAGGAGACTGAGGGGATATCTCATTGCAGTTACAACTTCCTTTTGAGGGGAAGAGGAGGGGCAGGCACTGATCTCTTCTCTCTGGCACCCAGTGACAGGGCCTGAGGGAATGGTCTGAAGTTGTGTCAGGGGAGGTTTAGACTCGACATTAGAAAAAGGTTTTTGTATTAGAACAGGCTCTCTGGGGAAGCGGTCACAGCAACAAGCCTGACAGAGTGCAAGAAGCATTTGGACAATACTCTCATGCACATGGTGTAACTCCTGGGGATGATCTTGTGCAGGGCCAGGAGTTGGACTTGATGATCCTCATGGGTCCCTTCCAACTCAGCTTATTCTGTGATTCTGTGAACCAGAGATGAAATATACGTGTACTGAAGCCTTGCAAGTTGTACTGAGTATTTGCTTCAATTTTGCTGTCTGCATGAAGCTATGTGGGGATTTCATAAAAGCCACAGGAAGATTCACTTACATGATCCATGCTTCTTGCTATACAGATGTGATGGGGGCACTGAATTCACCATACTACAAAAGGAATTTTTTTCCTTTCTTTCTGGTTGCTCTTGTTAACTATGCCTACAAAATCAAATGTAACCTTGCTTTTTTTACTTTTACTCCAGAATAAGATCCTGAGTGAGGAAGATGCTTAAGCATATGCTAAAGTACATGCTTTGCTGCAAATTTGTAGGTGTAAGAAGATGTTTAACTGTAAACACATAGTGAAGAGCTTTCCTAAACTGAGACTTTCCCCAGAATAATAATTATTTAGATAGCAGCTGTTAACACAAGCTTTGTGATGGTCTGAGTTGAATTAGTGAACCCACACTGGCATTATGGAGAGAAATTATTTTTCATTTTATGTTTAAAATGCAGATATATGTGAAAAGAAAGAAAAGCAGCATTTTCTTATACAAAGGGGTCACTTCCTGCTGTTGTTAAATATTTTGAAGTGTAAACATTAGTTCTGTTATTAAAATGACAGGGTGAGACATGGGAGTTTCAAGAAAACTGGATATTAAAATCAAGGAGTCTGATCACATAGTAAAAGTGAGTTTAGGTCATTGGCCAGTGGTCAGTTAGGATGGTCTGCTTGCTGGGGGTGATATTAAATGCTATAAAATAAAGTTTTCAATGCATCGCTTTTCAGAAAGCCAAAAATTACCAGCAAGCTGTACCACCTAGAAATATCTGCGTTCCAATCACAGATTTCAGTGCAAATCAGGCCTCTTTGTTAGGCATTACTCAAATTAGGGATGCATTGAAGTAATCAGTATTCCCTTCAATTTTTAAAAAATTGTTATTTGTTTTTTCCCTTCGTTTTCATTGCTAAGGACTTATTCAGGAGCCTGATACTGAAGTGCATGTCCTGGGGAAGTGGCAGGAGATTTCTTCTTGTACTGCGAATTTAGATACCCATATACCTGATTGTAATGTGCCATTGGTCAAAGCTGTCCACCTGCACTGTAGATGTTAGATTAGACTTCATATACAGTAAAAACTGACAAGTGAGCATGGGAAAGATATGTCCTGGATAATCGGCCTAAAACATGCTTGGAAAATTGGCAAGAGCTTGGGGTCCAAGTGTTTTGAAAAGCAACACAAAGTCTAGCATGGTACTCATTGCTAGTCATGTCCCTCTGACATGTTGACACTCTGGCCAAAAGTGAGTTATGTCTTTACTAATGACCTGTATGATGGGACAGAGTGTGCTCTCAGCAAATTTGCAGATGCTCCCAGACTGACGGGAATGTCAGATACACTGGAGAAGAGCGGTCTTTAGAAGGACGAAGACAAGCCAGAGAAATGGTGTGATGAGAACCTCCTGGAGCTGAGTATCAGCAAATGTCAAGTTTGAGTTCTCCAGTTCATCTCAAGACAGACATTGAGCCCACGCTGTTGCTGCTCTTGCAGCCACAACTGCGGTGGTCTGGTCTTAGGATAGACGGCACGGCTACCACATGCTTTGTGTGGCGCTCGGGCTAATAACACACGCATACACCAATATGGTGGATCGTTAAAAGCATTTATTATCTAAAGCATGCAGTTTAAATACTCTCTGGTTCTTCCCTACGTCAGAGGGGTCTTGCTACACTTCCTGAGTTAGTGGGGAGAATGGAAAAGTACTGGTATGTCTGTTAGAGGGGGGTTTTACATTCTTGGAGTGATAGCTTATCTCGGGGGGTTGGGGAGTTCTGCTCTTTCCCGTTACAAACCGATATCTTCCGAGCGCCTGTCCCTTTCCATCCACACCACGCAGCAAGTTTGGTGGAGGCCACAAATGCAGAGGAGGCTGGAGGATAGCACAGGGCAGGAGGAGCAACAAGAAGTAGTTTTTTTCAGCTTGGGAATGAAAGGGAGTTTTTCTGTCTGCCATCAGTTCCTTTGTGGCAGAGCACTGAAATAATTGTGCATCCTCAGTCACTGCAATATATAGTTCTCACAGAAGATTAGAAGAACTGTCTTTTCTGGGGGAGTTCTCTGTGCCTAGGCAGGGACACCCAGTCAGGCTGAAGGGTCTCCACTCTTGGGCATCTTCTTGACTTTATAGCCCAGAGAAAACAAATGAACTGTCAGGTTGGCCCACCCATGATGCAGGGAGGAATTATGAGCCAGTAGATGCGGGTTTCATTTAAAAGTGAGAAATCTGGGTTCTTGAGCGGGCTCTTGCAAGACAGAATCTTGCTGCTTGTGTTTTTACTGTTGCTTGTCTACTGTGCCTCCTTACCCTAGAGCTATGCAGAGTCAGGAGTTCTTGCCCTGTGTGTGTGTTTTATGTTGAAGAAATTGGGAGTAGGAAATCCTTGCTCAAGTCAGAGCCTCGATCAGGCAGAATTCAGGCGTTTTTCTCCCGGAGGAACTTCTTGGGAAACGCGTGGTCTACCCCGGGTTATTGCACATCACTCGCGAGCAGCACCACGCACCTCGATTTACGAAAGTACTATGCGACGTGCATGGCAGGCCACAGACGCGACAGAAACCGGGGGAAAAGACGTAGAACGGGTGATGAAGGGGCGAGATTCCTGTTTCTGGGGGCCAGGACAGCTGCTCCCAGCGGCGCGCGGAGCCCCCCGGCGCCGAGGGTCGGGGCGGTACAGTGCGCAGGGGGCGGGCGGAGGGCGGGGCGCCTGGCAGCACCACGTGGCCGCGGGTCCCCGCCCTCCTGCTCTGGAGCTGCGCGGCGGCGGCGGCTTCCGCGGGGCGGCTGGGGCAGGCGAGCCGCCGCCGCTGCCCTCCGTATGGAGCCGCGGCCGCCCGGCGCCACCGCCGCCGCGCTGCGAGGGGCGTCCGCGGCGCCGGGGGCGGCGGGCGGCGGCGGCGGCGTCGGGGCGCCCTGCGGAGGATGTGGTGAGTGACGGAGGCGCCGCGGTGCGTGCGAGTGTGAGCGAGTGTGAGTGTGTGCGTGGGTGGGCGGGTGTGTGAGCGTGTGTGAGGTGTGCGCGCCCCCGGCGGGCCAGGCCGCTCCCTGGCCCCGGGGCGGCAGGTCCCGGCGGCGGCGCCGGTCCCGCGGGGCGCTGTCCGCGGTGCTGAGCGCGGCCGGGCGGGCGCAGCCCTTCGCCGCCGCCGGGCGCGGAGAGGCGCGCGGGGAAGGAGGCTTTCCTTCCCAGCCTTGCGGTGTGCTACCCATGCTGTCTCGGCGGAGACGCATGGTCGCTGCGCTGGGTATGAAAATATCTGGCCGGACCTTGCGTGGTGCTCCCGCAGGGTTTGTGATCCGGTCACGACAGAAAGCAGCCGGCAGATGAGACCGTCAGTAATCGAGTAGACCATAGGGTGACACAAGCACACTGCGGGGTTGCAGTCCAAAGCTGATGGTGTTTTCAGTTTGCAAATCTAGACACTATCTGTTTGCAGCAGACAACATAAAGTAGCTCCTTGGCACCCTGCAGTTTTTCAAACGGAAACATAGACCCAGTTTTTGCTATGCATTAGCTTAAATTAATTGAGGTCAGCCAAAACTTAGATGCATTATTCTTATATTTTCTTAGTCTTGAGTCACATCCTGACTGGCACTGATTGCTGAGGAACGATATGTCCTTACTTTAAGAGGAAATACATTTCTTAGAGTGCAAACTTCTCTCAATGTAAAAGAAGCAGTAACAATACACTTCTATTCAAGCCTTTCCTTCTTGTAGCCAACATTCAGCCTCTCTTTCGTGCAACAGCTAAACGTTCTCCTCCTTTGTTATGCTGCAGCATTTTTTGCTACAAATATTCTTCACTTGCATAAATAATGAACACACTGTTGCATTTTTGGTATTGTGTTCATCTTTGATATTTTAAAAACCATAATTTCTCAGAGCTATTATATGTGTGTGTGTAGGTGTGAAGAAGCTATGCTTTGCATTCAGTTATCCACAAGTCTTATCTCCTAGATACTCTCTTGGGCTTAGTGCGAACTGAACTCTTCAAGTATTTTGCTGTAAATGTATAGCACTTGGAAGATTGGTTTCTTTCTGGAGCTGAAAGGAGTTTGCCTGTTTAAAAGATAATCAGCACTGGTTACTACAGGTGTTACCAGCCAAAGCTTGAGAGGAGTTAAATTGTGTAGTCATGAGGCTGTTGTATAATCAGGCAGGTTAGCCATTGGCAAGGACCATTCTTCAGCTGCACAGAAGATAGCAAAGTCTATTTCTAAAGGTGAGGTCTGTCCGCAGACTGTAAGCTGCTATGGACATTCAGGCCTGTCTAAATGGGAGTCTGTGAAAATCTTGAGTCTGGGAGAGTCACAGCCTATAAAATCTAGACTGCCTTCAGCATCTACCTTTTGTGATTCACTGGAATCTGTATTTCACTTGCTGATGTGTCCCAGCTTGTAAGTCCTATCTCACACTTGCTAATGTTGGCCTCTTCTTCTCTGATCAATGCTACTAGATGAATTTCTAAATTTGTGGCTGAGAGGAGAATAGTAATTTTGTTCGAGTTTACTTTGAAGAAAATGTTGCTCCTCTTCCCACTGAGATGTTGATTACTTCTCTTTAGAGTGTAGGAGAAAAAAGACCAATTTAAGAAAGTCATGATCTGCCTCATGTTCAAAATTTTTCCTTCCATTTTGCCTTGTATAAGCACTTCTGCTGGCTTTAGGCTGACCTCACTGCGGGCATAAATTTTCTCCAGTGTTTTGAAGGCAGAGGCATAATTCGTGAAGGCTTAAGTTTGTAGATGTTTTGCTGACATGATTAATCATGCAAATAATTCTAGGGGCTTCCATGCTGGACTGCTTGTCTGACTAGTGACAAGAAATATGACATTTAAGTAGAAACCCATAGAAGCAGATTAACTGGGAGATAAAACCTCAGCAGAGGCGTTCAGCTGGCTTTCCTCACCTCCGTGCAGAAGAAAAAATGGGGCACTCAGCCTAACACTACTTGTTGCTCATGCTGTACCCATGTGTCCTCTCATAAATTCTGCAGGGCTGTCAAATGGTTCCCATGCTGCAGAAGGGGCAGGAGAGCAGTGGCCCACATCTGGCAGAGGTGGGCTCTCATGTAAAGGAATAGCGGTATACTTGTTCAAGTATACAATATACAAATCATGCTTGCTGTGCAGCCCAGATGTTTACATTACAAGTACACTGTCACCTCTTTCCATGAGTTTCACTGTCTTCAAGCACAGATATAATTAGCAAAAGTTAAGTAACACATGTATTTGAATGAGCCAGCTTTGCAGTCATGGCAGACAGAGATGGCTCTTTCCTTATACAGTTGAAGACGCGACCAGTTGGCAAGCCAGGGTGTTTGTGTGTGTTGAGTGTGTTGACCACAGGCAGGCACTTTAACTATTTTGTCATTTCTTGAGACTGTCACAAAGCAACATAATGAGATTAGTAATATCTTATTTGTATTAATATAGGCACAAATTTGTTCTGAAAAATATGTTTCTACTAACAAAAGTTTGTTTAAATGTACTGAACAGGGTGCCTAAAATCCACTTAATCTAATGAGCAAATAAATTTTATAAGTACGTGAAATGCAGAAGATTTGAAAACTATTTTTCATACATATTTATCAAGTCAAACTGCTTAAAATTTGCTTCTAAATGTAAGCAACTTAAAAATTCAAAAGACTTCAAAAGACCCAAGTTAAAAATAGCTGACTTGCTGTTTGCCTGCACAAAAGAGTCTATTTTTGTCCTTATTCGGTAGATTGCACACAGGCATTTCTGGGGGATGTTTCAGGCCTCCTTTTTAGCAATCCAGTCCCTGGATTTGTATGTTAAATCATTTTGGTTTGGTTAGCAATCCCATTTCTTCCTGATGTACAGATATTTATAGTCATTTAGATATGGAAGGAATACAAAAGTTTATTCTAACCTCTAAACATGTTTTCAGCTTTCTCCTTGAACAGTGAATTGATTTCACTGTCACTTTCAAAACTGTATTGAAATTCAGGGAAATGCCTGAACTTGAAACATCCTTTTAATACTGGACTGTCCTTTGTACTTATGGTTGATAGATTTTCCCAGCACTACTGAAAATATACCGCATCAATAGTTCGTTTTAAATGGTTTTATCTATAAACATCAGTTTGAGGCTAGCTAAGATTGATTAATGTATCTCTTAAAAATAAAAGATGTGACACTATCTGGAAATACTATCTTTAGAGTTCATGTGCATGTTTCTTTGAATTGAAGCTGCACAGAATGAAGAAATTTATCTTTCATTCTCATATATATATATAGATATTTAAAGCTGTATAAGTTCTGTTTAATGATATAAGCAGAAATAGATTCTATGTATTTGTATGTGTTCAGTATTTCTATGAAAACTGCCCACCTAAAATAGGTATATGGAGTGTGGAGACAGGACCGATATCTCTTCAAATTACTCTGTTATTTTGTAGTTAGCAAGAGAGTTCTGTTTTTGTAATCTGAAAACAATCAGCCTCAGTTCAGAATCTCTGAAATTATTTCTTTATGTTTCTTGGATAGTACTTCTTTTTGGGATAAGTACACTGCTGTAGGTCTGGACAATTGATCCTAATGAAGCAGCCAGCCTGAGTGATCCTTTTGGGATTTCATCTGTATTGCTACTGTGACAGCTGCTTGAATTGTGGGCGTTTTCTCCTTTTTTCCCTTCTTGTTCGCAGAGATTTTAGCTGCCTTGCCACTAGCTCTGCCATGTTAGAGGGTGGTGTTTCTACCTGACTTCTGCGGGCTGAAATTTGCTGCCTTTCCAATCTGCTTGTCAATCATCCTAACAGCCAAATTCTTGAAATGCTAGGGAGCTCCTTTAATGTGAGTGCTTACCTTTCCTGCTTGTCTGGGGCCCAATCCTGCACCCTTGAAGCAGGTAGGATTTTTGATACTGCCTCTTGTAAAGTCTCTGTTGTGACACTGAGCTTGCATTGCCAGGAGGGTGCAGCTTTCTCCCCCTTCCCACACTCATGACTGTTTCTATTTGTGTGCTAGAAATAACAAGGCTGCATGACCTTCCCCTCTTGGTGAACACACACACTTCTGAGGTCAATGTTTTGACACGAATGACTTGTGTGAAGAAGGTGAGCAGAACTTGCCTCCGTTTCTCCTTTGTACTAGTCAGGCTGCACAGGTGCTTCCATGTGCATTGCCAGCAGCAACAACAATTGCAAGTATGGATAGTTTTATCCAAAATATCAGATGAAATATATCAGAATATCTGCTTTGCAAGATGCGAATCTAAATACATCTAAATATGAAATGGAATGATTTAAGTCTTTGCAGAGAAACGAAAATCAAGAACCACGGAATAAATGGTTATTTTCAGGCAACCTGATAACCATTTTCCTTTCCTATAATTTGCTAAGGATTTCACTTTTGTGCTTATTAGTAGCATGTTTTGATTGCATTCTTGTAGCAGGGAAAACTATTGATTTGATGGTGAACATTTCTTCTGTCCACAAATATGACAAAATAGTGTAATGCTCTGAAATATCATAGGTATATTGCTGGTCTCATGCCAAGATCATTTTCAGCAATGAGATAAATATCTAAATAGAATACATTATGGTCATTATGTTAATAAAATGTGAGTCATGCACACCAGCACTTTCATTCTTAAAATACTTCAGTAAACTGGTATATCCATTTGCCAATGGATAGAACATACTGTGGAAGACAAATCTATTGCTGCATGGGCAAATAATCTCCAGTGTTATCCCTGAAGCTCTGTGCTTAATTTAGCAATTTATGTGTGAGCTCAATAACGAACATTTTAAGCATACTTGCATGATGTATGTTATCACCAAGTTTTAACTAAAACTATAAATATAAAACTATTGTAAAGTCTCTTCTGACTTAGCAAAGTCCTAGATTTTAAGTGTGATTGTTGGCTGAATATGTCAGTGTGTTCTGGATGACAGAAAAACTGCTTTATAGCTAACTCTGTATGTGAAGGCCCTGTAGCTATTGAGAAAGGGTAGCAACTGATATCACAAATTGCTCCAAAACCATGATTCAAGCTAAGGTTTCTGAGTAGCAATTTATGACTCAGAAAAACTTCCATGTTCCATCTTGAAAAATATATGCATGCTCTGGGAAAATAAAAGGGAAAGTTGAAACTATACAAGCTGTCAGATCACATCATGTGTGTCCGTGCAAGAGATCAGCAGGTGAGTCAGAAGGAATTTGGGAAGTATTGCATCTGGGGGATGCTGTGGTACTTCTGTATTTCAAATGGATTTTCTCACTTGCAGGAAAGAAACAGTCATTTCAGAGATATGTAAGGAACATTCAAAAAATCAATCTCTGACAATGACATAAATTCCCGATGAAATAAAAACTCATAATGTTCAGTGCAAGTAGTCTGTATATTTCTATAGATTTTCAAAGCAATTTTCTAATACTGATTTTTAAAAACAGTTCAAAAAAGAACATTTAAAAAGCCCTAATGTCTTCATAATACTGCATCTTCTCTTCATCTTGCTATCAAGTCTATTACAGTAACAGTCAAGATTAATTTATAATCCACCTGCTTTCTGACAAGAACAGTTGCCAGCTTTTTAGCTGGTATCTGTATGTACTTGTTTGTACTGTCTTTGTGTGAAAGAACATTTGGGAGCAGAGCAGAAGAAGAGAATCTGATTCATAATAGGTGAATAGGAACTCAATTAGCTTTCGGTACAGCTGTCCAAAACATTCAGTCTTTCTTATGAGGGCAGGGTATATACATGGTGACTGCATTCTTCTCAGCTTTCATGTTTGCTAGTTCACTGTTCAAAGCTGGTGGAGAGTGGTTGATTCTACTGTACTTCTTCTGTACCGAAATTATTATAACCATGGAAAATATGTCAACCCCAGACAGCAAATATATTTTGATTTCTTCCATCAATGAACATCATCTATCATCAAATAAATTTTCTCAGAATGATCTGGCAGCTAAAATGCTTCTGAAAATGTATTTTAAAAATGGCATTTATGTTTACAGTGATTTTTTAAAAATTATTTTGTAATGCAGAGTTTTATGACCAGCTGCTCTAAAGTATTCACGCCTCAGAATCCAGTACTGCATATTCTGTGAACAAACAATTGGTACAAAATAAAGCTTGTGGTTCCTGCAGACTATCTTATTGGCATGTGTTGCTTCCTTCGGCCTAGAGGTGCGTGGCTTCTTCCATTTTATTTGTGATAATGAAGCAGATTTGCAGTTCTTGCTTGCTTCTTTGAGCCTCTTTCTACATTACTATCAGCTTTTGACAGTATTTTTGAGATGAAGGAGAGCAAGCTGAGTAGAGGAGGGCAGTGCTGTTTAACAGGCATTGTTTCACAATGTGCTGAAGAGTTTTATTTCTGCTGCTTGTGGCAGAATAATTGTGGTATCACATTATTGCTAGTTTTCAATACATGCTTCCCTACAGATGGTGGAGATTAATATTGCAGTGCCTGTTGTTTGAGCTGCAGTGCTGAAAATAAAAAGTTTGCCAAAGCTGGTTTAGCTGCAGAGAGGCAAGGGCCCCCAGGGACCTTTGGCAGAATCTGGCCTCTGTGCCTCACTGGCCAAGAACAGAAGTTTATGAACACTGTTCATTTGTTTATTTATCACAGCTGTTTGTTGTCAGTGGTCCCTTGCAAGTCACACATGTTTAAACTTAATCAGAGAGAGCTCCTGCTCTTTCTTTTGTTTTTTTACCTAAATATTTTGCTGAACCCTATGCAAGGTAGAGAAGGTTTTAACTAGTGCTTTCTATTAGATGCATTGATTGTGTGATGAGAAACCTCAAGCTCTATAAGCAAATAGATCCTAAATATTTTGGCCTAAATTGGCTCCCTGATACATTTTTTGAAGTATCCAAAATTCCAATTTACATTAGAGTGTGTTTCTGTACTGAACTAAGCAGCAAAACTTGCAATGACTTTCACTGACACAAGAACCCTGAAGCTATTGTTCTAGTTCAGCCTAAATTGCACTGGAAAGTGGTTTGGGATGTTTCAGTGAATATTCCAAAATAATATTTCTTCCTTGACATCTGGTAAATTGCATAGCTGGAAGTTTCAGTATGTATATGTACTCACTTTTAGATCAGATGTTTTGGTCCACTTCATGCACATTTCAAAATGCATCCTTATAAAGTGTATGTGCTTCAATAGTATTCAAGATAAGATGGAATATTAACAAAATGCAAATTTTTTTTTACTGAAATGTGAAACCTTTCCATTAACAGCGAGCTGAAGATTAGAGGGAAATGAGTAAATGGGAAAATGACTATAGTGGATGTCCAAGCCTTTTTGGAGTTCACTTTCTTATTTTGTTGGAGTTAAAAACAAAATAAAGCACAATTAAGTTAGGGAGTGTTTTCCAGATTTTTGATAAGGTTGAAATTGTAAACTCTTAGGTGATGAATATTTTTTCAAAACCCCAGTTAGATAAGAAAAGTAATGCAATAAGTGATTTTTTTTTTGTCTGAAGATAAAGGCACTGGTATCAAGCTGGTAAATACATATTTGAAAAGATCTTGGGGGCGAATTTAAGTAGGTATAAATCTTAGCAAAAATATCAGGGTTTGAGAACAAAGATACATCCTGAACAACAGAGAAGAAAATAGTAGCTTTTCCAATTATCTTTTCCAAACATTTTTGCTGGAAGCTTCAAGACTACTGAATGGATATGGATATTTGAGCATTTGAGCCTTTTTCAGTTTGTCCAGTTTCTTGTAAGAAGTTGTAGCAGGAAGAGGGTTAATGATTCATAGGCATCTTTGAAAATTTTTTTTTTTTTTTTTTGCTAAAAGAATGAAAATCAGGAGTGGTCTTCAGGTCTGCTGGATGGGCATCATAAAATTATTATTAATATCTTGACTTTCAGGTAATTTATTGCTACAACATGTGTGATCTGGCGAGTAGCTGGTACTGGACTTGTGGCATGCTGTCTTCTTCAGCAAGACCTGCTGTGTCATAGAGAAAATTGCAGGAGACACAACTTCCTCCCCAATCGTCAGTGACTGTGGATATACCTTTAATAACATCAGAAAACATATAAAACTAAAAGGAGTGTCCAATGCATAGAAAAAGCATGCAGTGGCTTGATAGATGCTGTGCTTGTGTATCTCTGTTCAGCTGGAGTGAGTTTTTTGTCCAATTGTGGTAAATAAGGGTTTTGTCTCTGGCTTGGAGCCACATTTTCAATCTTTTAATTTACTTGGGATTTTCTTTTGGCAGGACGGGATGTTCTGCTCTGTCTGTGAAAATGTCTTACTTTATTGACAAGTTATGAAGGTCAAGAGAAACAGTTAGGTTTGTAAACAGAGACATCGTCAGAAGATGAAGAGGAAAGGACTCAAGGAAATAGAAGTAGTCCATTGACAAATGCTAGTCAAATTTAAACCTTCTTCAGGTTTTTAACTATAACTGGTTGTGCTTTTAATTTTCAATTCTCACCTCTTTTTGTATATAATTTCTGTTCTAGGAGGCTAATTTTCTACTTGCTTCTGAAAATGTTGTCCAGATATGGAATAATGCATAATCTCTTTACAGGTGCAGTCAGGATTGGTACTTTTTGTCCTGCTGGTGATTTGCTGTAGTGATTTTGATCTCTAATACTTCTGATTATATCCACTGACTTTGAGATTTAAATTCTAATGCAAAGTTATATTTGTGGTCTAATGCTATCTTAACTGCGCATTGTTTCCTAACTCTGGACCCCAGGAGACCTCTCAACTAAAAAATATCTGTTGTTGTCTTTTACTCTCACTGTTACTGGCAGAGGAAGTTTATTCCATAACTCAGAGTCGGCAATGTTTCTTAAACTGACATTATAAGATAGTTCCTTGTAGTAGATACATATAAAAGAAAAAAAATAGTGGTAAAACCCCTGTACTTTTCTTTCAAATTTCCTCTGTTAGGAGATACTTGCTATTTCTGCATTTCTCAAAAAATTCAATATTTGCTTTAATAATACAGAATAAATACTGCTGTATTGTGGTATTGATTTAATAAATCCCCTTGATACTAATATATCTAACCTTTAAGTGTTACTTTGTACATTAAGAGGGCTCTCCTTATGATGGTCCAGTTGTAACCACCTTTTTTCACTGTTAATTAAAGTTTACTTTCTTTACAGTTTCTCTCAACAAATTAATCTGCTGCAATGGCTTAGTAGCAGATGAACTTTAAAATGATGATGTATCTCCACTACTTTTCAGTTTTGGTTTTCTTTCATGGCTTTAACTGAACTGATCGTGTTTCCACACCTACAGGCACATTTCATGTTTCATGTTTTCATTTTTCATGTTTCTTTTTTTTTTTAAGCTTAAAATAATTTTTTATTTTTAATATATATTGCAAAGTGGGAATTTATTATTCAGAATACTATGTAATGTTTAGTAACCTGGCTAGCAGATAATGATAGCAATTCATGTAACTATGGAGAGAACTATGCAGATGATGTCATGAAAAATGCTTTAGCTTCCCTGTGTTATTTAGCACAGGCAAAATATAGGCAAATGATAAAAATTTTATTAAATACAATACATTTGACACATGAAACATTGACATACAGGTGTAGAAGCAGGAGAAATAGATGTAGAGCCTTTATTTATGCAGAAGAAAAATAGTTATTGATGACTAGAATCTCTGCTCTGCAGGCAGATATTTGAAAACCTTAGTTTCTCTTTGCATATAGGAGAGGTTATCTGTAACTGAAGACCAGTATTGCAAATTTTGCATTTACTTGGTTTTTTTAAAGTTGCATTTTTCAAGGTGATTTTAGATCTCTTTTCCTAGCATATATTCTATTTTCCTTTCATATATTTTGTGACAGTCTGTTGTTCTCTTACAAATCTGGTATTTTTCTCAAGGAGAGTAAAATAGCCTTGTTCTTTTTGCTTTGAGGATAGTGTCTGCCCTAGTGTAATATATTGCATTTCTTTCCTCAAGTGTAGGTAAGATAGGCCTTTTGTTTTAGTAAGCTGAAGTCTTCTTTGTCCCGGAAAGTCAACAGCCTGTCCTCATCCACTCAAGCAAAGGGGGAGCATTTACAGAGTACTGTCTGTCATTGCTACATTGAAATTTGAATCATGGACCTCTGCACCCTCAGTGTCAGCTTAAGCCACAGTTGCACACAGGGCTACATTACTCTGAGAAGTTCTAACAGTCTCTTGCAGTTCATTTTCAGATACAAAGAAAAATGACCAAATTTGCACGAAGAGACCACACTAGAAATTATGAGAATCTGGCTTGGTTTAAAGGTGAACTGTATGTATGAGTTTTACTTTTGTATCCATGCAGTCTTTACTACCTATATGCTGTAACTAGAATGTTTGAAATCAAAGGATTTTAGAAATCATCATGAAATAGGATGCTGGGCTTTGTAGGTTCAGACAGTAGCTGCTTATTGTTTTGGTATTCTGAAATAGGCATCTGGAAGAAACCATAAAAGTGTTGGAGACTGTTAAGGACTAGAAGAAATTATTGGCACAGTATGGCTTTGGAATCTTTTTAAGTTGGATGCTGCTAAACAATGCACATTTTATATAGTCAGATTCCAGTCATAGCTTTTCAAACAAGAGAAAAAGCTTGACAGAAGAGCAGGATTTGGAGTAATATGGAAACAACATTTGTGAAAAGAAATCACATTTTATGAATACCTGCAAAGACTAGAGCCTTCTTTGGTGCAGGAACTAAAAGTACATTATTTTGAAAACATACTGGTTTGGGGGCTTGTCCATAAACATCAGAGTTTCATCTTGCACATGTCTTTTTTTTTTGTGTGTGCATGTCTGAGCTAGAAAATTAGACAACGGGAGAGATTTCAGTGAAGATGTACAAACCCTACTGAGTGACTGGAAACAAGAGTTGTGAGAGGTTCAGTCTACTGTTTCTACGATGAGCTAAAGATGATATAATAACTTGCTATTAGAGGAAGATATCACTCAAGGATTTGAAAAATGGACTTTTTACACTCTCTGATTTTTCCCCAAGAATTTTGCATCCTGAGTTCTCTGGGACAAGGTCTAAGGGCTATCTGATCTGTTCAGATCTTCACCATTATAGGGAGAAAATTCATGGGGACAATAATCTTAGACTTCAATCTGGACAGCACTGTAAATGACAAACAAAAGGGCTTTTAAAAACATTTTAAAAACAAAAGGAAGATCAGAGATAATGCTGATCTGTTTCTTGATGAGGTCAGTCTCCTCACAAATAGAGACATACACACAGTAGAGATTTTTAATACCTTCTTTGCCTCTGCCTTCAACACTGACTATGGGCTCTGGGAACCCCACAAGCCCTGTGTTGAAAGACTGTGACTGGGAGGATGATAACCTTCCAACTGACCCTGAGTTTGTTCAAGACATGCTGCTCCAACTGGCTGTGCGTAAATCTATGGGGCCCGATGGCATTCATCCCAGGGAAACCAAAAGACCTGAGAGATGTCATTGCGGGGGCCTCTATTCATTATTTTTCAAGTGACTTGGGAGAGATCCCAGTTGATTGGAAGCTGGAAAACCTCCCAGTTTCAAGAAGGAAAAGAGGGAAAACCCTGATAATTACCATTCTGTTAGTCTCAGTTTACTGCCTGGTTAAATTATGGAGAAGATTATTCTGGGATTTGTTGGAAAACCTTAAGAAACAACACAGTCATTGGTCATGGCCAGCAAGAGTTCACACGAAAGAAGCAACTACTGGCTTTCTTCCTGACCTCAGGAAGCCTGTAGACCTGGGGCTTGTGAATTTAAGGTAAACTTTTGATACTGACTCTCACAATATCCTTCTGGACATAATACTTAACACACAGCTAGACAAGTCCATAATATGTTGAGTGAACAATTTACTAATGGGACTGACTCAGAGCTGCATGACGTTACATCAGGCTGGTGTCCAGTCACCAGTGCTATTCCCCTTGAGTCAATTTCAGGACCAGTGCTCTTCAATGTTTTTGCACTCAGAACACAGAAATCAAATGTACATTTATTTGTCAGTGATATAAACTGCGAGCAGCTGTAGACTCCATTGAGGATAGAGTGGCAGTACACAGAGATCTGGATAGAGGGCTGGGCAATCACCAACCATATGAAATTTATTAACAGTAAATGCTGTATTCTCTACTTGGAATTAAGTAATCTTGGTTGTACGAACTAGAGGATAAGGGGCTGCAAAGCAGCTCTGCAGTAAGCAGACAAGTTGAGTCAGCAGTGCCCTGGCAGCCAGGAGGGCCAACCCTGTCCTGGAGTGCATCAGGCTCAGCATCGCCAGCTGGGGAAGGGAGGGGGGCTGGTTTCAGTGCCACAATATAAGAAGGGCATCAAACTACTGGAATGTGTCCAGAGGAGAGCAACTAAGAAGGTGAAATATTTCAAGGGCAAAATATATGAGGAAAAGTTGAAAAATATATATGAGGATAAGTTTTGCTTTCCTCAGCTTAAAGAAGAGAAGGCTGAGAAGTAACCCCATCACAGTCTACAACTACCTTAAGGGGAGTAATGGAAGGCAAATTGCTGTTCTCTTCTGTCTGATGACCAGTGGTAGGAAACAAAGAAAAGGAATGAAGCTGTGTCAGGCAGGTTCAGATTCAACATTTGGAAAAGTTTCTTCACTGAAAGGGTGATTAATCACTGGAACAGGCTCCCAAGGTAAGTAAGTGGTCACAGCACCAAGCCTAGCAGAGTTAAGGAGTGTCTGCATGATGCTTTTAGTCATATGATTTAGCTTTAGGTAGTCCTGCAAGAAGCAGGGAGCTGAACTTGTTATGGACCCCTCTAAGCTTGAGATATTCTGTGATTCATCCAGCTATGACCTCAAGAAAAGAGTGACATTATGAAATGCTCAAAGTATATATTTGCTGAGATGTAACACTTGATTTTGTTTCAGCATTTTGGATTTTTCGGAGTTTTTACTTTTTATTCAGATTTCTTGCCAAGACACTTGAGTGACAAAAAGGCTCTCTGTAGACCCTTAATGAATGTCTCTATAAAGACTAGATTGTCCTCTTTTGCCTTCTTCACAGCTGTAAAGGTTACTGATATTTGTCTCCTGCCATTGTTCTGTTGTTGCTGTCATACTTTTTTTGCCATTTTGTTGTGAAATCCAATGAATTGTGGAGGACTTGGGGGGATGATGTTGGTGAGGGCACCAGAGTAAGCTTAAGAAAAAGGAAATTGTTACTATGCTTTGAAGCTACAGCTTTTACAAGAAGATTTGACCAGGTGCAAGCTGCCCTTGAAATTCTTTTGGTCTTTTCTCTTGAACTTTCAAGGTCTTTGGTGGTTTATGGACCACTTGAAGTTACACATAGTCAAGGAGAGTGGTACTTTGGCTTGAGTCATAAAAAAAAATCTAAAGAGAGACTTTTTTTTTTTCAATCTGCATATCAGAAAACTCAGGCTTAAACACCCTGGAGAACTTAAGAAATAAGTTCCCGCAAAAACTGCGTGTCAAATACTTGAAATAGAGTGTTAGTGTTCAGGACACAAAGTGTCTAGGAAAAGACCCGCTGAAGAGCATCATGGCCCAGGTCAAAGAGCCAGCTAACTGGGGACTTGACGTCTGCTATTGCATTTCTCTGTAGTACAGGTTCCCCCTATTCTCCAGAACAGGTCAGTTACTATCACTTAGAAGAGGAAAATGAAGAGTATTGCTTTCATTTTTATTTCTGAAGTGCTTGGCTATAATGGTAAGGAACATATATTAACATAAAGCTTCTTGTCAGGAAAAGAATCTGAACTGGCCTCTGGCTGCACTACTTGTGAACTTGCTCTCAGCTTCAAGGGCAACTCCTAACTACATGCTGAACAATGTATCATGGTGCTGCCAGGACAGCTAAAGTTGCAAGAAGGAATATCCAGGTGTAATTGTGAGAATCAGGGAATCTAGGAGTTAATGTGTCCTTGTGGTTCTGAAATGGCTTCTTAATTTACAGAGTTGTTGGCTAGTTGTTCTCAACCTCCGTTCTCTCACATCCCCAAAGCAGCTCTCTTGGTTTGACACACTTCAACCAGTTCCTCTTTTCCTGTTGTTCTGAGGAGCACCTTGGGAGTTGTGTTGCTTTTATTTGAGAAGAAACTGAACTACTAGTACTGACAGTTCTTTTTGCTGAATGACTTGGGTTTTTTAGTGAAATTGGCTATTTCACTTGGTATCCAAGGATGAGCACCTTTCGCAGTCTCAAATGGGTGATAGTTCCAGATAAATTAGTGTAGAGTTTTGACAGAGGCTTTTAAATCAAAATGGTTTGTGTCACTGAAAATACAAGTGTAAGGGTCTGGTATAAAGAAAAAAACAAGGAACACTTCTCATACTTAGATGAGAAAACTGGGCATGTTGGAATCCCACTTAAAGTAACAAAAGATTGCCAGTATCATATTTTGGGAAGAAGTCTCATGCTTTAATTGTCTTGATGATTTGTTCTACTCAGGAACACTCAAAAGCAAAAGCATCCTACTGAATGGAAGAATAATGAAGGAAGCAGAGATATGGAAAAGAAACTTCCTGCAAATTCCATCCCTTTGCTTTTGGTTTGTTAATAGTCAACACCGTTGTTACAGTCCTGAAATAAAGCCTCAAGAATCAATATAGAGAAGTCTTTTGAGTTTTTATTCTCATGACAATGTTACTTTTCTCCTGATATTGTTTCAGCTGTCTAAATCTGAATTCTTTAAACTTGTCTGTCCAAGAAACATGTTGTGCCTTATAGGCCTTCATAGCCTTTAGCAACAGATAGAACTACTAGACCAGGTCTGCCTCGACCATGCCATGTCCTTTGACCACAAATAACTCTAACAGAGGTACACCCACACAGTCAGACTCTTATTTTCCTTGTTTCTGAACATTAAGAGCATCTTGTGTAGCACTTTTTCCACTGCAAATGCCTATGGATGACTAACACATTGCTAGTTTATGTAATTTCCAGGCTATAGCTGTCTTAATATTATCTATTAATATAATTGAGCATTCCACCTTGTTTAATTCCATACATTTCCTCTAATTTGAAATTGGATTACAATGCAGCACAATACCATGAGCAGCAATAACTAAATCTTAAACTAAAGCATTTGTTACATCCCTGCAGGCATTTTTGTTAACGTTTTTGTTCAGTTTGGAGCTGCTTATATTCAGGTTATAATTCATAGTTTGGTGTTGAAGGTACAGCTCAGAGACACATCAGTTAATGAAAGACACTATCTGGCAAGCAAGTCTCCTTGTGTTTTCCAGAAAAGCCTTTGAAGGATACAACAAGGAGGAAACAAAACTTTTTAAATCCGTCACATGTTTTAAGACACTCCTAAAAATGAGAAATGTCTACATAGAGAAGACAAGTGATTACAGTTTTAGTCAAAAGGACCTCTGATAGCATGATACTGTTGATTGTTATAGGACCAAAGAAGATTTATTGTGAACTTGGGAGTAATAAACTACTCTTTCAACACTGCAAACAGCAAGCTGTGAATAACACAGATCTGCAGAGTATGGAGTAATTTTCTATCACATCAGAGTTTGATTACCATAAAATACTTGACAAACCTTGGGACAACTGTGTTGTGTAATTAGGATGCAGCATAGGGGAGGAATTTTACAAGAACCTAAACAAACAGCTCTGCTTCACTAGGCTTAAACAGTTAAACAGTTATTCTGGTACAATAACAATTTTTACTAATCCTTGCAGAAAAGAAGATGAATGCATACTGAAGGCAAAATTTTTAATCACTGCATCCGAATCTGAGCATCTGCCTGAGCCCTAAGCACACACGAGAAGCAGGGAGATATCAGGAGGGCCCAGTTTAGCTCTCTTTTCAGGATTAGCTACATGAACAGATCAGGACTTTTGCCACCTTGCTTGCTGACATGTTTAATGTCGTCCCTGACACAGGTATGATCGTCAGTAAGCCTACCACAGTGACACACCTTGTGTTGGATTTCATATTAAAGACACTGTTCATAAACTTCCTTGGGCAAATGTCATTTTTCTATTTCAGATGTTCAAAGATTTTAAGCTAGTTCTCAGGAAAAATTAATTTTCTGACTCAATATTAAAAAAATTAATTTTTTTATAACTATCTTCTACTTTTGACCTTTCCTAGACTGTTTTAAAGATATTTTCATTACAAGAAAAGATAGGCTTCTAGTGTGATCCCATAAACATAAGACCTGATGCATTAAAACCGACTAAAATTTATGCCACTTACAGTAAGACAAAGAGATGTCAAAACTGATTCCTTGTTTAAGAGACAACAAAAAGAGAATCAGAAGGGAAAGGTGAGATTCTTGTTAAGTCTAGGGCATTATTTCTATTGAAAAAGGCTGCAGGCAGTGTACAGTTGAAAGGAATAAACACTTGTAGAACACAATCCTATTTTCACTCTAGATATTTGTAGTGGTTTTGCACTGGCCAAATGCCAAGTGCCTACAAAAGCCCACTCTCCCCTACCACAGCTGGGCAGAGGAGAGGGAAGAATTTAAAGAAGGGTTTGTGAGTTAAGGGCTGGGAGAAAACACTCCAAGGGCAAAACAGGCTCAGCTCAGAGGTACAAAGTGAGTTTATTACTAACAAAATCAGAGGAGAATAATGAGAAGTAAAATAAGGCCGTAAAACCACGTTTTCTTCCCCCAACCGCTCCCTCCTTCCCATTGACAGCGCAGGGAGACAGGGGGTGGGGTTTTGGTCAGTTTGTCACCCGAAGTTTTCTTCCACTGCTCAGGGAGAGGAGTTCTTCCCCTGTGAGTCCATTGGGTCCCTTCCCATGGGAGACAGTTCTC
This sequence comes from Acrocephalus scirpaceus scirpaceus, assembly GCA_910950805.1. Lineage (NCBI taxonomy): Eukaryota > Metazoa > Chordata > Aves > Passeriformes > Sylviidae > Acrocephalus > Acrocephalus scirpaceus. The sequence continues at coordinate 40,797,664 of OU383776.1, forward strand.
TGTGAACTTCTCCAGCGTAGGTCCAAATCTCACGGGCAGACAGTCCTCCCAAAACTGCTCCAGCGTGGGTCACTCTTCCTTGGGGTGCAGTCCTCCAAGGACAGGCTGCTCCAGCCTGGGAGGAGGGCCCTTCTCTCCACTGGGTCTCCCACTGAAACACAGCTTTCTCCAGGCATACACCTGCTCCAGCATGGGCATCTCCCCCACGGGCTGCAGGTGGATCTCTGCATCCCCTGTGGACCCCCATGGGGTGCAGGGGCACAGCTGCTTCACCACAGGCTGCACCATGGGCTGCACCATGGCCTGCAGAGGAATCTCAGCTCTGGCACCTGGAGCATCTCCTGCCCCGCCTTGTCTACTGACCTTGTGTGTGTCACATATTCTCACCTCCTCCTCTTCTTTGGTGAGGACAAAACTCTGTGTGCCCCTTTATTTTGGTTTTCTTTCTAAATATGTTATCACAGAGGTGTTATCATTGTTTCCAGTTGCCCCAGCCTTGCCTAGCAACATGTCCATCTTCAGAGCCATCAGGGATTGGCTCTGCTGGACATGGTGGAAGCTTCTAGCAGCTGCTCACAGAAGCTGCCTCTGTGGCCCCTGCTACCAAAAACCAGGCCATGCAAAACCAAGGCAAATTCTAGCCAATCACTGTTGGACTAAAGGATTTAAAGAAAATACTAAGCATGATGGTTTAAGGTAGTTTGGTAAGTTGACTGAAGCTTTCCTCATGTAAACAATGCAGTGGAAACAGAGCTCAGCTATAGTCTATTCATCCCTTTGTTCCCAAGCCGTGAACTTCTATGTGTTAACTTTCAAGAGGCTGTTTTAGCTTTTTGCTATTTTGTATTCAAAGCAAGCAGAAAAACTGGGGTTCTTATTAAACTGATTCAGCAGCACAATTCTTCATACCTCTATGATCTATGGTTAAAAGAAACACTAATGTTTAGAATCATAATGACAACATTTACCTTAATTCTTTTTATTCTAATTGGATTATATCAGCTGTTATCTGGAAGACTAGGATCTGAGATTAATCTTTGAAAAGAGAAGTCTGAATAACATGCTTAAATTTAATTTTACTTTTTAACCTTACAACATATGTTATCATTACTATGTGTTTCTGGCACATCCTCTAAAAGGTTTGTTGGGATGATTCCTGGTTTCTTCTTGATAAAACCCAAGCTGAACTCCATTATGCTTTCTTGGCCTAAAATACTTCAAAGTTTTGCTCCAGTTGTTTCAAAGTTACCAAATATGTTGCTCTGCCAGTTAAAAAATATGGCCTGTCGGAGCTGATTTTACAAGACAGTGGTCTCTTCACTGTGGTCCAATTAAACACCTAAAAACCTGCCCCATGTTGGCAACTTGGATGCACAAATGTAGCACACGTTTAAATTTTCTGTTGAGTCAGACCACAGTTCTCTGCAGGATCAGGCTCTAGTACACAAGTATGTTTTGCAGATCACATTAGCATCACACAGAGGCTACATATGCACAGGCAGCTGTGTGAAGATATCAGCCTTGGCTTTGGAAAGACATGTATAAAAATTGGCATCTTTGTCTACAATACCTGAACACCGGTTGTTTGTTAGATAGCTATCATCACTGCTGAACTGGAAGGGAAACAATGTCTCTGAAGTTGATTGCAAAATTTGCTGAAGTCAGCATTTTACCTGACGTTTCTTAAAGCAGTTTACACTGGCTCTGCTTTTTACCCTCTCACTGCAGCTCCATCTTCATGGAGAAATTAGTAAGCTTTTATGAAATGACTTTGAAATTTCCCCTTGTGCAGCAAAAGCTGTGGCTATTTTTTGAGCCAAATATATAATTCACAGGGATTAAGTCATTAAGTGAGTTCATCCTCCTATTTTCTTTTGTTTATATTCCTCATACTTGCAGTAATGACTCTGGTTGCTAATTGAAGGAAAGTGAGCCCATCTGAGTTTCAAGTACTGTGTGTTTACTAGGTAACACTTTGACACTATATTTGAAGATGTTTTGTGCAAGACACTGCTTTGACTGCTTTGCCTTCACCCAGTTTCTACTATTGCCCATAGCTACGATTTTTCTTTTCTCATTAGCTTGGTTCACAAGCTTCTGTCCCAACAATGGCAATATATATTACCATTTCCAGTGTGAAAGTCTAGGTCAGATGTGTCACATTTACACTGTAGTGAAGGCCTTACCTCCCAGCCCCTGAAAATCAGTTTTGATCAATCTGCAAAGTCAAATATATCTATGCAAATTTATTTGTACTCTGTGTCTGTTTCCAGGAAATATTTACAAGACTTTGAAATTCACTGTCTGTAAGTATTAGCAGCAGTAAACCAATCATTCCGATACTCAGGGAAAGCCACTCCAAAAGGGAGGCAAGGAGTTTTTGAAGTAATTCCAGTTCATTTGGGTGAAAGTCTCAAGACAAAAAGAGATCTGTTTTATCTGCACCTGCCCAGTCTCTCAGTCTGGCAAGATGTTTCCTACACAGAGTTTAAGAGCTTGTGACCAAACTAGGAAATATACCAGATAAATTCACAGGTTCATCATCTACCAGGGCTGGTTTTTCTGCACCTCCTGTAGTCTCAGCGTTTTTCTGACACAGAAGTCTTCAGAAGGTAAGAGAAATTAAACTGACAATAAACAAAGAGAGGAGATAATTGCTTCTAAAATGCAAAGTGTAAAAGAAGTTATCATACAAGAAGCCCTGTGATAGCAAAGACTGTTGTTTCTCATGTTTAGTAGGACCCTAAGAGGAAAGAAGCCTTGCTTTACTCCAAATAATCACATGAAAGTTAGGTGACTCTTATTTGAAATGTATTTTCTCTCCCAGATCTCTTCAGATAGTAACATAAATGTAGACAACTACCCACGGTTCCTGCCATAAGGTCAAAGTTTCTGAAGTTGATGAAGTGTCACTATCCAGATGTTTTCCTGAAAGCTTCAAAGCTCAGTCCTGACTGATTACTACTCTAATTTGTTTCCCATCTTTCAATGTAGCTTTCTGCTTCTGAAAGCTCCAAATAACTGAGTGGAGATGACACTGATGGACAAGACTTTGTACTGAGCAGGAAGGCTGTCTGAGTGAAGTCTCAAGCAAAGGAAACAAAAGCCACTGTTGTTATTTGGCAGTTTCTGCTAGAAAGAGTAGTGGAATGGAATGATACATGCAAAGGGTGTTTAAAATAAGTGCACAGCTTGCCTCTGCACCTTCAGCTAAGGAAAAGGGTGACTGAATGAAGAACTCAGTGGGGACACATAGGAGGAGCTTGGCTTTCCCCATTGTGTCCTCATAGAGGACCAAGAAGTGGCTCTAGTTGTTGCCAGGGACATAAATCGTACATAAAGTAACACCTAAATGGTGAGTCTCAGGTAATTATGCCAGGACAGAACTTTGGTCTGACTCTTTCTAAAGCACATAATCTCTCCTTTCTAGTAGTCCCTCTAAGTGCTTTGTGAGCTTTGAGGAAGACAAGGACATGGACAGGGTCATATCCTGGTCCTACCTGGACACACAGAATTGGGATTGGTAGAACTGTGCTTCTGAAGACTAGACAGGGTCCTTCATGATAGCTCCAACCACTGTCTCCAAAGGCAGGGTTATGTTTGGTCTGCAACAGAGTGGGAAGCAGATAGACCCAGGTACCTGAGAACAGTTAGTCTCTCCTGCCCTTAGTTATACATAATGAATTTTCTCCAAGGAGGGTGGGTCTCACCAACTTTTCAATTTTTATTTAGTCTTTGCTTCCACCACGGCCAAGTTCTTTAGAAAGGGGAAAAAAAGCAAAGTGTCATGTCTTTCAATAAGATGAGTGATAGGAAACTACCACATGTATAGGAAGCTCCTGCTGTTGCACAGCCTAACATAGCTGCTTTAGCATTCACTGGCAAGAATACTTATTCCCTGCAGTCATCCCTCACTCATTCTTTTCTTGAAAGCAGATGGGAAACAGGATAAGAAGACACCCTGAAAAAGAATAATTACATCCTTATCTTTGCTTAATCTTGATTTTTCTGCACCTTTCATAAGAGTTGATTAGTTGTGCTGTGTCAAGCAGATGCTTTAAAGAAATCTATTTATGGGGACACTGTTTGCACCTGGAAGTGGTTTACAATGGCAAAAAAAAGGACTTTCTCCACTGAGATGTGCAGACAGACCCAAGGTCACGCTAGTCAAATGGAAGACATTCTGTTCATGAATAAGATCAATGTGCTAGCACGGCCAGGCCCTCAGAATCACAGAATGGCTGAGGTTGAGAGGGATATCTGAAGGTCACAGGATACAATCCCCCAATATAAGCAAGATTACCTAGAGCCCAGGAACATGTCCAGACAGCTTTTGAGTATCTTCAAGGATGGAGATTCCACAATCTCCCTGAGCAACTTGTGCCAGTGCTCAGTCACCTCACAGTAAAATCTGTTTCATGAAGGTCAGGAGGAATCTCCTGTGACCAGTTTGTGTTTGAAAGTCCAAATTAAAGGTGTTCCTTGGACTAATCCTGCCAGTCACAACTTACCTGGAACTAAGGGCAACCATAAGGATTTTGATGAGCAAAGCAATTTGATATCTTAATTTTGGTGGAAGAAAAGCTGAAAGATTTATCTGCCATGATAGGGAGAGGGAATGCCAGGAAGGTTTGGCTGAGAAACTGTGGCTTCTCTGTATGGTTCAGTCCAAAACACTTGCAGGCTGACCAAGATTCCTTTGATTTCTGTAAACTATAGACTAGTGAGTGCTCCTGTTGGAAAAGAACTCGCATCTTAAAGTGTACTTTCTTTGTCATCTCCCGGAGATGCATATTAATTTGCATGTAATTTTGGTGTGGTGATCACAGAGTAATATGAATGATATGTGTCATACTTTAGAAGGTAAGGGCTCAGGCTTTATGATTATAGTATGCAAGCCTCCTTCCCAAATTAGGCAAAATCCAGGAAAATGATAGAAATGTATGAGAGAAATGCATCGAGTTCATTTGCAGAAATGCCAGCAAGTCTCCTTCTTAGCAGAAGCGATACTTCCTGGTGCAGGACAATAGCAAAAAGAAGTCCTGCACAAGGCAAATGCAAACCCCTGAAATACAGCATCAGCTTTGAACAAGCAAGTTCTGTGGCACCCTGCACTGTTTTCCAATATTCAGGGTTGTAATATCAGCAGGGGCATACAACGGACAGGGGCATACGTATACATCCTGTACAGACTGACACAGATCTGCTGTTTGTAGAGGTCACCAAAAGCAATTTCCTCATGATTTCTGATTTAAAGATACAGTCCCTGAATTAGTGAATAATGAGAATGAAATTACCCGTCACTGTGTGTCCATTCGGTCTCTGCTTCCCACCTGGCCACTTTTTAGCACAAAAAATGATGAAATTTCTCACGCATACCATGGTCAATGTGCTAGACCTGAATTGTGAGAGTATTTGAAACTGAACTAATTTTTCTAATAGTTTGGAAGTTAATATCAAGTTTACATGAGGACTCAAAACACCATTGAATTTGAATGTTAAAATGAACTACAGGCTGACTTTAATTTTTGTCAAATACTGATAGCAGCAGCACCAAATATTTTTTTCAAATAGTGAGCCCAGGTCCATAATTTGCATCTAGATTTTATGTATTTTAGAAACTGAAGAGACTCAGATCTATATTTTGGTTGAATTCTAGCTCGAACTGCAGTGGTTCCCTACAGAAGGCACCAGAAACAAAATTAATAATGATAAACAGGTCTCCTAGTGAATAGTAATAAAAGGATGCCACTTTTTTTCAGATCTGTTTGGAAAAATAGCACACAATGTAACACCAGAAGTAAATAGCCTAAATTCTTAATTTTTTAATCAACCAGAGACTTATTGTTTCATGGGAAAAAAAAAAAAACCCAAAACTGAACCTTGTTTTGCTAAGGAATGTCCTTTATGCATATAACATATTAGAACAAGTTCAAAGTTCAGTGGGGCCAGCTGCTTGTTAGAGAATGAACTGCAAGCTGAGATATTTTTGACTCTATCATGGGAATGCAAAGATGCCTGCAAGAGCATCTTTTAATATTGCTGCAAACACAGAAGTTTCTTCTTGTCCTTATTTCAGGCAGATTTGGGAGAAAACCTCCTACGCGCCCTCCCTCCCCTCCCTCCCCTCCCTCCCCTCTCTCCCCTCCCTCCCCTCCCCCAACCGGTTTGGGAAAAGACATCCTCAGAGAGAAGTGCAAAAACCCTGTTTATTAAACAGGCAAAGCACTCCCAGCCCAATACCTGATGACAACATCTTTGCGCCGCTCTAGAGAGATGACACATTTAGAGAGAGAAGGTCTCTCCTCGAAGCTAGTTGCTCTGTTCTGTTGCTCCGTTCCTCTGGTGCTGGGAGAAAAAGGAGTTCCTGCACTGGGTTGGTCTTGGCAGGGTGGGTCCCAGGTGGAGGCCCCCTGGCATTTTCCCCAGGTCCTCAGCCCAGAGAGATTTGAACAGTTCCAAGGAGAGGGGAAAAAAAGGGAAAAAAAAAGAAAAAAAGAGTACAAAAAGACTTCAGCTGTTCTACAAGTCCTACAGCTAACTAAGCTACGACTAACTGCCAGAAAAAAAAAAAAAAAAGGCAGAGCCTCTCTCCATCTTGCCGTGTTCCAACTCCCCTGCTTCCAAGGCCGCTCCGAGGAGCAGAGTTTTCTTGGGGAAAAAAACAAACCGTGCTTCCCCTCCCCTTTGTACCCAACAGACGAGTGGGGATACAAACATCCTAATGTCACCCTAGGACATTCCACCCCTTATTCCCATATTGTCAACTTATGGCCAAAACCAACATATCTTCTACATCATGTATTTATCCACATAAAACTTCCATTTGTTGCCCCGACAAAAAATACAAGCAATACCTATCATGCTCCTGTCACGTTCCACACTGAGCCACTGAATCCAGACCCCAGGCTGCAGGGCGGCAGGATTCCCCACTCTCTTATCACCCAGAGCTCCCCCTTTCACTTACTCATACCTTCAACACTTGCTCATACCTTCAACGCTTAACACATACCCTCTCACTTACACATTTCCTTCTATTTCATTCTGCGTGGTTTAATGTACAGACAATGGCAGTAGCATCCAGCAAACAGTGATGTTTACAAATGGTTCTCACCCAACAATCAGATCTCCCTGAGGTACACATCATGTTGTTCCATCTTTTCGCATTATCCACCATGTACAACCTGGTCCCTGAGCAAAGACAACCCCACGAATGGGTTTGTCTGTACTTGAGGCAGACTTGATCCACACTGTCTTCCCTAACAAACCTCTGACATGCACCACTGGGACTTTATCTCCGTCTATTGTATGCAGAGGCTCAGCCTAGGCGGGGCCTGCTTGGTTGGTGGAGCCTCGGGTGTTGACCAACCAGGTGGCCTTTGCCAAATGCTGCTCCCAATTCTTGAAAGATCCCCCACCCAATGCTTTCAACTGGGTTTTTAACAGTGCATTGTGTCTCTCCACTTTGCCTGCAGCTGGTGCATGGTAAGGAGTATGGTACACCCACTCAATGCCATGTTCCCTATCCCAGGTGTTGATAAGGCTGTTCTTGAAATGAGTCCCATTGTCTGACTCAATTCTCTCAGGGCTACCATGCCTCCACAGGACTTGCTTCTCTAGGCCCAGGATGGTGTTCCGAGCAGTAGTGTGAGGCACAGGGTAGGTTTCCAGCCACCCCATGGTAGCTTCCACCATTGTGAGCACGTAGCACTTACCGTGACATGTCTGGGGTAGGGTAATATAATCAACCTGCCAGGCTTCTCCATACTTATGTTTGGACCACCATACCATAGGGGCTTCACCCGCTTGGCCTGTTTGATGGCAACACATGTCTAGCAGTCATGGATAACCTGAGAAATACTGTCCAAGGTTAGATCCACCCCTTGGTATCAGGCCCACTTATAGGTGGCATCTCTACCCTGATGGCCTGAGGCATCATGGGCCCATTGAGCTAGAAACAACTCTCCCTTGTGTTCCCAATCTAAATCAATCTTTGACATCTCTATATTTTTGCTGCCCGATCTACCTGCTGCTTGTTTTGATGCACATTAGCTCTACTCTTGGGGATGTGGGCATCTATGTGGTGGACTATCACAGGTAGTCTCCCTACCCTGGTAGCAATTTGGGCAGTGTCTTTCTACTCCTCAGCAGCCCAAATTGGTTTTCCTCTATGCTGCCAACTAGCCTCTTTCCACTTCTCCAGCCGTCCCCACAGAGCATTGGCTACCATCCGTGAATCAGTATAAAGGTAGAGCCTCGGCCACTTCTCTCTTTCAGCAATATCCAAGGCCAATTGAATGGCCTTGAATTCTGCAAGTTGGCTTGATCCACCATCTCTTTCAGTGACCTCAGCAACATGTTGTGTGGGGCTCCACATGGCTGCTTTCCACTTCCAGTTCATTCCTACAATATGACAAGAACCGTCAGTGAAAAGGGCATACTGCATCTCCTCTGCTGGCAGTTGGTTGTATGGTGGAGCCTCTTCATCCCATGTCACTTGCTCTTGTTCTTCATCTGTGAAACCAAAATTTTCACCCTCAGGCCAATTGGTAATTATTTCCAAAATCCCAGAGCAATTCAGTTTATGGGTGCGCTATGTAATAAGAGCAATCCACTTGCTCCATGTGGCATCGGTGGTATGATGGGTGGAGGGAACCTTTCCTTTGAACATCCACCCTAGCACAGGCAGTCGGGGTGCCAGGAGGAGTTGTACTTCTGTGCCAATCATCTCCGAGGTGGCTTGAACTCCTTCATAGGCTGCTAAGATTTTCTTCTTAGTTGGGGTGTAATTGGCTTCAGACCCTCTGTAACTTTGACTCCAAAATCCTAGTGGCTGGCCTCAAGTCTCACCAAGCACCTTCTGCCAAAGGCTCCATGACAGACCATGGCTCCTGGCTGCAGAGTAGAGCACGTTCTTCACATCTAGTCCCGTCCTGACTGGGCCAAGGGCTACCGCATGAGCGATCTCCTGCTTGATCTGAGCAAAAGCTTGTTGCTGCTCAGGGCCCCAGTGGAAATCGTTCTTTTTGCAGGTGACCAGGTAAAGAGGGCTCATGATCTGACTATACTTGGGAATATGCATTCTCCAAAAACCTATGGCACCTAGGAAAGCTTGTGTTTCCTTCTTATTGATTGGTGGAGACATCGCTGTAATCTTGTTGATGACATGAATAGGAATCTGCCACCGTCCATCTTGCTACTTTTCTCCCAGATACTGGATCTCACGAGCTAGTCTCTTAACTTTACTCTTCTTGATAGCAAAACCGGCTTCCAGGAGGATCTGGATGATTTCCTTTCCTTCCTCAAACATTTCTGTTGCCATGTTCCCCCACATAATGATGTCATCAATATACTGTAGATGTTCTGGAGCCTCACCCTTTTCTAGTGCAGTCTGGATCAGTCCATGGCAGATGGTGAGACTGTGCTTCCACCCCTGAGGCAATTGGTTCCAGGTGTACTGCACTCCCCTCCACGTGAAGGCAAACTGAGGCCTGCATTCTGCTGCCAAAGGAATGGAGAAAAATGCATTGGCAATGTCAATTGTGGCATACCATTTTTCTGCTTTGGACTCCAGCTCATACTGGAGCTCCAACATGTCTGGCACGGCAGTACTCAGTGGTGGTGCCACTTCATTCAATGCATGGTAGTTCACAATCTCCATTCCCCTTCAGATTTACACACAGGCCAAATGGGGTTGTTGAAGGGTGAGTGGGTTTTGCTGACCACCCGATGACTCTCCAGCTCCTGGATCATCTTATGGTAGGGGATCACAGCATCTCGAGTTGTTCTACACTGTCAGTGGTGCACTATAGAAGTGGTAATTGGTACCCGTTGCCCTTGTACTTTCAGGAGTCCTACTGCAGATGGATTCTCAGACAGTCCAAGCAAGGTGTTCAATTGCTGGATGCCCTCTGTCACTACAGCCACTATCCCAAATGCCCACCTGAGTCCTTTTGGGTCTTTGAAATACCCACTTTGGAGGTAATCTATGCCCAAAATGCATGAGGCCTTTGGGCCAGTCACAATAGGCTGTTTCTTCCACTCATTTCCAATCAAGCTCACATCTGCTTCCACCAAAGTAAAATCCTGTGATCCCCCTGTCACACCAGTGATAGAGACAGATTCTGCCCCTACATGTCTTGATGGCATTAATGTGCACTGCGCACCAGCATCAAGCAAGGCCTCATAGTCTTGTGGTTCAGATGTGCCAGCCAGCAAATCCACACAGTCCAAAAACCATGGTTTTCCCTAGCCTCTACCTGGCTAGAGGCAGGGCCCCTCTAAGCCTGGTTATCCTTCTTTTCTTGAGCGTATGTCTTAGAGGTTCCTTCAAGGGGGTCGGATGTGTCATCATCATCATACCTGGCAGTTCGGCTATGGGCAACTGGAGTCACTTCCCTTTTGGTGGAACTCCCTCTCTGAGTCTTGCTTTCCTTCAATTCACATACCCATTGTGCCAGGGCAGCTGTAGATTTTCCATCCCATCTCTTCATATTTTCTCCGCAATCCTGCAGGAAGAACCACAGCTCAGCATGTGGAGTGTACCCTCTCTCCTTACCCGGGGAGCATCTACATTGGGTACCAGAACCTCTGATCTCTACTGCTGAGATTTGGAGAAGGTCCTCTCTAATCTCCTCCCTGAGTTTCTTATGATTCTCATCTATCTCATCCTCTAGTTTCTGTAGACATGTTTCCACAGCTGTGATTCTGGTGTGTGGTGGGCCATGCACAGCATCTGCTTATGCTTGGAGCTTCTTTGCCATATCAAGCACATCTCCTCCATGTCCTCCCACTTCATTGTTGCTAAAGCAGAAGCATATTTTAATGGCCCAAGTTGTACAAGTTTTCGCCACATCACAGATGTACACGATACCAAGTCTGGGTTCCTAGTGTTGATGTCATCTGAGAGACCATCTCTGCCACTGCCATTTCTCTCAAGTGTTGAATCCCTTTTCTATGGTCTTCCACTGGGTTTGCTGCATATAGAGATCATCTGCACACAGATATCTTTCTGCCACACTTCCTAGGACCCATACCCAGAGACTGCAAGGACTGGCCTCTCTCATAATTTCTTGGTCAATGCCTGGATCACGTGACAGGGATCCCAGATGTCTCGCTTCAGTGCCGTCCAGAATTGTAGCCTTGCCTGCAGCATCCTAAAGATGGACTAACGAACTAATTATAGATTCATCAGGTTGTCGCTGGTAATCCTTTCTTAGGCCCCGAAGGTCCTTCAGGGAAAAGGAATCAATATTTGCTTCAGATCCTGTGCCAGAAGCTTTGGCTTCTGATTTTGGTGAAGGTTCTTGTCTTGGGTCATCATCGTCCACTGGCCGTTCGTTTTTGTGTGTGTGCTTTTTTGCCGGAGCAACTGCCAGGGGCTTAGGCTTACTGTCCAGTTTAGCTGCCAGCTCAGGCTCAGTTTAGCTCTAGTTTAGCGGCTGGCTTCATAACTGGGGTGTTGGCTGCATCCTGAGTGACTGGGGTAGCTGTTGATTTGTATCCCTTCCCCCCTGCCTCTGTCTGCTGCCCTACAGTATCTAGCAGCGTGCAATAAACATATGCCAGGGCCCAGCTTACTGCAATGATCTTTTCCCCCTTAGAGTCACCATGGTACTTCTCTTTCAGGTATTTCCCCAGCTCTGTTGGATTCTGAATTTGTTCACATGGAAAATCCCAGACTATAGGGTCAGAGAATTCCTTGAGGAGTTGGCCCATACCCTCCCATTCTCCACACCACTCAGGATTTCCTATGCCTGGGTCAGGAGTTTCATCAGCCCCTCTAGAAATCTCAGCCAATATTCTAGAGAAGCTGCAGACTTTATAGAAGAGACTTACCAGATTAAATACCAGAAAGATGGTCTCTTTAACACTCAGGGGAAACTGAACATTCTCCAATAGTGATGTAACAGATTTAGAAGAGAAGAAGGAAATGAAAGACTGCAACTCTTCATCCTCTGGTCCTCCTCCCACATGGGTCATAACCATGACCCATACATACTAGGAGGAGATTCCAGCACCTTTATAAACTTCCTACAAATCATTATCATCAAGCCAAGGCCAATAGCTACTCTAATCCGTGTCCCTCTGCTGCAAAAACTAAGTATTAGGGACGATACCGGAGCTATCTCTGGATATGAAAATAAACCTAAGGACCACAAAAGTATTAAGACCTCAAAGAAGCCTAAGGGTCCAAAACACATCAAGGCCCCCACCCCGAGAGACATGAATTCAAACAGCATAGTTACTGACTGCTTGATGCCAATACAGAGTACTTGCAGCCCAATAAAAGACCAAACAAGCAAACAAACAAAAAACCCCCCAAACCAATCAGTACAGCGTTTTTCCACTCTCTCAAGCCTCACATTTGGGTGCCAGGAAGTTTGTCCTGGTTTCAGACAGATTTGGGAGAAAACCTCCTACGCGCCCTCTCTCCCCTCCCCCAACCGGTTTGGGAAAAGGCTTCCTCAGAGAGAAGTGCAAAAACCCTGTTTATTAAACAGGCAAAGCACTCCCAGCCCAATACCTGATGACAACAACTTCGTGCTGCTCTGGAGGGATAAAAAATTAAGAGAGAGAAGGTCTCTCCTCGAAGCTAGTTGCTCTGTTCTGTTGCTCCGTTCCTCTGGTGCTGGGAGAAAAAGGAGTTCCTGCACTGGGTTGGTCTTGGCAGGGTGGGTCCCAGGTGGAGGCCCCCTTGCATTTTCCCCAGGTCCTCAGCCCAGAGAGATTTGAACAGTTCCAAGGAGAGGGGAAAAAAAGGGAAAAAAAAAGAAAAAAAGAGTACAAAAAGACTTCAGCTGTTCTACAACACCTACAGCTAACTAAGCTACGACTAACTGCCAGAAAAAAAAAAAAAAAGGCAGAGCCTCTCTCCATCTTGCCGTGTTCCAACTCCCCTGCTTCCAAGGCTGCTCCGAGGAGAAGTTTTTCCTGGGGAAATAAACAAACCGTGCTTCCCCTCCCCTTTGTACCCAACAGACGAGTGGGGATACAAACATCCTAATGTCACCCTAGGACACTTCTTTATCTGTGAAGCAGAATTCTGGAACGGGATGACATATGTGTCAATAAAGACATCTCTTCCCCCATTATTCTGCTGTTGAAGAACATAGGGGAAATCAAGAAGGGTGTGTGTTATAATGACCAAGTAGCCATGCAGGTTCCTCTTTTCATTACTGGTGGCAGCAGCAGCAGCAATTACCTTTTCTGAAAGAGAAGATTTGTTACAGCAGCAGCCTATTACACCAAAAAACCTGTTGTCCTAAATTGGTTTGCTTACCTAGGCTAAGGCAGAAATTGGGTAAAAGAAAAGAGAGTGAGAGAGATAAGGCTCTTCATTTTTTTGTGCCACATGTTTTGTGTAAAGACACAGAAAATGAGGCTGGCTGACATTTATACCACTGGCAGCAACTGCTTAGATGAGTGGGGGAGTTAGCAGCCTGCAAGGACAAGCCCTGCTCTTATACATCATACCTGGGCACATCATACCAAAGCTGTCCGAGTACTCACTACTTCCTCACAAATGGTGTGTTATTTCCCAATCATACCTTTTGGCAGCTTTGCTGGGGTGTCTTCTGAGTGCATTGAGGCTAATATGGGAAGAAGCAGCTCTCAGAGAGTAGCAGGAGTCAAGCTTGTGTAGCCACAAAACTGTCCTCCCTGTCACCTGGGGGAGATAAGGATGCCCCTGACACCTTCTTGCAGCTGTGTCTGATACTCTGCAATTCCTTGCAGAAATGTAAAGAAGGTGTTGTGCTGCTGTGGAGAAAGCACTGACATTGAAGTGGTAACAGATGTTTCATGCTCAGAGGCTGTTTCCTGTGTAAGGGGACTTGAAAACACATTGAAAAAAAAAGAAATACTTTAGAAGACTGTGATAATGCAGTGTCCTTTCTTGTGAGCTGTGCAGGATGGTAATATTTTTTCACTTCCACAGTCTCCATAGCTCCCAGTCATAACTCTCTGATGTTACAGCAAAGTAAGAAAAAGAAAGGATAGGTATAATTTCTTTTTTCATTCACTTCCTACTTCAGCTTCTAAAATTGAGCTGTTTTCTATAATCTCTTTCTTAGTGTGATGGCCTTTTGAAACACAATTAGAAAGCAATGCAGGCTTTTTATGCGTTTGCTTGTCCAAATAATTCAAGTTCATACTGGGACCACTGCTGTTCAACATCTTTGTCAACGACATGGACAGTGAGATCAAGGGCACCCTTAGTGTTTTTGCCACCGACACAAAGCTGGGTGATCTAGCCAGCAAATGTGCATTTGCAGTCTGCAAGGCCAATTGTATCCTGCATCCAAAGCAGCATGGGCAGCAGGGGAGAAAGGGTATTCTGCTCTGCTCTGGTGAGGCCCCACCTGGAACCCTGCATCCAGCCCTGGGGTCATCAACATAAGAAAGTTGTGGACCTGTTGGAGTGAGTCCAGAGGCCATGAAGATAATCAGAAGGAAGGAGAACATCTCCAATGCGAGAATACTGACAGAGTTGCAGCTGGTCTGCCGTAGCAATGGGGAACGAAGACACACAGACCTCCTTGCTTGCTCTGAAAAAGTTGTTTATTGTAATGAACTGAGCCTTTTTATACTCTAAACTTAACCAAAACTTAACTGAAACAAGCACACATTAGCTGCTTGCCACTGTGGTGTCACTGTCCCTTTACCCAGTCACTTCTTTGATCATGTGGTGTCCATGCGTCTCCCCAGCCAAGCACTGCCTCACTCATGAGGCAACTATCAATCCACTCCTCAGCCATCCAACCCACAGCTGAACCCTTCCCAGAGTGCTTTTTGGTTAACAAAAGTGAACAGAAGTGAACAGGATTTAACAAAGGTGAAAAAAGTTCTTACTCTGTAAGGCTTTTCTTATTTCCCACAGTCTACCTAGAGAAGTTCGAGGGAGACTTTATAGGAGCCATCCAGTATGCAGCCTGGGCAACAAGAGAGCTGGAGAGGGACTCTTTACAAGGTCATGTACTGATAGATCAAGGGAGAACAGCCTTAAGCTGAAGGAAGGTAGATTTAGATAAGCTATTAGGAGGAAATTATTTACTGGGAGGGTGGTGATGCACTGGCACAGATTGCCCAGAGAAGCTGTATATGCCCCATCCCTGGAAGTGTTTAAGGCCAGTTGAACAGTCTTTTGTGCCACCTGCTCTAGTGCAAAATTGCCAGCCCATGGTAGGAGGATTGGAACCAGATGAACTTCAGGGTCCCTCATAACTCAAACCATTCTATGAATCTATTATTTGGATGCCTCAGTTTTCTGCTACAAGGAGATGGAACAGTTTCTAAGCAGAATCTAGAAGTTCAAGTGTAGTTGACATAGAACATCCCACTAATGGCACTATTTTTATTCACAGTTTTCATCCATGTTCACCATACTGCCTCTGCATCTCCCAAACAAGATTGCATTCTCATTGGATTAAGTCTTCAAAGATACATAGTATCTGCCAGTACAGAATTTGTGGTCTAAGTAGTGAGGAAAAGCTGTTGGAAATGAGGGAAAACTTATTTAACTATCCATAAAAGCAGAATTAGGAGCAGAAGATGCTATCTTGTCTTCTGAATTTTATACAAGGTCCTTAATTTCTCACTGTATATGTTATAAATGATTAGAAGCCAATTCAAAAATAACAGGGTTTATTAGCAAAATTTCCAACACTGAATTAAAGCCACAATAAAAACAGGACAACAATCAATCGAAAGTTGGGTGGACAGAGTGGCAGTACAAGGGTACCCTCCGAATTCTGCCACACTGCTATGTTTCAGCCTGTGGGTTTTATACAGTTTTTTTACCTTAAGGCTAAGTCTATTGAAAATCTAGGTATGCTGTGTTTCTTAATTTTCTTAAAAGAGTCTTGTCTGCATGAAAAGGTTGCTTGATAGTTCTTCTGGAATTTGTCTTGGGAGGGGTGATCTGATCATCCAGGATCTCCACCAAGATCGGTATCGGATGTTGAGGAGCTGTGAAGTGAGGGTCCACCCTTGATGGATGGGCCATCTTCTTGCTCTGCCTCGTCGTTACAGTTGTAAATATGTTTTGGAACTTTGGAATCTTGGAGACACTCTTGGGTAGCTTCTTATTAGTAGCTCAAATCTATATTACATACACGAATTTATCTATTATACTTATTACAGTATACATTTAAAGAGTTACATAGTAATTATAATATCCTCCCAAGTTTTGAAGCTCAGAATGTCACTTATATAAATTCTGCCTGGGAGGTACATATTGCTTAATAGCTGAATTAATTTTTAATCTCCCTTTGAAGAATATTAATGCTTTATTTTCTATCCTTCTCAAAAGCAGCATTCCAGTAAAATGTCTCAAAGAAGAAATGGGAATACTTACCTTTGAAAGTAACATCATCATTTATTGGAACTGTCAGACTTTTCCACAAGGCTCATAGATCTTCTCCTAACTCCTTTATTGATGCTGGTGTCACTCAGCATTTATAGGAAGACTAATTTCTCAGCATTCAGTACCTGCCTGAACTTTTTGAACCTGAGCCTGTTACACCATGATATTCTTTGCACTGCTGAATATGAATCACAGCTTTTCCAGAACACGTGAAAATATTTGAGTATCTATTTAAGGATTAAGGGAAAATAGTTCTATCCAAAGTAGAAAACAAAGAATGATATCTGGTTTTTCCATAATGTTATATAAACTGAAAAGCCTTCTGGTTTCCTTTCAAATTGCTCAAAGATTTTGCTATCTGTCTTGAAAATACAGCCACTTCACTAGGATTAATAGTTGTTCACATAGGTGAGTAGGCTGAATTAAAGCTAAAAGGCATACTTTATTCTTTTGCTACTCTGCCACTAAGTGCTTGACTTTGCAGGCTTAATGTTCTTTAAATGTAGGAGAATGATGGGTGAAACTTAGTAGCATACTTGCATACATATGCAAAATGAGCAATCTATGATCCTTAAACTGGGGTCTTGTTCCCTTGATCCAGAGTTGTTGTATATAATCCAGTTGATGTTTTTTCTTCAGCATTTATAAAAAGAGTAGCATTCCATTTCCAGCACTTCTGTATTTGCCTTGGTAAGCAAAAGGAGGATGCTTTGGCACAAAACAGGCATGTTTAAAAAGAAAAATTAGTTGATGTTGTTATAAATGACAGTTCTC
Source organism: Acrocephalus scirpaceus scirpaceus (assembly GCA_910950805.1). NCBI lineage: Eukaryota > Metazoa > Chordata > Aves > Passeriformes > Sylviidae > Acrocephalus > Acrocephalus scirpaceus. The sequence goes on from OU383776.1 coordinate 40,814,804, forward strand.
CAATATTCCGTTTTAGAGGTTTATTGGAAAATGACAAAATGAGATCGAAAAGAGACAAGTCCCACAATCAAACGGCAGCTCTGAGCCCGGGTTTCGATCTGCCGGGTGAACTAAGGCCCCAGCCTCTATCGCACTGGGTCCCCCATAGTTCACACCAACCATCTCTCGAAGGTTAGTTTTTATAAGGTTTTTATGCCCCGAGGCTAGTTTTCCAGTCCAGTCTGAATATGCAGGTAGGATTTCCGTCCACCTGGAGTGAGAGTAGAATAGAATTCCGGGAAATCTGGTCACATCTCCGGATCTGTCTATGAATTATTCCTGAAGTCTTCACTAAACATATCTATGAATTATTCCTGAAGCTCCTGCCAGACGAACATGTCTTGGTTTCTGGGTTTGGTCTCAGCGAGTGTCACAATTCCAGGAAGATGGAGTGATCGGATTTTCTGAGAGCTGAATCAGTTCTGATGGGCTTTAGTGATCATTAACTGGCGCCCCTTTAGTATGGTCCACTCCTCATTGATATGGAGAATACAGTTCTATTGTTCTGTGGGCAGGCCAGTTACCTACCCCCCTTGTTGGTTTCTGTACAAGGGGGTACCTTTTAGCACACTTTATTTAAATCAAACCATATAATTATAACAGTAATAAAAAACTCAAATTAAATTACATATTTATAACAATGTTATGTTATAGTGTTGAACAGTAACAAAGTAAATGAAGCCTGCAGAAGAAATTTATACTTCAGGTAGAAAATGCTGAATCCTGAAGCTGGCTCTAATGTACACAGAAGTGTAGTTGTTATGAGACCAAAATGAGGTAATCATTCTAGCACATTGTTAAAAGGTCATGTGTGTGTCTCAGATTTGCTGACAGTTGTGCACTTTGAGAAGAATGAGAAGAAACAGTGCTCCTTATGAGTTTTTACTGGGTAACCTCATACATGCCAGGAATGGCTTTCTGTTTTCACAGCTCTGCCTGTTTCATATAACTGGCCTGCATGTTGTTAAGGCCATGGCTTCCAGACAGCTGCTGGCTAGACAGCTGGAAAAAGAGTCTCAAGAAATCAAGGTTAGGAGTAGTCTTCTTACAAATTAGAGCTTGGTTAATGATACAGCTAGCAAAAGAAGGCCAGTTGCCTCTCAAGCTGGAAATCAGTGTATTCTGGAGATCCTAGTTTTTGTCACATTTAATGACTTAGTGAAGGAAAGAGCCTCTGTGCAAACGCTGCTGAGGACTTTCACCTCAGTGATTTGTGATCATTAATGATCCAAAGGGATCGGAGAAAGTCTGGGTTGCCATAAATATATGACTTATCTTAGAAAGTATAAAACATGCTGTGAGTTGCCTCATTCCCTAAATATGTGGATGAGGCTGGCCTTGAACAGCCTTCTGGAGAAAGTGGCATGGGCATCTGGTTGAAGGTACTTTCTCATCATGTTGTTGAAACTTGAATGAAAACTCTTTAATGTCTCATAGTTTCAAGATGGACATGAGAGCAAATGTTACCTAATCATGTACGAGATAAAGGTCCACCCCTTTCTGAAGGGCCACTTGGGCACTCAATGGCTCATGTTCAGCCACTGTTGATCACCACCTCCAGGTCCTTTTCCACTGGGCAACATTGCAGTCACTCTCACTGTAAAATTTCCATCCTTATATCTAGTCTGAATCTATCTGCTCTTTGGATTAAAACATTTACCTCTTTTTCCTATCTCTGTAGGTCTTACTAAAAAGTCTGACTCCATCTTATAAGCCCACCTTAGTTACCAGAAGACTACAATAATGCTTCCCTGTACACTTCCCTTCTCCAGCCTGAAAAACTCCAACTCTCTCAGTCTTTCTTCATGTGCTTCATCCTCCTGATCATTTTTGTGGCCCTCTTCTGGACCTGCCCCAGCAGGTCCATAACCTTCCTGTACCGGGGACCTGGCAGCTGGATACTGTACTCCTAGGATCTCACAGAAGTTGCTCACAATTATTTGTATGCAGCCCAGGACACACTTGGCTTTCTGGACTGAGAGTGCTCCTGGCTGGGCCCTGTCCAGCCCCTCATCCACCAGCAGCCACAAGTTCTTCTCACTGAGCTGCTCCATCTGTTCATCCCCCCCCGTGTTGATACCGAGGTTTGCCATAGCCCAGCCAGTGCACCACCTGGCACTTAGTCTTGTTGAAAATTATGAGGTTCTCACAGGCTCACCACTGGACTTGTCCAGGTCCTCCCTCTGTATACCATCCGTTCCCTCAGGCATGTCAAAAGCAACACTCAGCTTTGGTGTTAGCAAATTTGCTATTGACTAGATAATGTCTGTTTCTATGGTACTGGCTAAGAAACATTAATTTTTATGTCACCACTTGCAGAACAGGATTCTTTCACTTCCTGTTCTTCTCTCAGCTCTTTTTTCTCCATAGAGTGAAGGTGCCCTCTACTGAACCTACCTATGGGATGATAGAAATCTAGACAACTTGTCTGAATAACTGAATAAGAGCAAGACTGCATGCTGTTGCATGCTGGTTGTATACTGATCTCACCCCATAGCAGAAGATTGCCTTGCAAGTGCAAAAATAGTTTTCAGTCTGGCCTACAGAACCAGAACAGCCCTCTGTGTGTGTGTGTTAGAGCACATGTTAGATGCATGCCAATTTCTAGACAGCTTTGCTGCTATACCTTTGCAGCAGAGCAATATTTTTCCTGCCTACAAGGATAATTTGGATGATGCTAAGGTGAAGCATATTCTTCTTCATGCCATCATTTGTTCAGAGAAGGCCATACTTATTCCAACTGAAAGTCTGTTAAAAGCCACAGAGAGAGATCTTCAGGCTACCCTGATCTGTGCATGCTGACATCAGTAGACAAAAGCATAGAAAGGAATTCTGTGGCCTGCATTTGTGGCCTAAATTTGATCTGGACTGCCTGGCCTGAGCAGTGGGATATCAATTTAAACAGCATTGCTTGGGAACGTACTGGAGAATGTCTCTTTTCTTTTGCATGTCTTCCCAAGCAAGTGTGGACTGGAAATTGGGCCGGGCAGTCTTACATGCATCATGCAGAGTAGAACATAACATCTACTTTGTTTGAGGAGATACTAGATCTGACATGATTAATAGCTAGATCCTTTGTTCTGTGTATAGTGGAGGGCTGAATTTTGCTAACATTTATTGGGAGAGCACTGAAGGGCGACTGCTCTGCCACTACTGAGCTCTTCTGCCTGTCAGGAGAGTTTTTGTTGTAATACACTATTTGACATTTGCAACTCACCTATCTCCTTGCAAACTTACTCCAAAATAAGAAAAACTGCCAGGTATTTCTGGCTGGTGTTGTGCAAATGTTAGTGACTGGAGGTTTTCTTTGGGTATTCATCTCTTTAAAAAGCAAATTTTAAGACACATTTACTTTCTCCTTCTCTCAGCTGATTATGTGATTTTCTCTTCCACTTTTACTTGTAACAGCTCTGAGCATCTTTTTCTTTTCATAAGATCACAAGCTCAAATACTTGCACATTGGTTTCCTTAGGACATCAATAGGACCTACCTGCCTAATAAAAATATTATTTTTACTGACTTTTAGAGTACGTCTGCAAGTTTAATCTAAAATCATAGAATATTGGAATTACTTGGGTTGAAATGGACCTTAAAGATCATCTAGTTCCAATGCACCTCCCAGGGGTAGGGACACCTACTAGACCAGGTTGTTCAGAGCTACATCCAACAATTTTAAGGAAGGGGCATCCACAATTTCTCCAGGAAACCTGTGCCAGTACATCACCACCTTCACAGTGTCCTAGGGTGACATGACTTTATGATGCTTGTATCCCCAATCATCTGTTCTGTTTGTGCTGTATATAGAGTTCTGTACCTTTAATGCTGGTTCTGAGAGCGAAGCAGGAGAAGACGTGCCGAGTTTGTTTTGAAAACCGCTCTCACTCCTCTGCATTCCTCTTGGGATGGTTGTTTGTCTGAGGCATGGACAGCTGTGGGACAGAGATCTCCTGTGCTTTTAGTTATTTTTAGCTAGCTAGGGCAGAGAAGTTCCCTGGACTGTTTTTTTTCATTTCCTTGGGACTGTTTAAACCTGCTTCAGACTGAAAAACCCAGAGGAGCAGAGACCTCTTGCACCTGCGGCCCACCGGGGCCCAGGATGGCATTTGTTAGCACTGGAGGAACTGCTAAGAGACTGAGAGAGCTGAGCTGCCCCCATAGCAAGAACTTTCTCAATTTTGCCACCTCACTTCAGAATGAAAGGTTTCATTGTTTCATATTACTCATTCTTTATGCTTATGGATACTTTATTTGTTAAATAAATATTTTTCCCCCTTTTCTCCAAGGAAGTTCTTTCCCAGACCGGATGGGGGAGGGGCTGTTTGGGTTTGCTTTGCCAGAGGGACCCTTATTCGGGGGTTTTCTCTCAAATTTGCCCTAAACCAGGACACACAGTAAAGACTTTCTTCCTCATATCTAATCAAAATCTAGCCTTCTTGAGCTTAAGGCCATTCATCCCCATCCTTATTCTGCTTGCCCTTGTGAAACATCCCTCTCCATCTCTCTTGTAGCCCCCTTTGGTACTGAAAAGCCTTTCCAAGGTTTCCCCACAAAGCCTTCATTTCTACAGGCTAAACAGCTCCAACTCTCTTGGCCAATCTTCATAGTAGAGGTGCTACAGCCATCAGCTTCATGTCTCTCCTCTGAACTTGTTCCAACAGGTCAACATCTTTTCTATGTTGGGGTCCCTAGATCTGGATGCAGCATTCCAAGTGAGGTCTCATGGGAGCCAAGAAAATGGCAAGAATCATCTCCTTTTGATGCAGCCTGGGACATGATTGGCCTCTGGCCTCTCACCACAAGCACCCGTGAGCTCATCTCTTCATGATCCATTCTCCACCCAACTTGTGCTTGGGATTGCCCCAACTCAGGTGTATTTGGCCTTATTGAACTTCATGAGATTCACACAGGCCTACGTCTCCAGCCTGTCCAGGTCCCTCTGGATGGCATCCTTTCCCTCCAGTGTTTTGACAGCACCACACAGCTTGATGCCAATGACAAACTTGCTGAGGATACCCTTGATCCCACTGTCTGTGTCACTGACAGAGATTTTAAACAGTGGTGGTCCCAGCAGTGGGCCCTGAGGAACAGCAGTTGCCACTGGTCTCCACTTGAGCTGTTGACTGCATCACTTGGAGTGAGACCATCCAGCCAATTTCTTATCCAACAACAATTCCATCTGAAAATCCGTATGTCTACTGTTTAGAGACAAGGATGTTATGCAGGATATTGTCAAATGCTTTGCACAAGTTCCGGTAGATGGCATTTGTTGTTCTTTCCTCATCCACCACTGCAGTAACCTCATCATAGAAGGCTACCAAATTTGTTAGACACAACTTGCCTTCAGTGAAGCCATGTTGGCTGTCACCAATCACCTCATTATTTAGATGGTGCATTGCAAAAAGGAGTAAAATGCTGAAATGCACTACCTAAAAAGGAAAGAGCATAACCAGCCTTGTGGATGGATAACTTGTAAAAATGAAAAGAGCATTTGTGGAATTAGTATCTATGCTCTTGGTCCGTGGTCCCTTTCTGACCATCACATTACACTGACTAAATCCATCACACTGACTTCTGCTTATTGCATTTACGCATGCAAATGTAAGTAAGCAGGAACTTTGACAAACTGTGCAGTCTGACCACTTTCTGATGAATAATGGCTTATGGAGGAACCTGACACTAATGAAGACAGTGCCTTTGCCCTTCTTGTCTCAGTCTCTTGTAATCTTAAGCAGTAATCTGAAGCAACCTTGATACTTTGAGACCTTTCTTGAATCTAAGCATAAAAATACCTTTGCATTTTATCCTCCTTTCACCTTTTAAATAAGCTTCAAACCTCAAAAAAAAAAAAAAAAAAACAAACTTCAAAAAGCCAACTTAAATATATTCAAAACCAATTTGAGCCACTTCTTGTGCCAATACTCTGCTTTTCCCCAAATAATTTTGTTCATCCTCTGATGTTTAGCCCCTTTCAATTTACAGATAGTGAACATATCCTCTCCAGTCTTTGCTTTACTAGGCTAAACAACTTAGTCCTTCAGTTCTTTCAGCTCAGGTAGGCCTCACTCTCTTTGTTCACCATATTTGTTTCCAATTTAATTTCGGTTTACTTCAAGATTGTTGCCCAGAACCAAACACAAGAGTTCATCAATGTCCTTGTGTAGTGCTATTTTCTTGCTGTTACTCAGAGACTTTCAGTCTCAGTTGCTTTATGTAGAGGACAGCTAATATATTTTTGTGTCTGAAGAATCATACAAATTTTAGCCTTGACAATACCAGCCGTCTGTATTAGCAAAGAGAAAAGCGATAACTCCTCCAAATCACCTTATCCTGCTATGGGACACTTCTGCAAGTATGGAGTCATTAACATGTTCTTGCATTCATTATATGTGCTACTCATTCATGGGCATTTCAGAGCATCTGCACTGTGCTGCTCACATGTGAATTTTGTTGGCCTTCTCCTGTTTTGGGAGCCCAGACATAACCCATGTCTCAAGTTCTAGCTGTTGTGCACAGTCTTTTGATCTGGAAAGGGTCTGGAGATTTTCTGCCTTTGTGACAGTTCTGTCTTGTACATTGACCTCTGGCTCAGGATCCTCCTGACAGCAGCACTGCAGCCTACTGCCAAGCCATCCAGTTCAGTCTTCTTGACCATCTCTCAATGGGACCCTTCCCATGGGTGAGCTATACTGAAGAAGGAACTATGGATAAAGACGGGGCCTTGCACAGTAACTGTGCTTCCTGTCCTCAGCTGCTGCTTCGAAGAATGTGCATACCTTCCTGCTCGTCCTTGTTTTGCCATCCTGCACATGCATAGGCTGGGACAAAGTCCCAGTTGCAGGTGCATGGCAGAGCACTCACTGCTGCTCTTTGCGAATGACTTATTAGGTGACAATAAAAACATCTTAAAGGTCCCAAGATGTTTGTAGGCAACAACAACCAATCAACCAGAGTATGTGTCAGACATTTGCATTCTGAAAAATGGATATTTCTCTCTCTGAGCATCAGTATCAGGAATAGAAAGATGATAATAAAAGAAGTCTCCAGGGAGACCTTGTGTCAGTCTTCAAGTATGTAAACGGAGGTTTATAAGAAAGATGAGATCAGACATGTTAGTAAGGACTGTAGTGATAGTGCAAGGGTTAATGATTTTAAACTAAAAGAGTGTAGATTCAGACTAAATATAAGGAAAATATTTTTTATTTTAAGGGTAGAGAAACACCTGAACAGGTTGCCCAGAGAAGTGGTAGATGCCCCACCACTGGAATCATTCAAGGTCAGATTGAAAGGCGCTCTGGGAAACCTGATCTAGTTGAAGATGCCTCTACTTATTGCAGGAAAGGTTGGACTAGATGAACTTTCCAACTCAAACTAATCTATGATGCTACAATTTTATGATTTTATGATCACAGAATAGAAAATATGTTTCCTTCAGGTGAATGCTGACAGCACTCTACGTGCTCCAGCTCTGGCGGATTATTATTTATGCTCTTTTTGGAAAGGTAGGAATTCTGTGTTATAGAAAATTCAGTATCTAGTTCTAGAATCTAAAACCTGTATTTATTACCTTCAATTTCATGTATAGCCATCTGTCACCAATTCTCTAAAACACGTTTTTCACAATGAGATATTCCCACCCTGCAAATCTTTCTGCTATTATGTTACACTGAATTAGAACGAGTGATAGATTGGCTGTTTCTGTGTAATTTGGCCTGTGGGTGTTCAGTGTACATATATACAAGAGCAATTTGGTTAATGACTCATGCTTACTGCCCTTGTCTTTGAGTATGCTGTTGCCCCACACAGATGGAGATCGTCATGAATACTGTTTCAGAAAAAGACCCACCACCGGAGCTGCAGTAGAGGGAAAGGTTTATTCAAGTATTTATGTCCCAAATCCCAGAGTTTTATTTGCTGTGTCTTGCTGGCACATTAGCTGCTGCAATTTTTAGCCTTCTCTCTTAATACTGATGGAGAGAAAACTACTCCATAATATTTTCTCCAAAATACTGATTATTATACTACTTACCCTCTCCTATTTTTTTGAAGGAAACAGCATGCAGTTCCTGAGTTTCATGTGACATATAATGCAAACATGTTTTGAAAAGACAGATGTTGTCCTAGCTTAACTTTCCATTCTCTTACACTGTTTTGAGAATGAACTAACATGCTTCAGATCATGGGAACAAACAAAAAGTGTGGTGGCAGAGTAACAGCTGTAGTTGAAGTAAAGCTGTTTAGCACTTCTTCTCCTGTCTCATAAGCTAAAACTACAGAGGGAATAGCTGCACAGAAGGAAAATAAAACATACCCATGGAAATTTGAAATATGCAATGTAACTTGGCAGGGCTTATTTGTTTGTCTTTTATTGGTGGGTAATCTCTTAATTACTAGAATGTACTTTCTATCTCCAGCTGTGCCTAACCTTGTTTTGGCATGACCTTAATTAACATAGTTAATTACACAGTTCCGAGTTGAAGTTAAGTTCTTAGGTCACATTAAACCCTTGTCTTCACTTTCACCTTATGAGTACATTATTAAGACAATAATTTTTTTTTACCCTAAATACAACTTTTATCTGCATGCTTTCTCATAATAAAATTAATTTGGTATTTATATATTTTGTATGTTTGAAGTTGTATTTATAGTAAATTGTTCTTTCTTTCATGTCAGTTTCTGATTATTCTCTTGTTACTTGTTAACCATACTACTGTATGGTTTTCACGTGAATTAAAGTTAAGCACTATCTTCAGTTTCTTCACTAGGGACATTTTAGCAGAAAAGATGGTCAGGAGGGAAAAGAGGGTGTTTTGGTATGCAGTGGTGAAATCAGTTAAATGTGAAGAATGGACTACTGCCTTAGTCCACTCACAAAATGTGCAGGCAGCACTTAGCTTCTGAGGTAAGTTCCTGTGAAGTTGACATATTGATAATCTAATACTCATTCATGACCAGATAGGCTGACCTGATGATGAAATTAGGTCTGCTGATTTAATTTGTAATGCATCAAGGGCCTGGGTGCTATCTCATACTCCAGGGGAGGTTTGTTACCTGATTTCAAAGCAAGTTCAAACTCTGCTTTAGGCTAATGGACAAGTGTGTCATCCTGACATCCCTTTGCAGGCTACCAATTTTCTCATACCCTGGTTTCTCTAGGTCTTGGTCCACAGGCATCATGTCTTGGCAATACTTTTAACATTTATTTCCAAGATGTTGCCTTAATGCTCATCACAATCTGGTGCAATTAAAGGGTTGGATCCTCCTGTCATTCAGCTCTGTGGGAAGTGTGATATTTCCTCGTTTCGCACTAAGCTTAGTCATTCCTCAGACAGACAGGGAAAAGGGACATATGTTCAGCTCTCTGTACCTGAGACAACAGCCAGGGCTCCTCAGAGCCAGAGGGACAGATGGGCTCAGCCTCTGATGCTCTGTTCTGTCCTCTGAATGAGCTGAGTGTCTGCAGTATATGCTTTGGGATGGAGAGCAGGACATAAGTCAGCCCTGAGTCCAGCCTATTGTAGCCATTATTGTGTTCTTGCTTGTGCATGGAGACAAGGAGCTTAAGCTGTTGAGAAGTCTAACATTCAATTAGTTTCTCCAACTCCAACCATTATTTTTTATTTATTTCTGTGTCTCTGCTCAGAAGCTTGGCCAAAAATAGGAGTGCCAGTGCACTATGTTTTCTCTCTGTACTAATATATCTGTGATAGTCCAAAGGAAAATCAGATCATGGTGAACTGTTTCAGGGTTAAGTCTTCCAGCAATTTTCTTTTTCTTTCCTAAGGGCTGCTGTGTAATGCACTACAGGTCCTCCTTGGGAGTACTCCTGAGGTGTGGAATGTCTCTACTGGGTTCTGTGCACACAAGGCAGAGCTCTGTTGCCTGAACATCCTTAGATTTTCTCTGTTGGCAGAACTGGTCAGTGTTGTTGGGACCAGGCTCCATACGAGTGCAGATCTTTGAACCTACCTCTTTCTAAATATTTTCTCAAAACAGCTATAGTGAAATGCAGCTTTAATAAGCGATGTGGCAATTGTTGGGTTTTTAAGCTGGGTTTTGGAAGAGGTTTGTGTCAGTATCAAAGGATGGCTACAAATATCATGCTGAATGACTGTGGTGTACAAATGGTAACATATAGCTGTGACTGAATACAGAGAGCTCTCGCAAGAGAAATGAACCAAAAACTCTTGAAGCTGCCTGAGAATCTCAGTACTTAGTGTAGCTGACAGATACATCGGCCTCTGAGGAGACAGAACTCAAAGCCTTGTTCAGAAACATTGACCAAGTGATTACAGAACATATCCTTGGATGTGACTACCCTATATACATGCAAAACATTTATGACTGCTGCTATATGTATAAAGACTGAAATGCATTTGTCAATGGTGTTATAAAACTTTCAAGCTATAGATAGTATAACTTGTATCTATCAGGATGGAGGAATTTTTGTGAAATTCTCACACCTGTCTTAGAGGTTTGATTATGAGTGTCATGTCCCAGCTCACAAAATTACTCTGCTCTAAATCTAATCAGAGATTTTTAAAAGATGAGTTCTAAAACAGTTGCTGTTTTGTTGTCATAACTGATTAGCCTGAGAAGTGCACAGCATATGACTCTACCAGATTTGTTATGGACTTCATTTATTTATGACGGTCAAGACTTCCAATATCTGTATTTATATTTTTAAATTTACTCTTCTTTCTTTTTTTCTCAAACTGTTGAAGTCAATGGGACTCTACTTTTGACTTTTTAAAAATACCTAATAAATATATATGCTACAAAAAATATTAAGCTGTGATTCAATGCTGTGGGTAGATAGTATAACTTATCTAAAAATAATAAACAGCGAAAATGATGGGAATGCCCATTATTTTAAGATGGCCAGTGAGCCAATTAGGAAACAGTTCAAGAGAGGAAAGGTGGAAGAGATTGACTCAGTTTAGTTATACACGAGTCTTCTTTAACCAAGCTAGAAGTGATTGACAGCAGGGTTCCATCTTGTTTTTGTGCTTGCTCACACAGCCAGTAAGAAAACCTCAGCCTCTGATGCTTCCATCACTCTATGTAGACTATTGGGGCTTTTCAAAAGTTGCCTGCAGAGGAAGTCTGCCTCAAAGCAGAGTTGCCTTGAGAAGACTGGCAGAATCCACTCAGCAAATCATGGCTGCAGAAAGAACAAGCACATCTCTCTCATCTTGGGCCTGGTTCCTGACAAGTCATGATCTATTTGATGCATGCTTCTTGCAATGGATATGTGGCTGGAGTCCTCCCAATCACATTTCTGAGCTTAGGAAGAGGATGATTTAAAGTCAGAATATCTAAATCAGTGCTGAGTATTCATTGCTACATGATGCGTTTTGTATCAGTGGGACTTCACATGTAAAAGCAGTTTGACGTGTCATTAGATGTTTCTGCTGCAAAAAATATTTGCAATTAAGAGACTAGATTTTCAAATTCTTTTTCCAGCAACTTTACAAGGTCTTAGTTCAGAATAATTTTGGATCCTCAAAACTTCCCTTACAGATACCCATTATGTTTGGTTGCTTAAGGAGTGAAGGAGGATTTTATCAGAAATATTTCTCTTTTTATGATATCAAAAGTACCTCTATGAAAGATGTATGCTATAATTTCTGATGAAAATGTTTCTGTTGTGTGTCATACTAAGAAAGTCAACCTTTGTCTTGTTTAATTATGAAAAACATTGCTAGGAAATATGCAGACTATGTAGATCTTGTTACCACAGATGGTAGTTTATAACTGGAATTCCCAGCCATGGAAAACCAGTTATCTCAAACCTGTCAGCTAAGTAGGCAGCTGGTCTTCAGAAAACATAGAGCTGGTGTAGCTCATGTGCTAATGGCATCCAGACTCAAATGGAAGGGACCACTCCTGTGCACTGCTTGCAGACTGGAATGATCTAGTTTTCACAGTCCATAAGCATCAGGTGGAAAATATAGCCAATGGATAAGCCCTCTGCAACTTATAATCACTTGTCTGCCTCAAATTCAGTGGGGGGGAAAAAAAGAAAAGACAGCAAATATTTGACGGAATCACTAGCATGGTAAGACCAGCCAACAGACCTAGCAAGAAAGTGAGTTGGCTCATTTATTTATTTAGAGACCTTGCAGCCTGGGAGGGAGGCTTTGGTGCTGCCTTGGCCTGCAGGCCTGGGTGGCTTCATAAAGCAATCAGGGCTGCTGCCCAACAGAGACTGAGAGCAACTCTCTGGGAACTGGCACTGGCACACCCAGGCTTTTGCAGACTGGGCTGTGTGTAAGGGCACTTACCAAGGGAAACCTTGTCCCATGGCCTTCCCTTGAAACTGGTCTCATCCCATAGGGATATAGCTTGATTCTTTTGCTGTGTCTCAGCCACATTGGCTGAATGTTTCCCTGCAGTAGTTGTCTGAGACAAAGTGAATATAATTCAGTTATTACTACAGCTATATAGGACACTTAAAGAGCAGAGAAGGAAAGTGAAGAGGTGAAGATATTTCTTTTCAGAAGATTTATAACTCTGGTTTTTTTCTCTCTATTTTTCTACCATATGAAGAAATGAAGAAGCAGACGAGAGTCTAGCTCAGGCTGTGATAAAGAGGTACCTAGCAATGTTGATTAAGCTGGAGACAGCAAAATGTATTTATTTCCACACTGCTGTTCCAAATCAGTGCCACTTTCCAGAGGAATGGACTCTGATAGATCCTGTAACACTAAGACACAAGTGTTATATTGGTTCTGTAGCCTGTTCTGTTGAAAAATCATCACCATGGTGAATGTTTTTCATTGGCAGAGGAAATAGGCAGGTATTGTCCTGTTTTGTGAGGCCAGATAAGCTGAAGTAGAAATTGCCAGACTTAGTGTAAAGAAGATGCAGTTACTTGGATCGAAATGCTGCAGCTATTTAATACAGGCTATAGGGTGCTACATTCTGGACAGTGATGTGTGGCCCTTGACTAAGCACTGTAAACACCTGCTAAACTTCAAACTGTCTGTAAAAGTACTGCTATTCAAAGTAAAAGTCTGTTCTGATCTCTAATAGTTTTGGAGTTTAATTTACTGCAGTAAGGGATAATAGGATTAGATCTTTCAAAACCCATTATACTTAAATCCTGAACATTTTTACCGAAATTCTTTTCTTGTTCCCCCATCCACAAGCAGTTATGTTGGATGTTTGCATTACTTCACTCTTGAGCTGGTAAAGCCAAATTGCTGTTTAGCCTATGTTCTTCCCCAGAGAAAGATGTTTTTGAAAACCTGTCCTTTTAAAGCACTGACCTAACATAACTTTGTAGCTGTCAACATTTCTCAGTAAAAATCATACTGATCATGGAATTCGGTGGGGTTTTTTTTCTTTATTAATACAGAAATTTATGTGAAAGTGATTTTCACTTGGAACTGGACAAATAAAGTTTTATGAGCCAAATTTTCTTAGAAGAGATTTCTCGAAGAGGTTTCTCAAAGAGGTTTTGCAAGTGACCTGTATTAAAACAAAAAGATTTAATTAGGGGAAACTATTCAGAACATAACCAATTTTCAGCAAAATTACACTTCTTTTGCATTTTCTTTACCTATTTATCTTTATTATCTAGAAAGCTGAACAGAAACTAGAGGTCCTGTAGAAAAATACAAAGCGTGGTAGACAATGACCTGAAAATTGTCTACACAATTATTGTAATGTTAAAAAAGCAAAGGAGGTATTGCTGCAGGCTATAGAACAAATACAGAACTTATGGAGAGGTTTTAAAAAGCAGGAAGCTGCTGGAGATTAAGTTTCTCCGTAACCAAGTTCCTGGTAAGACCTGTTAAGAAACTCACTGAGGGAGCTGAGTGTGGAAAATCACTGCTTGTTGCTCTCCCTGGGTTGTCTCCAGATCAGAACGCATTTTCTGAACTTGTGAGCTCTATACCCTCTACCCTGACCCACAGGACTGCCCAGCCTCCATTTCCTGTTCTGCTGTCTTTCCAGATTCAAAAGGATCCATGAAGGAAACATAGGAATGCATGGGACTCCAGGACATTCACTTGCTACAGTCTGCTTTCCCTCTTTTGCTGTCACCTTAGAAAATGTTCAGACTGAAAGGATAGCTCCTAAGCTCTTGGGGCTATTTGGAAATACAGGTGCTGGTTTTCTTGTTGCATGTTTTCACTCTTACACCTTCAGATCACATAGAATTTCCAAGAGATTACTTCAGAACACATAGAATTTCCAAGAGATTACTTTTTCAGGCCAAAGCAGAGTTTGAGCTTCAAACTTCCTCTGAGCCAGAGATACCTGGTTGCAGACAAATCTGCTTAACATCTTGTACATTGGAACGGAAAGTGAGACTATTTTCCCTGAAAACAGCTTTACTTGTTATTTTGTGCCCCAGGGCTATTTCAGCCAGTGGAAAATGGTCAAAAAAACCATAATAGCATCTCCTCTTATTTTGCACAGAATGGAATTAGCAAGAAAAGTTCAGAGCAAGGAAGAGTCTCTAAATCGACACCCATTTCACTTCCTCCATTCTACCTCTCTTTAGGATGGAGTGCAATTGATCCAATATCTTGTCCCTTTAATCTTTGTGGTTTTTTTAAAACAAGATATGCTTCTATTAATCCTTAGGTGTCCTTTCATGCAGTTTAGATGCTCTGATTTTTTTGGTCCATGCTGCAAAGCTGTTACAGGGAGCCAAGTTTCCATTCCATGGTGAAATACTCTCCTGCAGCTTTTGCTAAGCATTGCTCATATCCTGAACACATTTCTTCCACCACTTACTATTCTTAGTATCATTGTTCTGTGATAGCATCCCCTTACTTTAGCTATTTTCTCACTGAGGAAAACAGAACAGGGTGATCTGAATTCCTATGATGAGTTTCCTCATGGATATAGATGTCCCCAGGTGGATCCTTTCTGCATGTGAAAGCTTTGCAGGGACCATGCTGCTCCAGTCCATTCTGCAGTCACAAAGTGTGGATGGATATGACAAGTGACAGTAGGCAGGTCTTCTCTTCCTTGAGATGAAGTAATAGGTGTTTTTCCCAGGGCTCAGTACCTATATCTGATAACTTGCATTATGGGAAGGGATAACCACTGTGCAAAGAGGTGAAATAGGGATGAACTTTTGTGGTTGCATTGGCACAATTCAATCGGATTGATAAATAGTCGTCACACAGCCTATCAGTATAAGACATGCTTGTAGCATTTTCCATCTAATTTTCACTCCTACACAGAAACTAATAACCTCAGAGTCCTTGTATATGTAACACAATCTGGGAAAGGAAAGATCTAATGCATGAAAGTTAGCTCTCACAGCAGTGGGTTATACATAGATAAATATTAGAATGCAATTGCTCACCAGCTCAAAAACAGTATGTTAGCTGCTGAGAGAGGGCTGCAGAAATTCAGAGAGAGAACATGGATGGAATTGCGCTTGCCATCTCTAAAGACACTGCAGCCCTGTCACCAAAAGCTGGAAGAGGACCTACATAGAAAAAGGAGTGAAGATTATGCTGCTGATGAAAAGCTAATAGACACATCTTTGCATCAGAGAATATGGATAATTAAAAAAATGGTTTTCAGCATAATGTGATAGTGAACTGATGGGACTCCAGCCCTACCACTTTTTCTAAACTTTGTCACATTTCAAAGCTTCAGACATGGTTCAAATTGCCAAAATGTTGTGAAGCTGGTTTTAAGCCACCGAGAAATCAAGGAGGTGGAAAAGTTTAGAAATATGAAGGTTTTAATAGTGTTTTAATGTCTGTAGAGTGTAGTACAGTTACATTTCCAACTACTTCATGATAACCATATTTAATATAAAAATAAATAAACCAATTGTTTTATTTCCTAATGGAAGCATGGAATAGGTAAGGTTGGAAGGGACTACAGTGGGATGTCTGGTCCAACCACCCTGCTCAAGCCAGGTCATCCTAGAGCACATGGCACAGGGTTGTGTCTGGATATTTCTTGAATATGTCCAGTGAGGGAGACTCCACATTTCTGAGCAGCCTGTTCCAGTGCTCAGTCACACTACAAGGAAGTTTTTCCCCAAGTTCAAGTGAAACTTCCTGTGCATCAGTTTCTGCTTATTGCCACTATTCCTATTTCTGGGCACCATTGAGAAGAGCCTGGCTCCATACTCTGACACCTTTCCTTCAGATACTGACAGACATTGCTGAGGTCCCCTCTCAATTCTATCTTCTCTAAGATGAACAGGCCCAACTCCCTGAGCCTTTCCTTGTAAAAAAGATGCTTCAGTCCCCTCATCATCTTTGTTGCCCTCACTGGACTTGCTCCAGCTCTGTGTCTCTCTTGTCCTGAGGAGCCCAGAACTGGACACAGCACTCCAATGTGCCTCACCAGGGTTGAGTAGAGGGGCAGGATCACCTCCCTTGACCTGCTGGCAATGCTGTTCCTAATGCACCCGAGGATCCCATTGGCCTTCTTGGTCCCCAGGACATACTGCTGATCCATCAGGACTCCCAGGTCCTTCTCCACAGAGCTGCTCTCCAGCAGGTCACCCCCAGCCTGTGCTGATGCCTGGAGTTGCTCCTCCCCAGGTGCAGAACCCTGCACTGGCCTCTGTTGAATTTCAGAAGTTTTTATTTTCCCATCCCTTCAGCCTGTCAAGTCCTTCTGAAGGCCTGCACATCTCTCTGGGGTATTGACCACTGCTCCCAGCTTTGTGTCATCAGGGAGCTTGCTGAGGAGGCATCTGCCCACTCATCCAAGTCACTGGTGAATAAGTTAAACAACACTGGGCCCAGTATGGAGCCTTGGGGGACACCACAAGTGACAAGCCTCCAGCTTGACCCTGTGCTATTATTTAGGGTGCTCTGGGATCTGCTATTCAGCCAGGTCTCCATCCCTCTCATTTTCCACTTATCTGATCAAAACATCCCAAGTTTGCTTACAAGGATGTTGGGTTAGACAATGTCTAATGCCTTGCTGAAGTCAGGATATGTTGTTCTTCAGTATGGAGAAAATAACCCTTGAATATTAGCCATCTCTCTTGGGCATCTCTTCCCTGCATGGCCTGTTCCTATGGGATACTTCCAAGGAGATTCCTAGAGAGGCTAACATTAGCTCTCCTGAAGTCCATGATTGCTTGTTGTCCTGCTTCCTCTTTGCCAAACACCGAACTCCACAACCTCACAGTCACTACAGCTGAGGCTGCCCCCAACCTCCACATCTCCAGCATTCCTTTTGGGATCCTCTGCTACATGTGTCAAAACATTGTCATCAGTGCTTTCCGGGAACCTCCTAGACTGTTTGTGCTTTGTTGTGTTGCTTCTCCCACAGAAGTCAGGGGAGTTAAAGTTCCCCACAAGAACCTGTAATTTAGCGGCTGCTTCAAGCTGCCTATGGAAGTCCTCATCCACTTTTTCCTGATCAGGTGGCCTGTAGCAAACACCCCGAACAATGTTGCCCTAGTCTGCCCTTTTATCCTGACCCATAGGCTATTGATTCTCTCATCACTCACCCCAGATAGAGCTCAATACATTCCAAGAGTTTCCTCACATAGAGGGAAATCCACCATTGCATCTTCCTGGTCTGACTTTCTGTTGGGGGTTAGATTTGTTTCTTTTTTACTTATAGAATTTTTTCCCAAAAGTTGCTAGGAAACTAACTACTGGGTATTTATTGGTACTTTAGCAAAAACAAAAAAGAATTGGCCAGAATATGAGGAGGGTAGCACCTCACTACACTTCTTTTGTCTCTGGTAGTTTTCTCTCGGAGGGGGAAGATACCACGAGTTTTGAGTTTTGGAGTTTTGGGGACAGGTAAAGGACAGGGCTAGGGGCAGCTGCTCTCTTTCACTCTCGGCATCGTAAGGAGGATGGCCAGGCTGCTGCTTGCTGCAGGGGGAGTTTGCTGTCACCACCGAAGTCCAGTGCTACCTGGGGATGTGTCCAGGAATTCTGAGCTCATCTTGTCCTGCCTTGCTGAGGAGGGCCACCCTTCCTCAGCACTGCTCTGGGACTTTTTGCTACAGTGTGGCCCCCCTGCCCTGCTGGGATGTCCTGCATTTCCAGCTACCACCACGGAGCTTCTGGTACATCTCATCCACCAGCCCGGGATGGACTCATTTCTGCCGTACCGTCTTGGTACTCCTCGGAGTCCTGCAGGGGCACTGGGATCAGGCTTCCTCAGGGTGTTGTGAAGCAAAGCCTCTCTTCCATCCCTTCCCATCTCAGCCAAGAAGGCTGTCACAAGATTCCTGGTTCTCTTTTGTTGTTAATGTTGTAGTTGTTGTTTTGTTTGCCTTGCGATACATACTAGTAAAGAACTGTTATTCCTATCCCCATACTTTTGCATGAGAGTCCCTCATTTCAAAATTATAATAATTCAGAGGGAGTGGGTTTGCATTCTCCATTCCAAGGGAGGCTCTGGCTTTCCCTGGTAGACACCTGTCTTTCTAACTAAGACACTTTCCTAAGCAACATGTGACCCTTCATGACAACATTCCAGTCATGTGAGGTACCCCACAATGTGTCCATAACTACAGTAGGGTCAAAGCTGTTTGCACACATATCTAGTTCCTCCTGTTTGTTCCCCATACTGCATTCACTTGTGTGCAGACACTATATAGAAGTATTTGACTGTGTCAATGTCCCAGTGGGGGTACAAAGGGACCACCCATAGTCCTGCCTTGGAGATACCTTTTTGGCTGCTTGTGCTCGCTTGAGGTATCCCCTCTTAAGCCTCTTTTTGCTACTTGGCTGGTCTCGGATCCTGGGCTGATAGCCTTCTGAGATTGCGGATGTTTCTTTTCTTCCCAAGCCCGGTGCCCGAAGAAGGAGTCAGGATGCGTCGGTTTCTTTATCAGAGCTGTTTATTCTTTCGTGTTCTTAAACATTCCTTTTCTCAGCTAGCGTAGATGTTACCTACACCGCTGCCCAAGGCTAACTGCCCGCCTCCTGGGCAGTCGCTATCTCTTATACTAACTCTTACGCACTAGTTGTTTTCTATATTGTACCAATACCCACCACCTTTATTAAACTGTGCACTTTTACACTAAACCAATCTAAAAATGCCACCACCTCACTAGAAGATGGAGGAATGGAGAAGAAGGAGAAAGACAAAGGACACACCCAAATCCCTCCATCTTGTGTCTTTGAGCCTCCTTTGTGAATCCCTAAAATCCTACATTATCACTTAGAACTAAGCTACTTATTATCCTAATCATACACCTGTGACTTGTAATTCTTCATACAGCGTTGGCAATTGCTCCCAAGGGGTAAAATCAAACGCACTGGTGTTTTTGTCACTGTGCCAGGGTCTCTGGACCCCCTCCTGGGGTCTCGGACTACCTGGGACATCTAGAGGGATGTCCTGGGTTCTGACAGGCTGGTTGCTATTGTTCTCCCCTTCCCACACCTTATCTCTGTCAAACCTGGCTATGTCCACATCCACCTTCAAATCTAGTTTAATGCTCTCTCAACAAGTCCTGCTAAATCCTGAACTAAGATTTCCCCTTTGAAAGAAGTGGACCCCATTTACTGTCAACAGACTTGGTGTCATATAAACTGACCTCTGATAAAATCCTCAGAATTCTGCTGGTAACACCAGTTTCAAAGCCAGGTGTTCGTCTGCCTGGTTTTCCAGTTTCTTGCCCCATCAATCCCTAAAGCTGTTAGCTGGTAGAAGAGAACACAACAGATGCTCCAGACCCCTTGACCAGCTGTCCCAAAGGCCCTGAGGTCCCTTTTGATCATCTGCACCCGTGTTGTTGGGACTTGGTCATTTACTCATCTGGAAAACCAGCAGTGGGTAATCATCAGTGGGCTGCACCAGGCTGGGAAGTTTCTTGGTAATGTCCCTTATTCAGGTGCCACAGAGGCAACACACCTGCCTATTGGATTGGATCCAGTTAGCATATCAGGCCCTCCATTCCTCTCAAGTCACCAATGACTGCTACCCTTCTTTTCCTTAACTGAGGAGGTTGCAATGCAAGGTAACTGCTCTGCCATGGGCAACCTCATCAACCTGGATGAACCTTCACCCACATTGTCATTTCTCTGGTCCTCATTTCCGTGGTTCTCAGATTCCAGGGCCTCGTATCCATTGCATATGGGCACTTGAGGAGGTGAGGGAGTTCAGCAGGGGTTTCACCTGCCACCCCAAGCAGAAAGCCCTTTTCACTCCCCTCCATCTCAAAGGTCCCTTCCTTCTGGTTGGTGATGAGAGGCTAAGGGGTCCATTGCTTCTTGTGAAGTGAATGTCAGGTCTGTTTGTCTGAGGCATGGCAGAGTGCAGCTTTATATCACCAGTCAATCTCTTCCTCAGACTCCCTAACACTTCATGTACCAGCTCTACCACTAGGCTGAACAGATCACTGCTCACACCTCACAGAACTGCTCTCCCTGCTGCTCTCTGACAGCATCACCAGGCTCTAGCACTCCCTGCAGCCTGAGATCTAGACCACAGCAAGCTTTTGTGGGCCCCTCTGTCTGGGTCACCACATTCTTTGTGGTGCACACAAAGAAGCAGCTTTTTTCAAAGTGTTCTGATCTCTCTTGGTAAGGATGATGACCACTACCTGAACTAACTGCTTGAGCTGGAAGTACCTTAGTGCCTTTCCTGCTCATGCTACCTACACAAACAGCCGCATCATGCCCCACTTGAATGCACCGTGCCCTGTTTGCCCACTTTATTCATTTGGTGTAACCCCAATGTGTGGTAGGTCTGATGAATGTTGACTGAATTTGAACAAAGTGGCACACAGATTGAGGTCAATAGTCGAAGAGTTCTGACAATTTATTTCTTTCATAACCATTCTGAGCAAAGACATTATGAACAAAACCTCATTTGCATAACTTTCTAAAGGGAAGAGATGAAAAAAGTTTTTGTGATTTCTTCAATAAATTGCCCCCACATATCCTTCCCACAAAATATGTCCTTGCAGTTGCATTCTTTCCAGTATCATTACCTTAGCCTTTAAAGCTTTATGAACATATATCAGTAGGTCCTTACAAGTGAGGCTCCTTTTCATTCCCTGTCTTGTGGACACAGTCCTGGTCACACATGAAAACCTGTGGGCTCCTGTGACTCTTCTGCCTGTCCAAACACAAATGTGTGCATCTTTTCTCATGACAACTAAGTAATTAGAATGTATTTTCATTTTGGGTATGGGTAGCATTTTTAGGAGCACCACATGGATGTGAAAGCCCAAGTTACACACTCAAAAAGTGAGGTGGAAACTTCTGAGTCATATTCTTTACTAGAAGTATTTTTCATTCTTACATTTTGGTTAAGATTTTTATAAAATTCAGGATGATTTTTTTGTCTGATTGTCAATTTATTGGAGCCCTAATTTTTGAGTTACTAGAAAGCAAAAGCTTTGAACTTCCTTCATTACAAAGAAAAAACTGTAAAAGCCTCAGTGGGGGAAAATGCGGAAAAGACTACCGCATTGCCACAGTATTTCTATAAAATTTCAAATATTTCATGCACAGAAGTGAAAGTCACTCGATATCCTGCTTTTGAAAAGAAAATTACTCTGGAGTATTTTGCAACCATCAACACTGACAACAACATTTTCTCAGAGAATGGGCTTTTATCACCTGTGAGGTGGTAAGAGGACAGCTGGCTTACAATAAAGAAGACATAGTTCTTATGGCACTGTTACTGCCTGAGATGTAGGAATGATTTTTTAAAGTCCATTCCTTCTGTTTGCATCACAGAGTCACAGAATCAAAGCACTATCAAAGCACTAAAGCAAAGTTACTTTAATTTAAAAGTAATAAATAAGCTTTGCATTTCTGTTGGCTAATTCTTATTCAGTGAAGGTCAGTCATACTTCCTTCCAGAAATTCTACAGAAAATGAAATGAATAGGGCAGATCTTTCTTCTTTTAAAAGCCTTTATTAGGATCAGCTTGGGGTGGGGGCCCAACGGGTCACATGCACACCACCTCAAGCGACTCGGAGGAGGAGGTGTGCAGCAGCTTCGTACGCTGGAGTGCAGGCAGAGTCGGGTCTTCCGTCCTCACGGGAGCTTCAGGAGAACCATTGGTTCTGAAAGTCTAGGGGTCCCTCTCTGGGCAATGTCTTTATGAGTTAGAGTGAGGGGGTGAAAATCGCTCAGCCTTGAGAGGGGGTAGTCTTACTCTTTGCACGGTCGATCATGTGTTTTGGTGGCTCAGCCTAATAAAGTCTTTCTGCTTTTGGAGCAGTATTTTCTCGATCTTTCTCCCAGCTGGCACTGTGTCACCTTCATTTGCATGTCTGCTGTTTTCTCCTCCTCTATTCTTTGGTCGTCATGTTGGGGCAGCAGTGAGCTCGAGGACAACTCGACAACAGAAAAGGGAACAGAACAAAGGAGTGACTAGCATGGTAATTAACGGGGGTGGGGGGGTGGGGGGTGTGTTGTTGAACATTTAACAAGGAACA
The DNA here is from genome assembly GCA_910950805.1 of Acrocephalus scirpaceus scirpaceus. Classification (NCBI taxonomy): domain Eukaryota; kingdom Metazoa; phylum Chordata; class Aves; order Passeriformes; family Sylviidae; genus Acrocephalus; species Acrocephalus scirpaceus. Next base: position 40,837,213 of record OU383776.1, read on the forward strand.
TTGAACTAACCCAAGCCTTCATTTGCAACAAAATTGCCTTGTTTTAGGCTTATTTATCTCAGAAATATGATCTGGTTCCTACTGCTAGCCACGTAGGATTTTGTGTAGGCCTAGTTACCTAGCTGTGATCTAAGTAAGAAAACACCTAAGAATGTGACACAAAGCGCAAGACACTGGCACTCCCAGATAAATGCAAAATACCAGTCTGAATAATTCTGCCCTGTCAGAACCAGAATTTGGGGGTGTTTCTGCTTTTGGGAGAGGACTTACTCCAAGAAGGAACTCTTAGTATGGCCTGTCAGCAGCACATTAAGATCACAGAATCACAGATTTAACTAAGTTGAAAAAGACCTTTGAGATCATTCAGTCCATCCTATGATGTAACACTACTATGTCAACCAGATCATGGCACTGAGTGCTGCATTCAGTCTTTTCTTAAACACTTCCAGGGACAGTGATCTCTCTGAGTAGCCTATTCCAATGTCCAATCACTCTTCCTGTGAAGAACTTCTTCTTAAAGTCCAGCCTAAGCTTCCCCTGGTACAGAAGGCTAGTAGGAAAGGCTGTCTCCTCTTGTCCTGTCACTGGTTATCTGGAAGAAAAGATCGACCTCACTCAGCTACAATCTCTTCTCAGGAAGCTGAGGAGAGTGATAAAGGGCACCCCTGAGCCTCCTCTTCTCCAGGTTAAATACCCCCAGCTCCCTCAGCCACTCCTCACAGGACTTGTGTTCTAGACCCTTCACCAACCTCGTTGTCCTTCTCTGGACATGCTCCAACATCTCAACATTCTTCCTAAACTGAGGGCCCAGAACTGGACACAGAACTCTAAGTGTGGTCTCACCAGTGCCAAGTACAGGAGGACAATCCTTGTCCTGGACCTGCTGGCCACACTATTGCTGCTACAGGCCAGGATGCCATTTGCCCTCTTGGCTGCCTGGGCACACTGCTGGCTCTTGTTTAGTCTGCCCTGAATCAATACGCCCAGGTCCCTTTCTGCCTGGCTGCTGTCCAGCTACTCTCTCCAACCTGTAGTGATGCCTGGAGTTGTTTGACCCAATGGTAGGACCAGTACTTGGTCTTGCTAAACCTCCTCCTATCATTTGATTTAGCCCATTGATCCAGCCTGTCCAGATGCCTCTGCAGAGCCCTCCTACTCTCCAGCAGATCAATAGTCACACTCAACTTTGTGTCATTTGCAAATTTGCTAATGGTAGACTCATCGCCTAGGGACACCATTGGTGACTGACCACCAGCTGGATGCAGTACTGTTCACCACCACTCACTGGGCCCAGCCATCCAGCCAGTTCCTAACCCAGCAAAGTGTGCTCCTGTCCAAGCTGTGGGCTGTCAGCTTTTCCAGGAGGATGCTGTAGGAGACAGTGTGAAGGGCCTTGCTAAAGTCCAAATAGCCAAAATCCACAGCCTTCCCTTCATCCACCAGGTGGGTCACCTGGTCATAAGACCAGGTTCGTCAGGGAGGGCCTGTCTCTCCTAAATCCATGCTAGCTGGGTCTGATCCCTCAGCTGTCCTGTAGGTACTGTGATGGCACTCAACATTATGTTCCATAACGTTGCTGGGCACCAAGGTCAAGCTGATAGGCCTGTAGTGTCCTGAATACTCCTTCCTGCCCTTCTTGTGGATGGCCAACATTGGCCAACCTCCAGTCATCTGGAACCTCACCAGTGAGCCAGGGCTGCTGGGAAATCATGGAGAGCATCTTGGCGAGACCTTCTACCTGTTTCTTCATCACCCTAGGATGGATTCCATCTGATCCCACTGGCTTGTGAGCATCTAAGTGGCTCAGCATGTCATTAACTGTTTCTCTTGGACTACAAGGGGGCTATTCTGCTCCCTGTCCCAATCTACCAGCTCACGAGGCCAGTTGTTCTGATTTCCTCTAGTATTTTCATTGTTCTGTGTCTGTCAAATTTGGCAAAATTTGATGCAGTGTCCAGCACTTAAGGCTCATTTCTGAAACCTGGTGACTATTTCAGCCCTACCTCTTTTCCTAGCACTGGGAGCTTGTGCACTGTACTGTGCATCCTTTCCACCCTCTACCCTCCTGAAGATGGGAAAGCAAAAATGCTTTCTCTCTGCTACTTGCTGTAGAAAGAGGGCTGGTGGGAAAGGTCTATTCAGTGATTTTTTTTTTTTTTTTCTTTACTTTACTGAACTTTACTGAAGGTTTTCCTCAGTTCAAATTGAGGAACAGCTGGTGCTCATGGTGACATGAGTGCAAGCCAACTACTGTATATAAGAGCAAATTTGTATCCATGTGAAATCCTATGCAGTAGTCACTCTAAATGTCCATACATCTTTTTTGGTTGTCCTAATTTTCTCTTTTGTAAACAACCACAGGACAAGTCACAGTTTCGTTATCATATGCTGTGTGTAAGACAAAAGTAAGAATAAGGAGGTTGACATAGGTGAGAAAGATATTGATTTGATACCACTAAGAGATAGGAAGTAATGGTGTAAGTCCTGGAGTGAGTTGTTAGTCAGAGCTGAATTAGCAGACAGAGGGCAAATGAGTTATTACTTCATAAATATTGCAAAGTGGTTGACAAAATACTTTTTTATTTAGCCAAGGCTCATATAGTTTTGGAGAGAGACGCTCCTTAAAACAATAATGGTCAATAATGAACATCCTGAGTTTATTGCCGCATTTGGCTGATGAGGTTAGAAGACTGGTATCTCTGAAAAACCCTGCTGTGACCTCAAGCTACAGAAATGCTGAAGTGAATGTGAGTAAATGATTACATACAAGAAACCATCTTCATCTCTCACTTTGTTAGTCACTTTACACTCAGTAGCTCCATTTCAAATGTATTGTCTTTTGTTACTTTTTGTCTGCTTAAGTTTAGCTATAAAGTAAGTATTTCTTTAAGAGTCTTGAAAATCAAGAGAAAGTTCTCCTTTCTTCCATCTAATATTAAAAGTTACAGGATAAAGAAAGAAAAGTAGGTAGCTTATTTTCAGGATATGAATGTGTCATAGCATGTATTAGTCCAAAGTAACTAACTGATATTCTGGAACGGTTTTCAAAACTTTTCGTGAAAAAAACCCCTCAGAAAAGCTGTTGCTTCCCCCTTTACTCTCTTTCTTTGTAGCAAATTTGAGTATGAACTTTATCTCAAATTGTGTAACAAATAAGATTGTGATGTATTCATGGTGTAGTCAAATCCCCAGAATCTTCCTAAGGTAGACAACCCAGAGATTTTCCTTGCTTATTCAATGATAAAAGAAGAGTGATTATTTTACACTAGATTTTCTGATTTGCTGTGCATTACTAGAAAAGGCTTAACTTGCCAGAGTTTACAGGTCAAGATACACATAAAAAAAATTTCTTTAGAGAAGTTGTTATATCACAAGATGTTTATAATAAAACTATTCCTGATTAGGTGAGATTTTCTGGATAATTGTATGCAAGAGGCATGCCTAAATCATAGAAAAGTTAAATTGTTTAGATTGGAAAAGACCTTTAAGATCATTGAATCCAACTGTAGGCCTGGTGATGCCAAGTCCACTGCTAATCCATATCCCCAAGTGCCACATCCACGCATCTTCTTAATACCTTTATGTATGTTGACTCAGCCGCTTCCCTGGGCAGTTTGTTCCAATGCTTAACAGCCCTTTCTGTGAGTCTGATTTGGCTTTAAAAGCCACACATTAATGTGTATAAATTGACCACCTTAAAACCCAGACATTTAATGTTTTGGTGATGTTGCTTTATAAAGAGGGATTTGAGATTATCAGTTTTAGGAAAGACAAGCGAGTGATACCCAGGACTTTTTATTCCACTTGCATCTACTTTTCATTTCCATTTGTTTGTGGAATCTGTTGCTGAAAGGTTTTGTGTCACTAGTGATAACTGCTACAGTGAAAACAAAGTAGTGGATGGCAGTTCTTGGCTGGACCCACCCAGGGACAGACAGAAATGCTTCTTGATTTGTCAGTGTGGGACCAGCAGCCTCCATGCAGCTTGCATTTGATACTAATTATGTGACTAGATTAACAGTTGTGATTTACCTTAAGAGTTGTCAGCTGATCCTACCTATGAATTTTGTATATGAGAATATTTATCTTAGTTATCCCACACTAACTTTCCCCTTCATTAGAACCTCTAAATATGACCTAGATGGAGGAAAATTCCCAAGGGGTGGTTTATTCATTCAGACTCCTATTGCTAGTTGTCCTTGAATAGAAAGTCCTCAGTGGTCCTTGAAACCCAGCTGGCCTTTAGGCATCTCCTTCAGCGAAATCATGATGAATTTTAAGATTATTCTTGGAATTTAAAGGTGTGTCACTTGGGTAGATAAAATCAAGCCTTTGAAATGGTGCTGCCTGAGGCCTGGATGCTCGGTGTCAATTATTTTCCTGAGTAATATGTGAACACTTGGCCTGAATCTCCTTTGTGTGCTCACAACACAACTCATCAGCTGCTGGTATCCTGAAAAAAAAGGCCACATTAGAAAGACTGGCACAAATGTGTAAATAAAGAGAATTATTGTAAATTTGAAGCTTTTAGTTTTATTTAACTGTTCTTCATAAGCCCCATCCTATCCATGTTCTGGTCACTGATTATACTTACCCATAACACAACCTTTTGTGGGTAGTTTCATTGTCTAAAATATTAGAAGAGAAATACAAAATTTCTTGACAATGAGCAATTTAAAAATTCAAGAGATGTGTGGATTCTGGTGTTGGGTGATGTGGTTTAGTGGTTTAGAGGTTACAGTGGTAATGCTGGGTGGACAGATGGACTGAATGGTCTTGAAGGTCTCTTCCAACCATAATGGTTCTATGATTCTAGTTATAAATAGAATATCTTCTTTCCTTTGGTAAATGAAACATAAACTAACATCCTACTGTGCTAAATTTCCCACAGCCTTAAAGCACTGTTCCATGATCAAATTTATTTATATTTCAATGAAGTAAGTATTACAAAAAGATTTTTTTTCTGTTGATGATGCTTTTACTTTGGATCCAGTAATGAAAGAATTGGTTGGAATGGGAAATATTAATATTACCAGTTAATTAGAATGTCAACCCCAGTGTGGGTTGGAATTTTTTTTGTTAGTCTGAATGATGCTAGATAACATACAGGTCTAAGGAGACCATAATAGATGAAATTTTTCATTAATTCCTACTTAAAAAATAAATACCATTTAAGTAATGAAAGATGACAAATTGGTGAGAAAAAGAGAATTTAAAGCAAAAGACTTCTTTAAGAGTTTTGCTGATTCATTTTGTCTTCTGAGAATTGTTTTATAGCTTCTTCTATGGAGACATTATATTGTAGCTCTTACTGTGAATGCAGAGTAAAGACTCAGGGCACAACAAAGAAAGAATGGGTTTGATCATCCCCACTAGGATGAAAGAGTCCCTAGACTGACCTGCAAAGATGCTAAATGCTTCTTGTATTGCTTTGAGCAGAGCACTCAAGCCCACATCTGTCAAGAACTTTAGTACATAAAAGATTTTTATTTGTTAGCACTTGAGTTGTTCCACTAAATGCAATTTCTCTTTCAAGAAAATACATTTCGGGAACACTAGTTTAAGGGACAATTTCTCAAAAAAGGAGATTGTGAAAGCTGTGTTTTAAGTTACCCCACTAATGAAAATTTTCTCTTTTTCTGCCTCTTGGCAGTTCCAGCCACAAACTGCCGTCCATTGTTTTGTTTCCACTGTGTCAGCTATCACTACTGACATGAAATCATTCAGCAAGAGATTTCACAAGTAAATGGAAATGAAAAACAGATGTAAGTGGTAAAATCCAGGATTTTTGTAATAAAAATCTGTCAATATTGTTTGTAGTATTTGTTAAACTGAAGTATACATTTTAGCTCCTTGCACCATAGATCTATTATTTATTTATGTAAACACTTTTTAATGAAGTTATCACTAGGTCAAAAAAGGAGATGCAACCAAAATGCTTTCATTAAAAGCTTAGATGAAGATACAGTTTTGAAGAAGAAGAACAACAAAATAACAACAATGACCTCTTAAATGTCTGAGATTCAAAGAACTATTTAGATAAGCTGACAACAAGCCCTGCTGCAATCTGTGCACAGAAGCTGCAGCTGCAGGAGAACCTGCTGGCAGTGGCTACCTCATGCAGTTCTCCATGGGGAAATTCTCTGTGACAAGATTTGCGCAGGGGAACAATGTTAGCTCTAAATTTATCTCTGTATTTGAATAGGTTTAATTCCTCCTATGGGAAAAGAACAAACTAAACATCTTCATGAAAAGCAAAATAGAGAAAAATGTTGTTTGTTTTTTTATTTTCCACCTCACCTGTAAAATCTGTGAATTGGTGGCTAATTTAATTTTACTTTACTTCCTTTTCTTCACATAGATATTGTACCTCTTTGCAAACTATTTCCACTGAATGTCTTGTGTGTATAATTTGATTCAAGTCAGTTTATGGTTCTAAAACCTCTTGATCATGTATAACACTTACTGGAACTTTACTGCTTGCAGAAGATGAGTTTATTTAACCCCCAGGTTGGATGATATTTTCAGAACTAGGTTTCATGTTATATTAATTTGAAACTTTTTTTTTTTTTGAGAGAGAGATGAGTTATTTTAATCTCATTTCAATGGACATCTAGTAAAATTAGAATGGGTTAGATTATCTTGTGGTTTACAGGTATAATGTAAATTATATCATCAATTTGTAGATAGCACTGATTTTTAGTGGGAACAGCACTGTTTCTCAAGTTATTGTGATTCCTTTCTACGGCAGGAGCGTTGGAATCAAAGACAACTTTAAGGCTCCCTTCCAGCTTAAAACATTCTGTGATTCTGTGACTTTGCATCATAAGAAAATAGCAAGGGAAAAAAAAATATGGTGTTGTTCTGAAGCTTGCTCCAACAAATTGTGAAGAAATCAACAGTTTTGATCTCCATGAAAATATTTATTTCAAAGTTGGCACCTCTTGTGTAGAAGTTCCTTTGGGTTTTCTGACTCATGAAATTCAGGTGAGATTTACATCACTGGAAAATTTGTAAAATTTAAGCAACAAATAGATGTAGTGGGGACCCTTCTTAATCTTTTCCTTCTAGGAATATGCTTTTCTTCCCCCATTTTGGACATAAGTGGACATTTATCCTAACCTTTCCATCCCAATGCTAGAGTCTTTTCCCATCACTCCATCAGAGGAAATCATGCTAGGCACAGTATGTCTCAGTTCTCCTCCTTGTCTAGATATTTCTGAAGTTTTCTGTCTATACCACCTTGTGCCAGAAACAGGAGGAATTGTGCCATCAACAGCTGAGTTATCAACACAGAAAATAACTCCATATTCCAGTAGGACATTGTTTAAGACTTAGGGGAACAAGAGAAGGAAGAACAAGAGTTTTAAAGCAAAACAGTTCCCCAAAATAGTAATTGAAACAAATGCAGACTTCACTCATAGAAGGTAGAAATAAAAATACACTTTGATCTGTCTTAAAATGTATGTTTTCATTTGACCTTGTCATCTGGGTAAAGATAAGGTAGTTGAGACATTTTGAAAGATTTCCTATGTAAACAGATGCTGTCTCATGCTCTGATAGTCCTTGATAGCTTTCCTTTCTATGGCTCCTACTTGTATTATCAATCTGTGCTTTGCTGTCTGTCACAAAAACATTTCACAGTGTTGGTCTGTTTTTCCCCAGATTATTTTAGTGACAGCACCTCTTAAGTATTAAAAGCTATAAAGTCAGGTTTCATCTACACTGAGTGCCTGTAAGGCATTGGGAAAGAAACCATGAAATTGTGATAAAAGTTGACAAAGAGAGGGATATGTATTTCTGTGCATGCATGGAAGTGAACACAGGCTAAGGACAGACGAAATCAAGTAGTCTTAATATAGGGTATAATCTGCTTTTTAGTGGGTTATAGATTAAAGCTATTGTAGCAATACTGTACAGTATGACTTATTCCCTCCGTCTCTAACCCCAGGCACAAGGAAAGGTATTTTTTTCAGTAATAAAATGCGGGAAAACAGTGATGGAATAGTCAATGGAGAATGGTTGAAGTTCCTGTTTGTGGTGCTGGAACACAAACCTGCAACCTTCACATACACAAATACTATATGTTGATACATCTCTAGCCAGCCAGTAATTGGTGGTTTGTAGACATAATTTGATCACAATAATTGTGGATATTTGGATTGTAAATACACAGCACCAGAAAAAGACACTAGGAAGTAATCAGAAAGGCTGTGGTAGTAAATTAACATCTGCTGTACTGCTAGACAGTAAATCTCTTGAAAACAGTGAGAACTGATAATAACTTAGAATAGTAGGAAAGACAGGCTTGCATTCAGCCTCAGTCATCTGTTTGAAATCAACCAAGAGGAACTGACTACTAACCTGGAGACCATTTTTTACTGATGGACAAGCTGAAAGTGCATCTGAGAATCTGTGGGTTTGGTAATGTTTCTTTGCAGTGAGTTTATTAATTTTTGCGTGTATGGAGTTAGTTTGGAGACAGAGAGCTAATAAGAAGAGGCTGAATACTTACAAGTAATTGTGGCATTTGATAGTCACCATGCAAGGGAATTGGCTCAGAGTGTCACTGGACCTCCTGAAATTTCATATCTTCTGCAACTACACAAAATATGAAAAATATCAAGGGGATTCAAAGCAGGATCCTTAAACCTTGTAACTAATTGGTTGGGCTTGGTAACATAGTCTTTTTCCCATTGTTCCACCTTCAGTATTGAAAGAGCAATGCACAGAGAACAAAAGTCAGGCAGAAAGGTCTGTTTTTCCATATCTGAGGCAAGGGTTTGTGTAGATAGTGTCATGTCTCCTTGTCCTGAAGGCTAGGTGATATCTAAGGGCATCAATAGGATGGGTGAGGAGAGCTGCAAGGAGCTTGCAAGGAGCAAATGCTGACAAATACTGTGAGCGAAGTTTTCCAACATGTCACAGAATGAGACAGTCTATCAGAGGGCAGGGCAACGTGGGCAATCTTGTGCCCAGCAAACAACCTTCGCTTGAGTTTCTTCCAGCAGCCTCTTCTTTGAGGGGGTAGCCAGGCATTCTCTTTTCCATGCTGTAGGAACAGCAGACAAAAGTTTATTTGAGTATCTCATAATTTAGGAGCCTGTAGCAGCTCTGTGCTCATACTAACACGGTTCTAGTTTCTCTCGGTAACACTCAGATTGCTGCAATAAAGTGGTTTGTAGGACCCAGAGCCAATGGTAACTGATGCTGACTCTGGAATTATTTCTTGAGAACTGTTCCTGGAACTTTCAGTAACCTGCTGCTCAAGTGGACAGGAGTGGAACACACTACCAGCTGCAAGGGAAAATATCAGGGTATTGCTCATTTCTATGAAGGTGCTTTGCCTTAATTCAGTGGAGTGGAAAAAGGCAGTGGTCTTTGGTAATTTGCTTCAGTGTACCCTATTACTCTTTAGTGGGTGATGGGAGAGTGCTTTCACTGTAGATAAAGCAAGTGAGTCAAGGGGCTGGGGTGGAGGAGACTTGGGGGAGACCTTATTGCAGTCTACAGCTTCCTCTAGAGGGGAAGGGGAGGTGCAGGCACTGATTTCTTTTTTCTGGTGACCAGTAACAGGACCTGATGGAATGGCCTGAAGTTGTGTCAGGGGATATTTAAGTTAGATATCAGGAAAGGTTCTTCACCTAAAGGATACTTGGGCAGGCTCCCCAGAGAAGTGGTCATAGCATGAAGCCTGACAGAATTCAAAGAGTTTGGACAACAGGCTCATTGTGTGATTCTTGGGGTGCTCCTGTACAGAGCCAGGAGTTGGACTTGATAGTTGTGAGTCCCTTACAACTCAGCATATTCTAGGATTCATTTTCTGAAACTATGGCATAACCATCATGTAGCTTTTGTGTTCTTGCACATTGTACTGAGCACACAATATGCCCCTGCGACAACAGTCTCTTTGCTATCAGTCAGGTGGGTACTAAAGTGTGAATCTTAAGTTTCCATGGTGAGTGATTCTTGTTTAGTCTCTTTGGAAGTTAGAATTGCCCAGGTTTGCAAAGAAAAATATCTGAATTCAGATTTACTGAAATCATTGATACTTGTGTGCTCATGGGGCAGAAAGAGAACAAGTTGGTGTAAGGTCTTTGAAACAATCTTTTTTTTTTTTTTTCTGGGTTGTACACCATCAGCTTTGGATGCTGATGTACTAGTTTGAAAGCAAACTAGTAGGAGATTCCAAGACAGAACTACAATTTAACAGGAAAATTAAAATGAAGACAAGAGAAACACTGACTTAACCTGACAGAGTCAGAACACAATCAGACACCCTGTTCATCAGGGTGTTGGTAGCAGTCTGATTCAGTGGTGGCTACAGTCCTGTTGAACTGAGAGATGTGGTTCTGTGGAAGTGGTGATCCTGTAGAAGGGTTTGGTCCTCCTCTGAAGGTCCAGTGGTGGTTATACAGCTCTTCTCCTATGGGAATCCAGTAGGTAGGGCTGTTCTGATGTTCCAGCCTCAGATTATATCCAGGTACGAATGCTTGGTTCCTCCCCCTGGGTGGAGCACTTTACAGATGGGATGATATAATTTTATGAGTCATGCATTTACCTGAGGGCCCATTAGCAGAAGATAGTCCCAGGAGGGAGTTTTCAGGGATGAGTCATGGAGGAGATAAAGAACACTGCCCCACCTGTTTTAACAGCTTATGAAGCTGGTAATAGAATGCATACTCTTGGTTACCTCTTACATTGTAAGCTAAGACAGCTGAGAGAGGCAATGCTCAGAGGTTTTAGAAAGTCAGTAAATGTTCTCTTTTTGCAGACAAACGGTTCTGCTTGTGCAAATTGTTGCAGGCTGCTTCAGTGAGGATTAAGGAAAGGTGCCCAAAAGTCATCTCAGATAAATGCAGAAAATGAAGGAGAGGAGAGGAGAGGAGAGGAGAGGAGAGGAGAGGAGAGGAGAGGAGAGGAGAGGAGAGGAGAGGAGAGGAGAGGAGAGGAGAGGAGAGGAGAGGAGAGGAGAGGAGAGGAGAGGAGAGGAGAGGAGAGGAGAGGAGAGGAGAGGAGAGGAGAGGAGAGGAGAGGAGAGGAGAGGAGAGGAGAGGAGAGGAGAGGAGAGGAGAGGAGAGGAGAGGAGAGGAGAGGAGAGGAGAGGAGAGGAGAGGAGAGGAGAGGAAAGGAGAGGAAAGGAAAGGAAAGGAAAGGAAAGGAAAGGAAAGGAAAGGAAAGGAAAGGAAAGGAAAGGAAAGGAAAGGAAAGGAAAGGAAAGGAAAGGAAAGGAAAGGAAAGGAAAGGAAAGGAAAGGAAAGGAAAGGAAAGGAAAGGAAAGGAAAGGAAAGGAAAGGAAAGGAAAGGAAAGGAAAGGAAAGGAAAAAAATAAGAAAGTTTATTCAAAGGTTTATTGCTGAAAATAATTGAGTTAAAAAAGAAACCTCATTAAAAAACACGACTCTACTGAAGGAAAATGCTGGAAGAAAAATCTCTTTTGGAGCCCTTGCTACCATGAGGGAAAAAGTTGGTACAGGAGCCTAGTCATGGAGAACCATTGTTAAATGCAAATACCTAGGCATATCTAGGAGTAAAATTCAGGTGGTTTTGATCGTTGCTGAGCAGGCTTATGATCCAACAGCTGGCCAACACAAACTCATTTTCTACTGGAAAATGCATCAATTTCTGAACTGAGCTGAACAGCAACTAACAGGTGTGTGCGTATATGTGTGGTTATGTATTTTGTGACTCTGTTTACATTCCCAGTATAACTACAATGACAGGACTGACAATCTAGTCTTGCTACTAGCATCAGGATGATTATTACAGAATTACTGAGCCATTTTACATAGCAAGGAAGAAAAATGGTGTGTGAAGTTTCAATTTCCCACTGTCTGAATGACCCATCAGGCTGCAACCCATTAGGCTGCAACCCATCTTCTTTCTTGAGCTGCATGTGTTCCCAGAGACTGCCAAGTACTGGAATGAGAAAAAAGTGATCTTCAGGGGGGAGACGAGAGTTTCAGCAGGAACTGGAGGAATGTTCATGTTGTATAGGAGAAACAAAAAGCCCTGAAACAAAAAAAACCCACAAAACCCCCAAATAAACAGAAAAACCAACTAACGAAAAAACACCCCAAGCAAAAAAACAAACTAAAATCCAAAAGACCCCTCCACCAAACCAACCAACTGACCAACCAAAAAAAAAAAAAAAAAAAGTATATTTAGGTAGAACTGCCATTGCTGGTATCTGTAGAAAGATCTCTGAGAGTGTCAGCACTAGCACTAAACAAAGCACTCTGCAGGAGAAGACATTGTATTGGATAAATGTAATATTTAGGAACAGAAAAGAAGTAGCTTTTGATCCTCCTCAGCCCTATTTTTACCAATTCTGTGCAACTGAGCAACTTGAGAGCAAAAATAAACAGTAATGGGAGCAGGTATCCAAGTAGGTATCTGCTCCCAAGTAAATGGGAGCAGATACCTGGGCAATACTGTGGTGACAGTGAGATGGGCTGTCTAGGATTACCCATATCTGCAATGACCCATAAATTATATAGGTCTGTGTAACAGAGGGATAGAGGTCTGGATGGTGAGCAGTGCTCCATTATGGGAGCCTTAGTTTTCTGAGGGGTCTTTGCCTGCAGAATTGAGAATAACTGCTGAACAACAGCAAAACCTGTTTTAATTCATCTGGCACAAGCAGGCACTAGGTGTGTTCACATTGCTCTTTAAGGATGAAGGGCAAAATGTCGAAGATTTAGTTAACCTCCTGAATACCACAGCCTGGGTCATGTCACCTGAGATTGCTGCAGTTTCCTATAAAAGTTCCGAAACTGCAGCAGCTCTTTGCAGAGACATCTGCTCCTCCTCCACTTAATTGATGGCCATAGAGAAAAATAGAGAACAGTCTGCTTCTCCTGTTATACTTGTCCAGTATTTTCCAGTTAATTATTTTCCACATTTTTCTGTCTTCTGTGAGTCCTGGTTTGAACTACAGCAGTTCAAGTTCACAGTCTCTGGACCTCATTAGGTCCTTCACCTGAAGAAAATACAAGTCCTTTCTTGTTGCACAGGGCTTCTTCACACAGGTTGGCACTTCTCAGCTTTGTCTCCAGTATGCTGATAAATTGTCCTTCTTTCTTCCCTCTGAAAAACTGTGCTCTCTGTCTGATGAAACATTTATGTGGCCCTTTGCAGCCTTTAAAATTCTTTTTCAAGGATCAAGGTTTCCCTGTCAGGCCCAGCTCAGTGCCCAGGCCTGTCAGACATGAGGAGTGCTGCCCTGCATAACTGCACTCTTGCAGAGTGGCCACAAACAGACACAGACTACCAAATGCTGTTTCCACAGAACCTGGGGCTCCTCCAGCAAGATTAATAACACCCTCTCAGCTCTGCTTTGCCATGGCTCTTGATAGCAAGCAGGCAATCTTGCAATCTCTGCACTCAAACCAGCATCACCTTCCCAGGTCATGTCTTTCCCTTGACCTCCCAGGGATATGAAATCCCTGGTCCTGCAACTCTTTAGAGCTGTCAGTAAGGGGAAAGAGGCCTCAAGAGCTGGGTGACATACTGTGGAAATGTACGTACAAAAACAGCTTTGGCATTTCCTTTGCATTGACAGCTGGTGGATGTTTGCTTGATGTAACTGAATCATCATGTACAGCACCAGTCTACAGGCACAAAGGAATTTCTAAGCCAGACCATTCAGCAGCAGCACCTGGCTGTGCCATGAGGCAGAAAGGAACCTCAGCTCTTATACCTCTAAGGCTTTTTTGCAATGCAGTGGACACACCACCAGCAGTCACCAGGTGAAAACTATTTAAGCCACCTCATACTTCTAGTGGGTTTGTTAAACAAACCCACCAGAAATTTAAAAGCTTTAGCAAGCTGTCTGAATTTCTTATCAGGTTTTAGAGCTCAGATGCCATGGGATTTCTGGGTATTGTCCTGAAAGATAAAGGTTCTCTGTTGTTCAATTCACTGTCTCATGGGGAGCAGGGAGGGTAAACTCCCAGGAGGTACCAAAGTCATGCCACAGGAGCTGGGACCAAGCAACAAAAACTTCATGCAGCAACAATTAATAAAGTACAATAAATACATTTGCAGTCTAATAGGAAAATAGAACAAAAGGAAGAAATATTCTCTGACAACTGCTAAATAGCTAACTGTCTTGAGTCACTGGGTTTTTTTTATTATCACAAAAATTCTTGCATCATAAGTGTAATACCTGGAATCAATAATAAGAAATTGGGTTATAAAGAAACATTGCTGTGATGTTAAATACATTATTGGCATACTGAAATAATTTACAATCCAATAATCGTACATCTAACACTGGTTATTGCAAACTGTAATTTGAGAAAGTTAAATTGTGAATTGTAATTCAATTCGATGCTTGACAATTATTTTGTTATGCATAAAGATAATAGGCATAACAATTGGCTTGTTTATCTGCGGCAGAAAGCCTACTCATTTTAATATTGGATATTCCAACTGGCTGTCTTTTATAAAACGGCTAGAAGATAGCTCTGCTCTTGCTTAGCCTTGAAAAAACAAGGGTGGTTCCACCAAAGACATGGGCTCCTTTGTATTTTTGTGCCATAGATCAGAATATTGTCACTTGAGCTTACCTCTTCATGTGGCTATCTTCTGCTCAGCAAGTTTTATATAAGTTAAGAAGAAGCTTTCATCTTAACTGTAGATTATTTTGGCTGCATGGTGTGGAGCACTTGTGTAGAAAATAGAACTTTGTTCAGCTCCTGGCATGACCTCATCCCTTTAAAACTAATGTAGATTTATGGAAATTACTCAATTTTAATCAATTGCATTTCTGCAGATTGCCTGATATTATAAGCTGGCAGAGATCTAGAAATCCAAAAATCAAAAGCAATACTTTTTAATGCCTTAGATGTTGAAGTAAGCTAGTGCTTGGTGTGTGACTTCCAGAACAACATATTTTAGGAGTAGGATTATTTGGCTCTCTTTTCTATCTAATTTCTCTTTTTGCTATTTTGGAAGATGAGGAACTATGAGACTTGTCACAGCTAGAATTTTAGCTACCTTTATCTGATTAAATAGTTTTTTATCATTTTTCATGTGTCCTAGCATATCTCTGACATAAGGTTCTTGGGAGAATGGAAGAAGTCAGAAGAAGCGTTAGGATATATTAATTTTTCTCTTAATAATAAACCTCACAGAAAAGAACCCTGCAAAAAAACTGTGATTCTATTCTTTTTCATTTATCCTCTAAAGCATTGTATACTCTAATTGTTTTTCCACAGCAGTCATCAGAAATTCACTCTGTAACAATAAAGAGGGAACATTTTTGTATGCTAAATAACCATCTGCTTAGAAGGTTTAATTTCATTCTAAAATGAAATTAATTTTAATTAATTAATTAATAAGCACATGTACAGTGCTCTTATTTTGATGACTCTTCAGATTAAGTGGATAAAAGATGTAAGTTTTGTTTAATACAAATATTCTCTGTGACTGTTGAATAGGACCCAGCCTCAGAATAGTGCTTTCTTGGGTTGGCTTTTACCTCTATTAAATAATTTATGAATTTTTTTTTTCTTATTAAACAGGAAACTATTTTTTTTCAGAAAAAATAGTTTGAGTTTTTCTGCCAAAGGAAAAAAAATTAAATTGCCTTTGCTGATTAAAGTGATTAAAGTATAAAAATAATTTCTGTAGACAAAGGTGATGACCTTGAGAAGTGATGTATTTCAATTTTTGAAATAGATTGTTTAAGTCAATCTACTGGCACAGAAGTTTTCTAACCAACTCAAAAAAATTCCCAGAAACTCAAAAAACACCACAGATTTTTTTTTTTTTTCCTGTTGTCTGGAGGTGCTTTCCATGAACATGGCATTCAGGCTTGGGGGACCAGGGAACAATGAGAGTCTGTTTAGGTGTTAACTGTTAATGAGCCCTTGAAACAGAGAATGATATTCAGGCTTTGTGCTGGTCTCTTATTTTAGAAATGCTTATTTATATTTATAAAAATCTTACAAGAGGTTAAAAGAAATGTTGGTAGGATGTTAGATCTCTGAATCCATTTACAAGAAAAAGAATCCAGGTCCTCTCTGGTTGTCAAACTCTAGCTGACTGAAAGGTAATTACCTTTTAAGTCAGCAATAGTAATTGTCATAGAGACTACCTAGTGAAACAGCAGAATCTTGAACAGAACAGCTGGCCTTTGAAGTCTCCCTGCCAGTTTATCAGGAGATAAACCTGATCTGCTTTACCAACACCTGAGTGACTTACCTGTAGCCTATAACCTAGAAGATTCTCGAATTCTTTTGGTTGTAAGAGCAGTCCATTTTCTATAAAGGCCTTATCCTTGATGTATTTGAGGACAGTGCAAGGCAGTCCGCTCTTGCATGTGCACTGAAGAGACTTGGAACTATTATGCAAAATCATTCTGAATCTTCATCAATGCCTTTATCTGTGCAAAACCTGTCCTCACCAAAAAAGAAAGAAAAAGAAAGAAAGAAAGAAAGAAAGAAAGAAAGAAAGAAAGAAAGAAAGAAAGAAAGAAAGGCAGGCAATGAATAATCTAGACTTTATTGGCACCAGAGACAATTGGCACTCCTTTACGAGTGTGTTTTTTTCTCACTACCTCAACCTGTTTGTGTCCATTGAGTGTCCTCAGGGTTATGCTTAGACTGTAGCTTCCACCAGCTGTGATTGTTCCCTCTTCATTCCACAAATAGCAGCATTTTGAAATTATTTATTTTTGGTACTTCATTAGAAAGAGTAATATAGTGAATAATGCACTAACTAATGAGGACAGCTCTTAATTTGACAGATTAATGTGACACTTTTTTATTAAAATAATGGCATCCAAGCAATTTTCTTCTAAGAAGGCAGGTAAATGGGCAAAGCATAAAGGCAATATAAACAAAAGGCAGATATTTTTGCTCTCTGCAGTGATTTTGGGAGGGGTTGCAACTTGATATAAAGTAAAATAGCTCAGCCCAGTTCTACTATGAGCAAATAATGTACAACTCATGTATAACAGCTCTCCTGTACAAAATTTGCAAAACAAAAACAACTTCTGGATTTGTGATATGGGAAGGACTAGAAGCTGAATTTCACAGCAGAACCTGACATTGTATCTAGCAAGACCAGAGGAAGTGAATATATTTTTCATTTATGCTTGGGTTATGTTTCATTTAACTTCGCAGCTAGTATACAGAGCCAACAATAAAAAGACCTGATAGAAAATCCTATGTCACCTGTTAAACAAGAAAAAACGTGAATATTACTGAAGGGAGTAATAATCTACTGAGGGAATGTAGATATATGGAATGCAAGGTTTTAATGAAACCACATGCTATGAGAAAATCCATTCAGTCTAGGTATTGCTCCAAGAAATCAATTTTTGTTGGTTGTTTGGGTTTTTCGGTTTGGTTTTTTTTTTTTTTTTGTGATGTAAAATACAGGCTTGTGACACATGGCATTATGTAGAGAGTTTTGATAGAAGAGATTATGTTTAAACAGAAAAGCTTATCCTTTGATAATCCTTGGCTGCATATCTGATGTTGTTGTCAAGACTGGCCTCAAAAGGCCTTGGCTGTCTCCTGAGTTGCCAGACAATATTGCTTACATTTGGAAGTGTACTTTTAATTGTTATGCTACAAGTAAGGAAGGCTAGACAAAGAGGTTGAAGTTAAGGAAATACAGACAAACTTTTAAAATTGACCCCATAAAATCCAACTGAGGTATTAACTAACTGGCCAGGAAAGGGAAAAGTTCCCAAAATGCACCTCAGCTTCTAGCAAGTTATCTGATAGCTCCTAAAAGGTCTTCCTCCATCAGAAGGCTTGAAACCTGAAACGCTTAGGGGCAGCATTCACAGTCCCTGAGAAACAGTTAACAGGAGGGGGGAAATCAAGCAGGCCTGTAGAAACAGAGATAGTGCTGGGTCATATCACAGAATCATAGAACCATAGAATAGTTGCGGTTGGAAAGGACCTTAAATTTGACCTAGTTTCAGCTCCCCCTGCCAAGGGCAAGGACACCTTTCACTAGAGCAGGTTGCTCAGAGCCCCAGATGACCTGGCCTTGAATGAATTGAGGGATAAGCATTGATAACTTTACGGGTCAACCCGTGCCACTGCCTTACAACCCTCAGGTTAACGAATTTCTTCCTAATATCTAATCTAAACCTGTCAGTTTTAACTCACTATCTTGTCTTTATGAAATGTCTTTTTCCACCACTCTT
Source organism: Acrocephalus scirpaceus scirpaceus (assembly GCA_910950805.1). Classification (NCBI taxonomy): domain Eukaryota; kingdom Metazoa; phylum Chordata; class Aves; order Passeriformes; family Sylviidae; genus Acrocephalus; species Acrocephalus scirpaceus. The sequence continues at coordinate 40,855,388 of OU383776.1, forward strand.
GTAGCCCCTGTTAAGTACTAGAAGGCTGCTAGAAGACCTTCCCTAAGTCTTCTTGTTGGGGAGGATGAAACAGGAACACCTTATAAATATGACTGCTTATTTTTAGAGAATATGAAACATAATAGTGAAATAGAGTTGAAGGCCAGTTTCGATGTCCAAGATGCCAAGCTTTAGTTACTGAACAACTGGAAAACAATGGTATGGTCAACTGAAAGTAATCCCCCCTTGATGAAACAATGCCCTTCTCCTTACCAAAAGTCTAAGGGTCAAAACAGATCCTGCTAGCTCTGCAGGAGGGGTCCAAAGAGTAGTTTTTAGAGTTTAAAATATAACACTGTATGGTAATGTAGTGACTCTTATAGGCTGTATGTAAATGCTATAGGATTTGTATCTTGTACTATATTGGTTTGTGTAAATTAGAATATTCAGTATAGAAGAATATTTAATGTATTGTAATGGGAACATCACGCTCTCTCTTCTTCCTCCTCTCTTGCTCCTTCTCTTCTTCACTCTCTTCTTACTCTCTCGGACCTGCTCCAAGCTGCAGCTGGCAGCTCGAAGCAGGGGCCTTTAACCCACGCCCTATGCAATAAACTGCATGCTTCAAAACTAGGCTTGACTCCAGAGATCTCTCATCTCTGTCCATCATGACTGACCCGCTGTTCCCACACTTCTCTTTAATAACCTCATCCTGTCTTCATAGGACAGGAGCTTCAGCCCTCTTTATTGTCTTCGTGACACTGCTCTTGACTCCCTCCAAAAGGTCCATGTCATTCTTACATTGGATCCTCACCTTTAAGGCAAGACATGGTCTGCATGCATATTTGTCTGACACTGACCTTGTTCATCAGACATTGCTGAGAATGGCAGAGCCCAGGCATGGGAACGGTCTTGCAGAGTAATACTGTTACCAGACATAAGAAGGCTTTCTATAAAAGCATATACAGCTTTTAAGTTTGTTGGGTACAGGAGCAGGCAACTCCCAAATGTTGAAAGAAATGTAGGTAAGGCAGAAGGCCGGCTAGGTTAAACAGGGATCTTCTCTTGGAAATAAGGTGCACAAGATGCTTGTGGAAGCAAGGTCAGATGTCATGGGAAGAAGACGGAGATGCTGCTCACCACTGTAGGGAGAAAATGTGCAGCCAAAGCTCAGCTGGAGTTAAAGCTGGCCTGAATTTTGGGGGACAATGAGAAGAGGTTTCTCAAACATATTAATGGCAAGAAGCAGTGTGGAAATAACATCAGCCAGTTACAGGATGAGCACAGTCATTTCATAAACAGGGACATGGACAAGAGGTGTTTAATGCATTCTTTGCCTCTGTCTTCAACATGCATCCAGGGAGGCGTCAGTGCCCTGAGCTGGAAGACCAAGACTCTGAGAATGATCAGCTCCCAATTAACCTTGAGGTTGTGCAGGATCTGCTGCTCCAGCTGGACCCCTACAAATCTATAGGACTTGATGAGATTCATACAAGAATCCTCAAAGAGCTGGCTGATAGCATTGCAAAGCCTCTCTTGATGATATTTGAGTGGTCTTGGGAATCTGGAGAAGTCCAAGGTAACTTAAAGCTGCCTAATATTTTCCCAGCTTTCAAGAAGGACAAGGATAACACTGGAAACTACACACCTGTCAGTCTCACTTTAGTGCCTCGTAAAATTATATTCTCAGAAGTATTGAAAATTACCTGGAGGACACCATAGCCATTGTCACAACCAGTATATCCTTGTGAGATGTATCACAGCACTCCATTCTTGGGCCACACCTCTTGAATATCTTCATAAATGACCTGGATGCAGGACTGGAAGGAATACTAAGTCAGTTTGCTGATAACACTAAACTGAGAGGAGTTATTAACTCCCTTGAGGGCAGGGAGGCCCATCAGAGAGACTTTGAAACATTACAGGAAATCACAAACATATGAAGGTTAACAAGGATTCCGCATCTGGGATGGAGCAACCTGGATGTGTGTATGGACTGGAGAGCAGCACTGTGGAAATTGACCTGTGGTCCTGGTTGATGGCAAGTTGAACATGAGCCAGCAGTGCCCTGGCAGCCAGGAGGACCAACCTGTCCTGGGGGGCATCAGGAACAGCATCACAGCCAGGCAAGGGCTGATTGTCCCTCTGTGCTCTGCTCTCACCTGGGGCAGCCTCACCTCAAGTGCTGGGGGCAGTTTTGGATGTCACAATATAAAAAAGACATTAAGCTGTCAGAGAGTGTCCAAAGGAGGGCCATGAAGATGGTGAAGGGCCTGGAGGAGAAGCTATATGAGGAGTGGCTGAGATCCCTGGGTCTGTTCAGCCCGGAAGAGACTGAGGGGAGACCCCGTTGCGTCTACAACATCTTCACAGGGAGGAACAGGCACCAATCCCTTCACCCTTATGACCAGTGACAGGACTCAAGGAAACGGCATGATGCTGAATCAGGGGAGGTTTAGGTTGGATATCAGGAAAAGGTTCTTCACCCAGGGGGTGGTTGGGCACTGGAACCGGCTCCCCAGGGGAGTGATCACAGCACCAAGCCTGACAGAGCTCAAGAAGCATTTGGAAAACACTTTCAGGTGCACTGTGTGATTCTTGGGATGTCCTGTTCAGGGCCAGGAGTTTGACATGATGATCCTCATGGGTTCCTTCCAACTCAGGATATTCTATGATTTTATAACTTGAAGGCCTGAGTTCAGATATGCGCTTGAAGATGCTATGTTGGAAAGGATTTTTCTGCTGTTGAAATGTCAAGGGAATGGAAAACCTCACTGTATTTGCCAAAACAGAATATACTCCATGCTGCAAATGGCTGAGAAAGTGAACTGACCTATCTTTACCCAGATTATCAGCTCCTTGCAACTGCGTGGGCTCCAGGACAGACAGATGGATGGATCTCTCTGCACAACAAAAGTGAGTGTGCAGTCATTTGCTTCCAACACAGGTCACTGCTACTGAGACAGCATTTGTGGAGGTCTGTTACAGAAAATTTCACAGAATAAAAGGGCTACAAAGGATATATAGTTAACTGCTTATGACAGCAGGAGAAATTAAGATGAAAATGGCATAAAAGAAGAAATCATTTAAAAAAAGAGTAAGAAATATTTTTAATGAACTCACCATTCTTATTATGGAATTTGTGTGCTATTTAAGTGTATCAAATATACTGTATTCCTCTCCCATTTATTCTTGTGTTAGTTTGGTTTCAATCTGATAATTCTTAATACATATTTAAGAATGTTTTGCTGAGACAATTTGCAGAGCTTGGACAAATTCAGGCTTGATTTTGATTTTTTGGGGGTAATTTGTTGCAGGTCTTAGATATCTCAGCTTGGCATGTGAGTATTTTTCACCAGTGGATAAAATGATAAGGGGAATTCAGAAAATATTCTCCTTGAGCAGATTGCAGTGATTTAATGGGATTAACTCACATAGTACAAGTAGCCCAACCCTGTCTTCCTTGTTTCTTAGCAATTATTGCTTTAATTAGAACTTTTCATGATTCCTATTTGACAATGGAGTTCTTTCCTTTGTGGATCCCTACTCAAATGATGTTTAAATTGCCAAAAATTTTAAAGTTTAACTCAAAAGCAGCTATAATTTATGATGAAATCTGCTTGACTCCATGCTTGCAAAGATTTCTGCAACACTTTGCGATCTTTGCAGAACAAGATGCTTGCCTTTGTAAACAAAACTGTAACATATAGCTCACCTGCCTTTTTTTTTTCTGTTTGTCTCTTTTGCCTTTAAAAAAAAATTAATTGAAAACTTCATAGGTTCAGAACTGTGAAGGATAGGGTATTCTCAGAACTACTAGCCCAATCTAATACATTTATTTATGAATTATACCTTTATACTTCATCAGAATTATGATCTCCCCAAGGTCAAAACACCTGCTTTTTATGCAGGATTTGCTTCTGGACCTCAGTGAAAAAGAATAAGTGCCTAGTCTGTTTGTCTGTTTCAAAAAAAGCATGTAACTGCTGTTTTCAGAGGAAGGCTAGCTTTCAGCATAGAACAGAGGTTACTAGTATAGCAGGTTTTTGCCTTTGAACTCTCATAGCCCAACCAAAGCTGAATCAGTTTTTTCAATATTTAATAATTCAGGTAAAAAGCATTTTGGAATTTATTAGTGATTAATGTTAAATGGGGTAACTATTTCAGAACTGTCTATTCCTAAAGAGTAATCAAGACTTTGTATTTCCTCAGTGCCTGCTTCCATTTGAGCTCTGTTCTTTGATGACAGCAGGCTGGAGTAGCACCTGAGAAAGTAACTGTGCTTTAGTTTATTCATCATGGCATCTCTTAAAGCTTTTTGCAAATGAGTCAATTACATGGTGGCAAGTGAACATCAGATGAGCTCAGAGCAAGAACATCATGTAAAACAGCCAGTTTTATTTCTTTTTTATAGTTGTCACTTATCTTACAGGAAAACCTTGAAGTTCTCTTTAAACAGAAGAAACAGATGTGGAGGTTTTCAGCTTCACATTCTATTTACTAAGATATCATATCCCTATCTCCTTCCTTTCTCATCCAGCAACACAATTCAGGGTCATGTGCTCTGTAACTGACTAGATTTTTTTTTTCCTAAGTCGAAATGACCACAGGAAAACAAGGAGTTAAGAGTCCAGTACCATTTTAATACATGACAAAGTCAGACTTGTGGTTTTGGTAGATGAAAAAGGAAAGTCTAATTGACTAAATCTTTAATGTCTAGTGGTACACATCAGTGAAAAGACATGGAAATCTTTCTTTTAGTATCTCTGAATCCAGTTCAAAATACTCAGACTTTCAGAAGCATGGCACTGACATTTTTCTTGGCACTTTCCTCTTTCCTGCAGCATCCTTTACACTGTTTTTCTCCCTATTTTGTACCACAGAGCAACAATGTGGTGAGCTGCATATTTGTCCTAGGAGGGTAACTGGAAACTAAATCTATGGCATCTAGTCCAGTGTATATTAATTAACTTTTTCTAAGGAAAACTTCTATACTGACGGAACAGGCAAGTCATAGGACTGGGAGGGGAAGGAATAAGAAATCAATTCAGAAACAATTCTGTGTTTTGACCTCTCTGAAGGATTCATTTAGCCCTAAGTTACACTCTCTTTTCTGCTTGTTTTCTGATTCTTATGTAACTCTAATCTTTTCCTCAGAAATTAATTTTCTTAATTTGATGAGCACTGAGTTAGTGCTTTGCTTTCTACAGCAAGTTCAAGTTTATAATGATGTTTTTCTCCATTAATATGACTCTAATATATGCATTTTTATTGCTGTTGTTATTGTTATTAATTGCAAGAGGCTCTTTACAAAAACACTCTAGTATCAGATACTCTTGAATTAGGATAATAATTAAGAAGAAATATATTTTCATTTTGACAGTACATTAATGCTGAAGTACATACTCATCCACATGACTGACTTGACTCATCAAAATCAAAACACACCCTTTCTGTATGACTATCTTTAGCTTTTAACATGTGTTACTATAGAAATGGTATCCACGTTCATCTATTCTTCTTCAGCAATTTTAAATCCCTTTAATTCATGGATTATCATAAGTTTCCAGGGGAGGTTAACCTCCTTTATCTCTAAAGATTTGAAAATCCCAAAGCATCTAGATGGTCTTTTATGAACTGCTACAGTAACTGGGGTGCCTGGCACTGACTTTTGTGTTAGTAGTGAAGTTGTTAGGACCAAACATAACAATATATAATTTATCAACATTATTAGCTATTTCTTGAGTGTTCAGCAGTGAACTTCTTTTCTTTCTTGGAAGGAGAGTGATAAACTACCTGGACACCTGCAGAATTTCATGCCAATTTTCCCAGCAAGAGTTGGCTTATACAGTCCCCTTAGGAACTGTAAATCAGCTTTCCCTGTGCAGCTTCTAAAGAATAAGGCTGTAGCTTGCACCACAGTTCCTCCAACTGCATTAAGCTAAAAAGTTAATCTTTCCAGTATATATTTTTCATTGATAGTTATTTTAGGTTATCATAAGGTTATCATATATGGTTTATACCAGTTTAAAAAGTAGAGATGGGAGTAATATTAAACCAAGTGGAAATATTTTTCATTAAAGCAAAGATACAGGAAAAATATTTTAAGTTTGTAGACTGCTGATTGCCTAGCATCTTCAAATAAAATAGCACTGAAGTAGTTGTTAAGTCTTAACAAAATTGTATTTAATTTTCAGGCATTAAAAATCTCATTAAGCTCAAGTTATCATTGGCAGTATAGCTCACACATTTAAAGGTGAAAGAGATTATTATGGGAAGATTGCAACTCTTATGGAAAAATTCCTAAATCTGTGTGCTAAAAAGATAGAATGATAAAAAAGACCAGACAGAATACAGCATCTCAGAGAAGAGAACAATATATCCTCTGATTAGGTTTGTATTTACATCTGTAAATGTACCCTGTGGAGTTTCTAATCAGAACATATTCAAGTTGCCCTTTATTTGTAGTGTCATCGTTTGGAACCAAAACCTAATTATTTTATATTCTCCTTTTGTTACTTCATCATTTATTTTCTCCCCACGTTGATATGCCTATTATTCTTTAATAAAGTCAGCAGAAGATGTGAGGGCAGATCTTTAGATGCTGTGAATTTATTACCATCATCTTCTTACTCCTCATCAAGGAGCAGGCTTATTTTTATCTGACCTTTACTTTTTGCAGCCAGAAACTATTTGATGTGACCTGACTTATCTTAATTGATGTGTTTTTCAAGATAGGCAGTTACTGTAACTTAACACTGTAGTTTCTTGAAAATTGTATCTCTGATGGAGAGCATGTTTTCCCAGAAGGGCATTTGTACTGAAGCAAATAAATATTTAATGCTATTAGTTGCTTAGGAAAGCTTGGCTTTTTTAGTTTCTGAAGAAAAAAGGATTGCTCTATCTCATTTCCAACCAAAATGGAAATCCATTTCCATGTATTTTTGAGCTGAAAAGTAAGCATTTGAAATTATTATTATAACATAATCAGCCAAATTTTATCATCCCCTAAAATCAGGTTCTTCCAAAGCACTCCACTTCCCCAGGGCAGGTCACTGCAGTCTTCAGTTTAGTGATCCTTTTCTGTCCCAAGGCAGAATAGGTGAAATTAAAGGGCATGACTAATTGATGCAGCAACTTCTACATAGAGCAGTACATCATATGTGCTTTGACTCTCTACTTTCTATATATTTTTTATGTTGGTCACTTTTATCCTTTCAAGCCCACTAGCACTGCATATTTGAGGATCAGGAATATTTCAGAGTAAAGAGGACATTTAATAATATTTATTTTTCTGGTTCTTTTAGGAGTTTTTTATGTCATTTGAAGATGGTTGTTGTCGAGTGTTTTATCTGCCTGCTCTGAGAAGAGGTTCACTCCATATCCATTTTTGGAAGTCTCAGGCTAATGCTGAGTGGTGTAATCTAAGCTGCAGGGTAGGGAAAGAGCTGAAGTGTTTTCTGCACCCTACCTTGAGACTTGCCTTTTTTATCTCTTGAGGACTGGATCTGGAAAAGCTCAACTGTTGCAACTTAGATCACCATCAGCTCTCTTGATATGGTGTTCTCCTGAATCACAGATATTTTTGAGCAGTAACTACTCAGATTCAATTTTCCTTAAACATTGAAAGGTGATTTTGTTCCTCCTTTTTTATTTTCTTTTTTGCCTGGTTATAACAGAGAGAAAAAACAAATACATTAAAAAAAAAAAAAGACCAACAAAAACACTGCATGGCATAGAGAAGAGGAAGGACATTGGGATAGTAGAAAACTGTAAGTATAATTATTTGCCATTGGTAGGAGCATCAACTGATCAAAGTGCAGTGCTACCAGATGTTGTCCAGACAGAGTCCAATGTATTTTTCCCTCAGGTGCACTATTTGTAAAAGAGAGGGAGGAACCTAAACTTGGCAGATCCTGCAAAGAAGTGAGAAAATACAAACAAAGAGAAATTCAGGATCAGGAACCACAGTTTTATCAGTTAATATAAGCCTCACCAATTAAGTTGCCTGCAACCAGGACATCTATCTCAGCTGTAAATCGCACTAAAGCAGTAGTTACCATACCTCAGGGTTATGTTTGGTTTATTCCCTCAAAACCACACTTTTTTGGAAAATCAAATTAAAGAGGTATCATGGCTTTGAAAAAAAGGATTCATAAAAATGTAGATGTTACATTTGCATGCAAATGTAGCGTTTTATTCTAAAAGCCAGTTGTCAGTTGGCTGTGGGGTGAGTGAGAGTCACCTGGGTTTGAGCTGTGAGGAATAGCAAGATGTGGCTCCACCGTCCTAACCTGTGGAGCACCAAGGTGGGAAGTGACCTCTTGAGACTGACCATTCCAACACCCCTGCTGTGAGTAGTCATCTTTAATTTAGTACAAGACATTATATATTCAAAGACATCCTGCAACACAAGTACTACCTAACAGCTTCTGGCAAACCTCTGGAACAGGGGAAATAGATGAGAAACAAGCAGACAACAAAGGAAGTTTAAGTAAGCAATTTACATTACTCACACTCCTATGGAATCAATGGCTCAGCCACCATTTGAATGATGAACATTATCTTTGTAGATGTTTTTAGGGATAAAGAAGTGGGACAGGAAGCTGCATTCTCAGATGATGACTGAAACTCCACAAGAGAGAGAGTATACTCAGGACTTGATAGGAGTTATGAGAAGAATCAGTAATTTACATTTAAATCTGAGTCAAGATGTGCACGGATGTCCAGTTCTCCAATACAGGATGCTTACATTACAACTTTCACAAAGTCTAGCACCAGGTATGTTTCATCACTTATCCTCTCCCACTTGGTCTCCTGCACAGGTAAATCTCTGATCTGCTGTGCCCCAGGTTGAAATTCCCATGACTCAACCTGGTAAAGAGAGAAAAGTTATTTCCAGAAGGCTTCTTCATCACAATAAGATTCTAGAAGTCCTGCAGCATTTTACTGAAGGCATTTGGGAAGTAGTAATTACACTTTAATTATATGTGAAGTTAATTCAGGGCAAGGACAAGACTCAATGCTGTATTTTGTATGCTAGCTGTGTTAAAACTGAGGCTTCTTCTTACTGAGCCATCCAAATGAATGTTAACAAAGTCAATAGTATACACTTGTACTGAGTTATCCAAAATTTGAAGGTTAAAATTGATTGGTTTGATACAATTTTTGTTTAAACCAGAAAGAAAGCTAGGAACTGCATTTACCCATGGTTTGACTTTAATCTTTTATGGGCAGCAATGAAACTGAGTGTGTTGCAGGTGCTTTGCTGTTGAGAAATTATTTTCTTAATGATTGCTGTCTGTGAAGCTGGGTGCTAAGCCTGTTTTAAGCCTTACTGAAGAAAACTATATTGAAATGCTTTCATTTTAAAATTTTATCAAGATCAAGATGGATGAAAATTGATTTCCTGTCTGAATCAAGGAACAAGAATGAATACTACTTTCCCTTTTTATCATCTGTGCTGGTCTTTAAAAAGCCCAGCTCCTAGAGTCCATTACTACAGTTCCCTGCTTTTATTTCCTCCTTTTGTCAAAAATAACCTGTCCATATGCTTTGAGAGAAAACTTGACAATATGCATCTTAAGCTCAGTAATATGTGTCATAAACTCTCTGTGCTTAGGAAAACAAAACAAATACATCCCACAACGTATGCCAGTGCCTTCTGACACTCTGATCACTGTCCATGGCAGACTACCTCAACAATCTTGAGCCAGAGAAGCTAAAAATGTCACTGTACACAGACAAGAAGTGGGGGTTCTGACTGCAATATGCAACACAGTGGCACAACAACTTCCCAGAGCATGAGCAGGATTGAAAGACACAGAAAGCACATTTGTCATAGCTAAACAAATATGCCTGAGTTATATTTTAATTTAGTGGGCTGATGGGGTGTTTTAAGCAAAGTACTAGATACAAAACAGAATCTCCCCATGCTCTGCTTTCCCATGGATTTAAAAGGATCCTGCTGCTATTTTTCACCCTTGTTTTCCACCTCTTTGTGCTGTTTCTAACTTTTTTTTTCATTTTTATTCATCTCTTTTCCATGCTTTCCACTGCTTTTTCAAATCCTCTCAGGGAGATGCTTGCTGTCAACCGTGTCTTCCCTTGCAGATCCTGCTGTGTAGATGTCTTCTTCTCAAGCTCTCTTGCTTATAAATCAGTTCCAAGGGCTTTAAAACAGGGGAGAAGCAAAGCTTGCCTCTTGGTAGCAATGACACTTTACATGGGACAACAATATTCTCATTATTTATTAACTGATACTAAACCTTGGTTAACTTCCTATGTCACATCTTTGCTTAGTCTCAGGAAACATACTGTGACTCTGCAAGACTTCTCTCTGCAGAAGCTCAGGAGTTGGTCAGAACTGTATTAACCCCTGTTTGTACCTTGCCATGTGCAAATTAATATAATGTAACACCTGAAATCAAGACAGCAAGAGGCAAAGATACCTTTACAAAGTACTCCCTGCCCATTTCTATGTTGTTTTGCACAGTCTGTCCCAAAACTTTTCCTATGTCCTTTTTTGTAAAAAGATTCCTCAGCACAGATTGGGGATGACAAAAAAAAAAAAAAAAAAAGAAAGAAAAAAAAAAAAGGCACATGCACAAAAAAATAAACAGCAGGATATTTCTGGAGAAAACCAAACCAAACTAAACCAAACTGGAACAAAATACAATGAAACACACAAAAACCTGCCAATAACAACCAAGCTGTAATATTGCTTATGCCTGTGAGAACCTTGCACAAATAGATACAAGGAACCAGTTAAAAATTGTGTTCTGCCGTACAAGCAGTAAGTAAAAATATTTTTTCATTAGTATAGTCAAAACTTTTGCTTGTAGAACAAAAGCAAGATTTTTTAAAATAAACAACTCAGAATCTTATTTTGAAAGTGGCTATGTAACTGATTCTTCTCAAAGTAAAACCTATATTCTGTAAGGGTTAATAATATATTTTAAATAATACTAATATTAATACCAACAGTAAAATTATCACAATCATCTTACAAACAGCTTAACAAAGCTTCTCGCTATCATGCGTAGGCTTCTGACATGTTGGATGTTTAGGGCAAATTTGAGATTACTCAGACTGGCAGAAGTTGTGTGTGAAAATTTATTAACGCACAATGTTTTTGGACAGCATATCTGTATTTTTGCTTTATCATTGGCAAAACAACTTAAACCAAATATATATGATATACTCCTGTATCTGAAGATTATTTCACTCATCCACTAAGGGCAACAGACAGGGATCTGCCCTCAGATCTATTTTGACTAGTGATTGCTGGGGAGGATGAGGAATGTACATCAGCAAATGTATGCTGATGAGGTCTCTCCAAGAAGCCTTTTACATTTGCCATCAGTGGATACAAAATACAGGACTACACACTTGCTGTGATTCAGACAATTCCATATCACATACTTACTTTGTTAATATGGTAAAGACTGGATTTTCACTTTGAGATCCTCAGATGAAATAATTATTAGTCTCAGTGCAACTGTCACCACCAGATGGTAGTGGTACAAGCCTTATATGGTATGTAAATATTTCAGAGCCTTTCCAGGGATTTTTTTGGGGGGGTTGTTTTGTGTGTGTGTGTGTGTTTTGCAGAATTCTTTTGCTTTGCTTATGGTAAATCACAGAAAGAACCAAAGGAACTTCTAAAAATTTAGACTGTTGGGTTAAGAAACCTTAGTAACTCGTATTGTAGAGGTACTCAATGGTATGAATTCTAGTCCACTGGGATGTACACCAGAGATAAATGAAACTTTTCATGAAACATCCAGTCTCCATGTTTCTTACTTGCTCTCCTATACAGTGGGCAGAACTATGAGACTATCTTTCTAGTAGGGCAGCAACAGGAATTTGGGGGACTTTCCCCATATGCTTTTACTCTGTATTATTTTCAGATTGTATTTTATATTTTGCCTTCAAGACAAAGTGTTGTTTTGGATTTTAGTGTCAGACTCTAACATGAAAGATTTAGGCATTACCAATAAAAGGCAAGCTTGTAATTCTTACAATAATTTCAATGAAAGGCACTGACTGCATAGGAGATCATGCAGATTTCAAAAAAATAGAGAAAGGAAAACTAAGAAACCTATTACACTCCTCACTCCCTCTCACTCCCTCTTATCAGGAGGGATTATTATTAGAGATAATAATCAAAATAATGCATTTCATGGCTTTGCCAAATGGTATGTGCAGATCAACACTAAAAGGTGTGACTCCAACTAGTTTATTTGCTGATGTTCTTGGGGACATTGAGGATTCTGTTTGGATGGAGTTCCCCAGGTCCTGACCAGGTTTTATAGGAGCTATACAAATTTCAATGCTGGAGCTAATTCAAGTCTTGCTCAAGATTTGTGATAATATCTTCCTCTAGTTTTATATATTCTTACCCAGCCTAGAAGAAAAAATTCACAAGAGCAAATAGCTGGGCAAAGTAAAAGAACTGGTGCAAATGTTGTCCACAATTTCCTAGAAAGGAACACAGATCCTGGAACAAGCTGCATTTGTCAAAAGAGCATTTACAGGTTCTACAGGAAATCCATTGCATTTCAACTACTAATATGAATGTGATGCATAACAGTATGGTATTAAATTCTGACACATGTGGTAAAATCTGCCTTCTATCTTTATATGACATAAGACAGAGAGAGGAGGGATGAGATCCCCATCTCATAGGAGGAACGTTGCTATGACAATATACACCAGTTAAAAATATAATCAGGACTACTTAAAAGTCAGGGTAGTAAAAGCAGTATTCCCATTCTAAGGTTAAATTGAGCAGTTTTTTGGAAGTTCAGAAATGAGTAATTCTGAGGAATGTATTTTGACCTTGAGTTATTCTTCTACATTCAAACAGTTTAGTCTCTGCAGTGAAAAGTAAACAATTAAAAGTTGAAGTTGTATAGAAAATATATAGGGGGTTTATGGGTTTCTATGATGAATTACCTGCTTCTGTATTTGCAAGGTTTTTGTGCATGTGAAGAGTATGTGCTAATCTTTCCCAGAAAACAGCAATACAATGACGCTGATCACAAAATGGCTTCTTGGCTATTGGAAGATATTATGTGGCTTTCTCAAGCAGACAAACAAAAGATTTTTCTGTGCAAATAATTATGTTGTGTCCAAAGAAGAAGTGCACAGGAATAGTTTTCCAAATGTGTCTGTCAGTATTTTTACAGTACCATCATCTGGAGAGTGGGCTGGAGTTCTGGTTCCTAAATAATTTTTCAGTTGAAAATACAAATGAGGATGTGGCAGGTCACACATACACCTCCTCCTTGTCACAGTGTTTCTTGTACATGGGTACCATATACTGCTGAAGAAGACAGAGTTATTACTATGCCTCTCTGATGTAGGTAAAACCAGCAGTATTTACATGACCTAAATTCTAGCTCAGACCTGGTGCCTTATTTACTGGTGGGTGGGCATAGATTTTCAGTCCTTAGATGAATCACCATTTGAAGAGTTCTACCTGTCTTGCTGAGTTTTAGGAGAAAGTGCAGTACTGTGCCAAGCAGTGCTCCTCTAATTTAGGATCCCTAACAGTGTTTACATCACGAGATCCTGTAATTTACCATAGGCTTCAGCTTTCCAAAGATTTATTAAGGGCACATGAGGTTTTCCACTTTGTATACATCCCTAAGGCTGCTTCATTGACGTTCAGTCTCATTTTACCTGCATCCTCTAGTTATATCAACAAAACCATGGCCATTTTGATCAGGCAGTCATTCCAGTGTCAAGGGTCACAGAAAAAAGGCCTCAAATACATGCAAATCCCAGACAGTAATGTGTAGCCCGATCACATGCTACTTTTACACAGTTCTAGATCAGATAACTGAAAAAGATAAATTCTGTAAGTATGCCCAGAATGTTTAATCACACTTTTTGCCAATTTTGCATGTTTAGATTCAATATTAGGAAAAAATTCTTCATTGAAAGTGTGGTCAAGCACTGGAATAGGCTGCCCAGAGAAGTGGTGGAATCACTGTTCCTGTAAATATTAATAAGTGTGTAAATGTGGTGTCTAGGGACATTGTTCAGTGTAAACCTGGCAGTATTGGGTTAACAGTTGGATTCAATGATCTTTGAGGTTTTTTCCAACCTAAGTTATTCTATCATTCTCTGAAACTCACATACCAGCAACTGGAAGAAAGTAAACTTCTTATTTTTCTGTTGTTTGTAAGTAAGTGTATGCTAAATTTAATAGAAAAATACAGGTGAGAATTGAAAAGAATATAGTCAAACTTAAATAGCCCAACTGTACTACTCACTGGGTGAACTGAGGCAAAATTCTTTGGAAGTCTCTAGGAGAACAAATTATAAATAAAGTTAAAAATATACATGAGGCAGTGGAACCAGAATAGTCCTTTTATTTTTATCCAGTTCAAGAGTCAGATGTTTGATGTTAACTTCCTTTTCCTCTGTGTCTTTTAGATAAGTACATAAAGCTCAGCTTGTGGTAACCTGCTGTAACTTAGTGTATCCATTCCTTCAAATTAGTATATAGATGTAAAAATTTGGCAGAAGAAAATTTCTTCTTCTTGAAATACTGGGTATATTTCAGCAAACAATTTGAAAATAACTTCATATTACTCACACCTCTGTTTCATTTACTGCATCCAGTGAATGAAATCTGACTTTGTTCAATTTTGATAGTTTTTTAGATTTTACCTAAACATCAACAAACCACTCAGGAAAATGAAAGCCTTAGTGCTTTCCTTGCATTTTTATTTTTTAAGACGCTGTTGGGGGTTAGGCTTGTTTCTTTTTTTTTTTTTTAACCTATAGAATTTTTTTCTCAAGGGTTGCAAGGCAACTAACTACTGAGTACTTGTTGATGCTCAGGTGAAACAAAAAGATGGAGCAGGGCACTTCAGTGACACTCTTTCTTTTTGCCTCTGGGAGTTTCTCTTGCGGGGGGGTGGAGGGGGGCAGGAAAAAAAGATGGGGCTAGGGGCAGCTTCGTGCTCTTTGTGCTCGGCATCGGAGAGACGACGTCGAGGCTGCTGTTTGCTGCAGGAAGAGTTCGCGGTGACCGCCGGGTCTGATCCTGAGAAAATCTACCATCATCTATCTGCTCGTGTGCCCAGGAACTCTGAACTGCCTCCTCCTGCCCTGCTGGCACTGGCCCACTGCCACTGCTTCCTCGGTGCTGCTTTGAGGCTGTTCTGCACCGCAGCATCACACTTGTGAAACCAAGCCCCATCAAAGTCCCTAGTTCTGTTCGCTATTAATTGCTGTACTTGTTGTTGTTTGTTTACCTTGTTATACCTATTAGTAAAGAACTGTTATTCCTATCCCCATATCTCTGCCTGAAAGCCGTTTTAATTTTTCTAAACTATAATAATTTGAGGGGAGGGGATTTGAATTATCCATCCCAAGAGAGGTCCTGCCCCTCTTTAGCAGATGCTTGTCTTCTTTCAAAACCAAGACAGATTTTGGTGCCCAAGTGTGGGGCTTGAGGGCATTGAGAGAAAAAAGGAATAACAATTCTTAAGTGACCTAATTTCTTGTGCACTGGATGTAGAAACCTATAGGTAACACCATGTAGTCTAACTTATCCTGGTTCGGGTGGCATGTGGCTGTGGCTATATTTTGCCCATTTGTAGGCCTTTACCTAAACATGGGCCCTATAAGGAAAGCTACTGTGGCTGTTATCCAGTTTGTTTTATGGGCTGATAAGGTGAGGAATTCATTGATTTTTAACTTCCTCTGGAAGGCAGGCACGTGGATACGTGGCTATCACACACTAAGTAGGTGTTTTTGGAGTTACTTTAAGAATGGTACTTTCTGTGAGGAAATGACAGTGGGGGAAGTTTTCCAGACCTTTAACCAGTTCCTTATGTCTACTCCACCAGCTTTTGAAGAGTTTAAATTTCCTCTCCTTAAATTTCCTTTAGTTAGATACTAACCAAATGTTGCTGATGATCCTAGCTTATTTAGCTTTCAGAGATAAGGTGAGGTCAATTTAGAACATGGCACAGACTAAGGATACTGCTGTGGGGCCTGACACTGCCCCACAGATTGAGAATACTGCCATGGAGCCTAATATTGCCCTACTGAATAGAGATAATGCTGTGGGGCCTGACAACGCCCTAGAGACTGGGGATGCTGGCCCATTGCCTGACTCAGCCCCACAGCCCACCTCAGAAATTAACCACCCCGATTGGGGGTGGTTCTAGTGAAAGAGATACATAAGATGGCCCAGGTGCTGAAAGAATACACTTCCCCAGCTGGTGGGAAGCCCTCCCCTTGCCCTGAAAAGGGAGAATCTGATGGTGCAGCAGTGGAACCCACAGAGGTTATAACCGTCCAGGTTCCAGCTGAACCACAGGGGCAGTCACAACCAGCCGCAGTTGCCCCTGTAGAAACAAAGAAGTATAAGATGAAATCAGAGCACCCAGGTAATAAGGATAAGAAAAGAGGGCAATCACAGCCCACAGGGGAGCCAGAGGTTGAGATTATCACTGAGCCCCTGACATATGAAAGTCTACCTAATCTGCAAAAAGATATGGCATGACAGGGACGTGAGGCTTATACAACTTGGTTACTTCGGGTTTGAGACCTTATAGGTACAGGCGTGCAACTGGATGGTGGTGAGGCAAGGAATTTGGGACCCTTGACCCAAGACTCAGGGGTGAATCAAGTATTTGTAAGGGAGCAAGGGCCCGTTCCCCTCTGGGAGCGACTTCTAATGAGTGTAAGGGAGAGGTTTGTCCACAGAGACAGAATGCAGGAGCATCATCATAGAAGTCACTGGAAGACCCTTGAAGAAGGGATCCAACAGCTGAGGGAAGTGGCAATATTAGAGGTACTCTTTAGGAGGGGTGGACAGCATGATAATGACCCTGACAAGGTCAGGTGCACAGGGCAGATGTGGAACCTGGCAAGTAAAGGGCCATCTCAATACACCACCTTCATTGCAATGATCAATCCTGATAGCAACTGAGAGACAGTGAGTTCTGTCGCCAACAGGCTCAGAAATTATGAGAGCATGATCAGTGGCCCAATGCAGGCTCAGGTCTCTGCTGTAGTTAAGGAACTCGAGGAGAAGATAATAAGGGAGGTGAGGGAGGAGGTGAGGGAGGAGATGAGGAGGAACAGTTCCCATGCGGCACCAGTGCGAGTCACAGGCCCCAGAGTCAGAGACCAACGCCCTCCAGCTAGAGAGAGAGGGTACACCCCAAGGGCTGACCTGTGGTTTTTCCTGCATGATCATAGAGAAGACATGGGAAGGTGGGATGGAAAACCCACTTCTGTCCTGGCAGCATGGGTACGTGAGCTCAAGGAGAGAAACACTAACCGAGTGGGTCCCACTAAAATGAAGGTAGCCTCAACCTCCCATGACCAAGCCACCAGGTATTATAGAAGTGAAGATGATATGTCAGATCCCCTTGAAGGAACCTCTATGATGTATGCCCAGGAAGGGAATAATAACCAGTGCTAGAGGGGCCCTGCCTCTAGCCAGGAAGAGGCACGAGAAAACCGAGTCTTTTAGACTTCCACATCAGAGCCACAGAAATATGAAGCTTTGGTAGATACTGGTGCGCAGTGTACCCTGATGCCACGGGGACATGTGGGGGCAGAACCTATTTCCATTGCTGGAGTGACAGGGGGATCACAGCAACTGACTTTGGTAGAAGCCGAGGTGAGCCTGACCAGGAAGGAGTGGCAGAAACATCTGATTGCAACCGGCCCAAAGGCCCCGTGTATTCTAGGCACTGACTTCCTTAGAAATGGGTATTACAAAGACCCAAGGGACTCAGATGGGCTTTTGGAATAGCTTCTGTGGAGGCAGAGGGCATCAAGAGATTGAACACCTTGCCTGGACTGTCAGAGAACCCATCTGCAGTAAGACTCCTGAAGGTAGAAGAGCAATGGGTACCAGTTGCCACATCGATGGTGCACCGCCGGTAGTATCGGACCAATCGAGATGCCGTGATCCCCATCCACAAAATGATCCCGGAGCTGGAGAGCCAAGGGGTGGTCAGCAAAACCCACTCACCCTTCAACAGCCCCATCTGGCCTGTGCGAAAGTCTGATAGAGAATGGGGACTGACTGTGGACTATCGTGCATTGAATGAAGTGACACCACCGCTGAGTGCTGCTGTGCCGGACATGTTGGAACTCCAGTACGAGCTGGAGTCCAGGGCAGCAAAATGGTATGCCACAATTGACATTGCCAATGCGTTTTTCTCCATTCCTCTGGCTGCAGAGTGCAGGCCTCAGTTTGCCTTCACATGGAGGGGCGTGCAGTACACCTGGAACCGACTGCCCCAGGAGTAGAAGCACAGTCTCACCATCTGCCATGGACTGATCCAGGCAGCACTGGAAAAGGGTGAGGCTCCAGAACATCTGCAGTACGTCAATGACATCATTGTGTGGGGAAACACAGCAACAGAAGTGTTTGAGAAAGGGGAGAAGATCATCCAGATTCTCCTGGAAGCCAGCTTTGCCATCAAGAAGAGCAAGGTCAAGGGACCTGCCCGAGAGATCCAGTTCTTATGGGTAAAGTGGCAAGATAGATGTGGCCAGATACCCACAGAGGTAATCAACAAGATCACTGCAATGTGGTCCACCGACCAGCAAGAAGGAAACACAAGCTTTCCTAGGTGCCATAGGTTTTTGGAGAATGCACATTCCTGAGTACAGCCAGATTGTGAGCCCTCTCTACCTGGTTACCTGCAAGAAGAATGATTTCCACTAGGGCCCTGAACAGCAGCAAGCCTTTGCCCTGATCAAGCAGGAGATCGCTCATGTGGTAGCCCTTGGCCCAGTCAGGACGGGACCAGAAGTAAAGAATGTGCTCTACTCAGCAGCCGGGAACAATGGCCTGTTCTGGAGCCTTTGGCAGAAGGTGCCAGGTGAGACTCGAGGCCGACCACTGGGATTCTGGAGCTGAAGCTACAGAGGGTCTGAAGCCAACTACACTCCCACAGAGAAAGAAATCTTGGCCGCCTATGAAGGAGTTCAAGCTGCCTCAGAGGTGATTGGCACAGAAGCACAACTCCTCCTGGCACCCCGACTGCCTGTGCTGGGGTGGATGTTTAAAGGAAAGGTTCCCTCTACCCACCGTGCCACTGACGCCACATAGAGCAAATAGATTGCCCTCATCACACAGCGCGCCCATATTAGAAACCCAAACTGCCCTGGGATTTTGGAAGTTATTACCAACTGGCTGGAAGGTGAAAGCTTTGGTCTCATTGACGAAGAAGAGCAAGAACAAGTGACACGGGCTGAAGAAGCACCACCGTACAACCAACTGCCAGCAGAAGAGACACAGTACGCTCTTTTCACTGATAGTTCCTGCCGCATTGTAGGCATGAACTGGAAGTAGAAGGCAGCCATACAGAGCCCCACATGACAGGTTGCACAAGCCACTGAAAGAGAAGGTAGATCGAGTCAACTTGCTGAACTCAAAGCTGTTCAGTTAGCTCTAGACATTGCTGAAAGAGAGAAGTGACCAAAGCTCTACCTCTACACTGATTCGTGGATGGTGGCCAGTGCTCTCTGGGGTTGGCTAGAAAAGTGAAAAAAGGCCAACTGGCAGCATTGGAGAAAACCAATCTGGGCTGCTGATGAGTGGAAGGACATTGCCACTCGGGTAGAGAAGCTACCTGTGAAAGTCCGCCATGTAGATGTCTATGTCCTCAAGAGCAGAGCTAATGAAGAGCACGAAACAACGAGCAAGTAGATCAGGCTGCCAAGATAGAGGTATCAAAGATAGACTTAGACTGGCAACACAAGGGAGAGCTGTTCCTAGCTCGATAGGCCCATGATGCTTCAAGACATCAAGGCAGAGATGCCACCTATAAGTAGGCATGAGACCGAGGAGTAGATCTAACCATAGACAGTATTTCCCAGGTTATCCATGACTGTGAGACATGTGCTGCCATCAAACAGGCCAAGTGGGTAAAGCCCCTATAGTATGGGGGACAGTAGTCTAAATATAAGTACGGAGAAGCCTGGCAGATTGACTACATCACCCTTCCCCAGACCCACCAAGACAAGTGCTATGTGCTGACCATGGTAGAAGCCACCACAGGATGGCTGGAGACCTACCCTGTTCCTCACACTGCTGCCTGGAACACCATCCTGGGCCTTGAAAAACAAGTCCTGTGGAGACATGGCACCCCTGAGAGAATTGAGTCAGACAATAGGACCCATTTCAAGAACAGCCTTATAGACACCTGGGCTAGAGAACATGGTATTGAATGTATCACATCCATTATCATGCACCAGCTGCCAAGAAAGTTGAACGATGCAATGGCCTGCTTAAAACCAGCTTGAAGGCACTGGGTGGGAGGTCCTTCAAGAACTGGGAGATTAATTTAGCAAAAGCCACATAGTTAGTGAACACCAGAAGTTCCACCAACCGAGCAGGCCCTGCCCAGTCTGAGCCCCTGAAGACAATAGATAGAGATAAGGTTGCAGTAGTACACATGAGAAGTATGCTAAGAAAAACTGTTTAAGTTAATTCTGCCTCCAGCAAAGACAATCCCATCCGTGGGGTTGTCTTCGTTCAGAGACCAGGTTGCACTTAGTAGGTACTGCAAAAAGATAGACAGACCTGATGCATACCTCAAGAAGACCTTCTTTTAGGGTGAACTACCCATGCCACTGTATCCGTACCCATATCTGCATGTATATATGTATATAATTAAGGTAGTGCATGTATGTATATAATTTAGAGGTTTAAATTCAATGTAATATGTTAGTATGAGAAAAAATTCAGGGTGGATTAATGTTGGGGGTTAGGCTTGTTTCTTTTTTTTTTTTTTTTTTTTTAACCTATAGAATTTTTTCCCAAGGGCTGCGAGGCAACTAACTTCTGAGTACTTGTTGATGCTCAGGTGAAACAAAAAGATGGAGCAGGGCACTTCAGTGACACTCTTTCTTTTTGTCTCCAGGAGTTTCTCTCAGGGGTGGAGGGGGGCAGGAAAAAAAGATGGGGCTAGGGGCAGCTTCGTGCTCTTTGTGCTCGGCATCGGAGAGACGACGTCGAGGCTGCTGTTTGCTGCAGGAAGAGTTCGCGGTGACCGCCGGGTCTGATCCTGAGAAAATCTACCATCATCTATCTGCTCGTGTGCCCAGGAACTCTGAACTGCCTCCTCCTGCCCTGCTGGCACTGGCCCAGCCCTGTCCCACTGCCGCTGCTTCCTTGGCGCTGCTTTGAGGCTGCTCTGCACCGCAGCCCCGCACTGCCCTCCCTGCCGGACATCCCTGCCCTTCCAGTGACCATCGACAGAGCTCTGGATTTTATCTGATCCACCAGCCCAGGATCCCTCACCGTTCCAGCTTAGTGCTTTTTTTTCAGAGTCCCCAGAGACCAGACTGCCCAGGGTTTTGTGAAACCAAGCCCCATCAAAGTCCCTAGTTCTGTTCGCTATTAATTGCTGTACTTGTTGTTTGTTTACCTTGTTATACCTATTAGTAAAGAACTGTTATTCCTATCCCCATATCTCTGCCTGAAAGCCGTTTTAATTTTTCTAAACTATAATAATTTGAGGGGAGGGGATTTGAATTATCTATTCCAAGAGAGGCCCTGCCCCTCTTTAGCAGATACCTGTCTTCTTTCAAAACCAAGACAGACCTATGTTATCAGTTCTGTAGAAGTTAACAATTACCCTTCTTCATTTTCTTTCAGCTTGAATTTGTCCCTGTATTTATTACTGAGGGGAGCACTATAGCCTTAATTGTGTGTTAAAACCCATCCTGGCCTGGTACATTATCTTCCCCTTATAAATTATTTTTCTTCATATGTTATAAGGTCTATAGGCATTTGCCATGGCTGGTTGTCTTCCTGAGGCAGAGCTCTGGTTACACGTATAGATAAGCTTGCTCCAGATGTCATGTATACTTTTGCAGAGACTCATTGCAGATAACTGCTATCTAGTTATATAACTACTAGATAACTGTCTAGTTAGCCTGAACTTTTCACATACCATTACTGCACTTGGCAAAGTACATGATGTGTTGTTATGCAGTTCACAATCTTGTCCATAGGTTCTTCCTTTGTGCTCACTCCCTTGGCTGGTTTTTCATTCCCTGAGGAGAAATAACAAAAGGCTGCTTAGTGCTGTCAGTATGTGAATCATCTGGCTGCCAACCCGCAGGATGAATGTTCTAGCACAGTTTGCTACCTAATCTTTACTCAGGAGTTTCTGCAAAGTAGCAACAAAGAAATACATACATTGCTATGGGTCTCAAAAACTCCAAAGGAGATTGGAAGAGAGGAAAATGAGAGCAATTAATTCATGAACACTGACATTTTTATTAGAAATACACAACAGAACAGTATGTCACTATGATAAAATCAATTATGTTTACCATGTGTTGGGCTGCTGGATGAGGATGTACCAGTTCAGGCCCAATAGAACCTTCTGCCATTGGAATATACTTGATTTCCAACTCTGATGACTACTGCCCTCTTATGTCCACTGCCGCATTAAGAGGGTAGTTATATACTTTCAGAATAAATACCTGTATATACACATTTGTCAGCAAGATGAAAAAATTTAAATTAATCCAACTGAACCTGAAATTTTCTTTCCCACAGAAGACAGTGTCACTCACTTTTGCAATGACAATCAAATTCCTATTACAAGGAATATTGAAAATTCCATGTACATAGATAAGACCTTTAATGTGAGAAAAAAAAGTCAAGGAATTGAAATGTGTGTTTGTTTTTTGTGAGTGTTGTTTGTGGGTACAGGGAGTGAAGGCTGTAAAGAAATAAAGCCAAATTTTGGGTTTATAAAAGGGAGGAGGAATCACTGAGTTAATTACAGCATTCTGAGGCTGTCACATGCTTCATAGTTCTGTATTGAGGAGTTTGGTCACAAATGTCCTTGAATTCCTGAATTACAAAAATTTTCTCTTTTATTGGTATTTCTAATAGTGGGAGCTACATGTCAGCCTGAAAAACAGGCTAAGTATGAGCACACCTTTTGAAAGTCTGAATTCTCAGAAAGCCAACAACTGCATGTTTGGCTGTGTCTCAAAGAGGCATAAGGAAGTGTAACTCTTCTTCTCCTCTCCTTTTCCCAATGAAAGGAAATCACATCCACAGGCTAAGATGCTGTGCTTCTACAGAGACACTGATAGCACTAGAAACTGTCAAAAATGACAGTTGAAACTCTGAGTGAGGCTCTGACTGCATGCATGTCTTCATGGAAAGTATTTTCTTCTATTTCATACTGACTTTTAAAATAGCAGAAACAAATAACTGTAAATTGCTTCAAAGACAATTCTAAGAATCTTGTAATTTCTTTACTTTGCTTTCTTTTCTTTATTGTGTTGTTGTTTTGACTTAAGTAGCTGGTACCAGCACAAGAGGGACACATGTAGTCCCTAAAGGTGGGGACTGGTGCTTGAGAAAATGTACTCAACACATATATAAATAAAATGCAATGCAGTCCCATTAAGACTGGAGCCTGTCAGCCTCAGTCTGGAACAAAACCTTGTATATTATATCTTCAAAATTTAGGCACAGCGTCAATTGTATGAGGATGTATGGGAGAGAACTGGGTCCCCCAAGTATTTTTGTCACAGTTTAGATTTCTTTTTCACTTCAAACTTTTTAAACTTACCCTGAATTCTAAACTGACTAAGATGTCTGACCTCAGATAGGCCCTTTCTGGTGGACCTACCTTCTGTTATGGTGTCTTTTGGTGTATTTTTTTAATGCTTTGCATTGATTGTCTGTGTTGTTGTGTTTGATGGTGGAGGCCATGCCTGGAGCTGCTGGTGCAAATGCAGAGTTCAAGAGAGACCATCACTACACAGAGTGCAGCAGTATATTTGCAAATCCATCCTGTCTGGATGCCTGGAATAAACCTCAGGTAGAGGCAATGACACCATGATGTTGTGAAAGTTGGGGTGAGTTTTGTTATATTTGCTGTCCAGGGCAAGCACACAATTGCAGTTTTCTATACTAGGGAAAGGTAATGAGGCAAAGAGCAAAATGAGAAACCTTGCAATAGCAGGAGAAGAGTGTCAACAGTTGTTAGGAGGTGGATGAGTGGGAAGATGCAATAACCCTTTTGACTTAGGCACATGAGAAATTAGCAGCCTGGGAACACCAACTGTTACCTTCCCCAGAAAGTAAAAGGATATATATTTTTGCATTGCCTTGCAGTATGTCAGGCACAGCACCAAGGTTAGTGATGACTAAGTGAATGACTGGGGCTGTGGACAGGAAGGGAAGTCACAGCTTCATTACCACCATGCCTGCTGTCTTTGTAGCGAGACAGTTCCTCTCTGCTCCAGATTCTCTGGAACAAACTCAAGAGCCTTGTCCTAAAAGGATGTTGTAAAGACAGAGTGCTGCAACTAAAGGATTCAGGCCAGTTACCTGATGAATGAATAGCCCCTAGATCTCACTGCCGTGTTTAGGGGTTTATATCTGATGGCCACAGTACAAGTGGGTGTAATCCTTTCTGCTCAGTTCCCTATACAGGGCTGGGAGCAGATGGTGAGGTTTCATGAGTTTTACCTCTGGCTGCATCTTTTTTTTTTTTTCTTTTTTTCTCTCCAGCAGAGACCAAAATGCAACACAATATTCCAGAGATGGTGTGACAAACACTGAGTAGAGTGGGGTAGTGACTTCTTTACTCCCTGCTGGTGATGCTTTTTGATGGAACCCAAAATCCTCTGGTGTTTCTTTGTCACAGCAGTACACTGTGCACTCCTGTTGAGCATGTTGTGCACCAGAACCCCAGGTTACTTTTCTACAAAGCTGCTTCCCAGGTGGGTAAATCCCAGCTTGTGCTGCACTCCTGGACCATATTTTCCCTAGGGCAATGCCTTGTATTTGTCTTTGCTGAGATTAAACCACAAGCCATTTTCTAGTTGTTCACATGGAGTTCTAAATGGGCTCGTCTCCATATCATTTGTTCAGTTTCCAGAACTGCTGTAATCTGCCACCTGGTGCAGATGAGAAAAAAATCAACTTTTAAGCATGTCCTGTTCAGTAAGTGTTGTTAATTCATAAAGTCAGAAAGCAAATTTTGTCTTCATTACATAGTTTAAAATGTAGATCCATTGTCTTAGTTTGCTTCTGACATGTACTGAGAATTGCTTCAGCTTCTTATTTTAATGTTTAACAAAGATGCATACATTGGTTGTTTTCAGTTAATAATTTTCTTTTAGAGTAAAATTGATTTAATAATGCATCTGACTTAAACATGCAGCCTTTGACACAGGTTAGTCAGTGCATCTGAAATAAGCATTTTAAATTAAAAAAATAAAAAAGCCCAAAGGATTTGGAGATTATCCTCAGCTTTTTTTTGGTGTGATCCTACAGCAGTTCTCACATCTCTCATTTGGCAACATTGGTATAAACAATGATCAATCTCTTAATTTTAGAGTTATCAAGAAAGGTTGCCATTTTCTTGGTGCTTTAGTCCCCTGCTCTTGGATAGGTTGTACAGGTGCAGATTGTCTGTATTAGCTGAGTATCTGTCATTGATGGAAATAAACAGTTAACCCCAATGACAGTCACATGCCTGAACACTTTTTGGATGACCTAACTCCTGTATACATGACTCTTCTATTAGGTGGATGAACTATTCTGCCCTGTCTCCCTGCATTGATGTTCTCTAGGTGTGTGCCAGACCTTTGTGAGGAGACCTTTAAAAAAAATAGGATCAGAGGTCTAATAGAAAGCCATCTCAAAACAGTATTACTGTTTTTACTGTATCTAATAAAGTATGTTAACACTGAAAGACTGCGACTGCAGTCAAAGGAAAGGTGTATGCTCTTATTACCATTTTTCTTAGCTAATTCCACAATGGTTCTCTGAAATACTCTCTAGAGCTTCAGTTTGATCATATTTATGTTTTTACATGGGTTTGTGGTTTTTTTATTTCAAAAAAGCTGCAGATTAACAACTCTGATCTTACTCGTCCTTATCAAATATATTTTCTGCAAAAATATTCTGTCCTCTGCAAACCCTGTAATGACCTCCACAGTAATGCATATATTTACAACACAATATTTACTGTGTTTAGCTGTCGGTTTTAAAATTGTTACAGCTCTACCACTCTGTTTCTGAAGACAGGAGAAGTGTCTAACATTAAAAACAAAGCAGTGTTAATTCATCATTACGTACAACTTAATGTACTTAAATAGTACTTACTAGTACTCTCCTTGATATTTATTTGTACTTGCCTTGAGTTGGAGATAGATTTGTGAGTGAAGATCTGCCCTTAAGTTGACATGGCTTGCTGGTTAATACTGCAAGACACCATGGGAGATAGCTCCACCGTAGTCTCTGTTGTGTGCTCAGCATCTCCTCTTATTCACTGGATCAGTGCAATCTAGCAGGCTCATTACCTTGTCATGACAGGGAAAATATTCAGAGCACTGACTTCTTTTTACCTTACCTTTGTTCTGTGAAAGTGAGAAGTGGGAAATGTGTCAAGAAAAGAACGATTCACACTAAGTTTTTAAAATAAAATCAAGTAACAGAATTTTCTTGAGATTTTGACAAATCTGCCAGCCTTGCATAAAACTGTCAGTTTCTTACAGAGTCTTCCTCAGTAATGATACTAGATGAATAAAATAAGAATAAATCACAGAGCCCTAGCAATCCAACCAGAGCTTAAATCAGTAAGAAATTTAGATTTTCACTTTAGCAATCAAGGTTTGGCTGTCAGAAGACCTTTCTCTCTTTTGTCAAAACTTGTGAGTATTCAATTGACTGAAGATAACTGAAACTAGTCATCGATCATTCTCCCTGCAAAGTCGTTCTCCAACACCTTGATGTGCTAAACACTGAGTACCACTGTTATCTGTGAGAATAAAATACCTAGAAGAAAACAATCTTTAAAAATTGATCAATTCTTTTACCTTTACTGTTAAAAAGATAGGTGTGATATAAGGCATCTGACTTGAGAGACATTCCACATCACAAGCAAGCTATTTGCACCCACATTAGAATGGCTGTGGAGAATTAGGTCTCCTTGTCATAGATGAGATCAGACCAACTGGTGGTCAGTAGGCCAAGTACAGGTTAAATTGGTCTACTGATACCATTTATGTAGCAGAATCTCTTAGGGAAGAAGGGCATGAGGCATTTTGGGATTAGGTATGAGCTATTCCAAGCTAGGCCTCAGATTTGGGCCTGTTTAGGAGCAGATAAACCTGTGGCACAGTAAGAAATTAGATTAAGGTGTGTTTAGGCATTTTATAGTATAGTTATAGTAATTTCATGGTAGCCACCTTAAGGCTGAGATTGTTTGCATTCTTTTTTGTCTGAATACCAATTAGAGAGCACCTGTAACTGTAAACTATCTGAAACTGTATTTAACCCACCATCTTGAGACAATAAAGGTGAATGCATGTTATTAACCATATTGGTCGGATCGTGCATTGCTCTGTCCAGTCTCCCATGTAAATTTGGTCCCCTGGCTTCACATTTACAAAGGGAAATTCTTGTCTTAATGTTGGCAGAAACCTGTGGCTTTGCAAAGATCCATTTTTAGAAATAGCTTTGATTGCCCTTCTTGGTACTTAGCAACATGATAGCAACACATAACTAGCAGTTGCAGCCACTGGGTAGGTTTCTGTCAAAGCGCCTTGTGAAAAAAAGCAACAAGAGTATCCAACAGCTCAGACAGGAACAATTCAATGCTGCCAAGAGCTTCTTGCAGCGCAGAAACTAAGGTGAACCCAGGAGAAGTTAGAGACCTTGTCAGGTGATGTAGGTGCCACAGAAATTTCACTGGCAGCAAAACTCTTAATCCTCAGTTGGGTTTGGGAAGGGATTTCCTAAAGGCTTGTCCCTCCACATCTGTTCCAGCACAAAGCAGCTGAGCAGCATTGCCTGACTTCCCTCCAACAGCGCTGCTGAGCAAACCAACAGACAAAATGGAAAATCAGCCCTGGTCAGTGGCCTCGAGTGATCATCACCAGAGGTTCCAAAGGAGGACTTAGGCCTTTAAACTCTGAAGAGAAACTCACCACTGACTGCTGAGGCATAGCAGCTGGCACAGTGGGTACTGTTATAAATGAGGCTGTAAATCCGATGTTGATGGAAAAATAATAGCCAATCGTTTATTGAGGACAAAATGACTACTGGAACATCAAAGGAGCTGGGCTAGTCCCAGGCTCTTAAGGACAAGCCAGAGTTCCCAAACATGTATAATATTATATGGGCCCCTCCCTCAGGATGCGCTGTCCCTCAGAAAAGGCACTCCTTCAGATCATCCGTCTCCTTTTATATCCTTGGTTCCTCTCCTGATTGGTGGGTTTAGGATCCTTGACATGATTGGCTCGTTCTCCAGGGTTTTTATTGGCTCTTAACAGGAGTTCTCCCTGACCAATGATTCTTTCCCGCCTTTGAGTGATTTGTCAGGTGGGTCCACCAATCAGAGCTTGGAGCGGTGGTCTGGAGCCGTCTGTGGGGAAAGAAAGCCCCCCCCCAGTCCCCCCCTCCTCCTATTCCTTTCTTTTTCCCTGGCATTAAAAATCATCTTTAACACTTTAACAACTCTTCAACTGTAACTTAACTGCTTACACCTATGCGAATCATACAAAGTTGCTGTGCAGCATTACAATTGTAACACTAACTATGCAGAACATACAATAACTCAATTGCGGAACAAACAATAACAACAAAAAGTTGCGAACAGATATTAAACTTATAAGATACATACATATACTTTTTAACAAGAGTCTAACTATAATTTATAACAGGTACTATTGCATGACAGACATGATTTCACCTCAGAGAAGGAGAGTAAAAAATACCTAAATGTGGCAACCCAGCTCTTCTCAAAACTGCTCAAACTCAAAACCATCTGTCTCTGGCTGAGACAGCATGCCCAGCCAGCATCTCATGGGATGTAATGTCTGGTTCTTCTTCAGGGACAGGGTTTGCTTCCTCTGGGTCAGATAGTTGCTTTCAACAACCTTCAACCCAGCCACACCCCCCAAACCTGAAGTAACCCTTAGACATGGTAACATTGCCCAAATCCAGGAACCAATCCAGATGCACCTGACACATGGAAGCAGCCCCAAACCTGGCAGCATGCACCTGACGCCCACAGCAGCCCCCATAAACCCTGAAGTTCACCCCAAACTGGCAGCAATAACCACACCCTGGGACATTCCCAAAACCTGTTAGCAACCTCCAAACCCACAAATACACCCAAACACAGGAACACACCTTAAATCTGACAACAGGTTCAGATACACCCCTGAACTGGGCACATTCCATCAGGCCAGGCAGCATCCCCAAAAACAGGCAGTGCTGCATGGCCCTAGCAAGGCACAGCAATCCAGGCCCAGTGGGTTGCTGCCATGCCAAGACATCGGGGGCAGCCACTAGGGCAGGCCACCAACTTGGCCAGGACGGGAAATGAAGGCTGAGCAGGAAGTGTGGGTTGGCCCAGGTTGGGTGGCAAGCTCACCACTGGGCTGGCTGTGCTCTTGTCACTCCTGGGAATATCCGAGAGCACTGAGGTCCAGCTAGGCATTCTAAACAAGTGTGCTGGTTTTGCACGGATTGACATTTAGTGAGAAGGGGAGAAGGGAGTAATTCAACCCACTGCAACAAGGCACAGATCACAGACACAGATGATACTCAGGCATGTGAAATCCCCTGGGGGCAAAGGTCTGCTCCAGAGGGATACAGACCAGCCGTTCAGGGCCAGCAAGTCTTGAAGCACACAGCCATGGTGCTGGGCAGCCAGGCAAGGCCAGTCTGTAGGGAAGAAGGTCTGGAGAAGATGCTGCCAACCCTGGTGAAGAAGATGAGACCACAGTCCATCCCTTAATTCTGCTCTCAAGAAAGACAGAGGAGAATTACTGGCAAATAAGTGTGGGATATACCAGTGCAGATGACCAGGGGAGAAAGAATTATCACTCAACTTTTTTTGTGACAGGTGAAGGGGGTCAGCCAGCTCTTGAGGATGACATATAGCTGGTCCTGCAGTGGTTTCCATGCAAACTTTAGAGCTTTTTTCCCCCACAATGGCTACCAAAAGGTAGCCTCGTCCTAATTGGCCCAGTCTGGGTGTGGCTGTCACTACTGACTGTCACAGTGGCATGGGGCAGCCCTCATGCTGCCTTACTGCCAGTGCTGAAACTGCTGGTTTCAGCACTCTGTGCTGGCACAGTGAAGTTTTTCAGGCTGAATGTGTGAGGTTTGTGCCCACTGTTGTTTCCTTGAGCAGTTTCAGATACGGTCTGCCCTGGGTGGCTAGAGAGGCTGTTGCTACCCTGATGCCACCTGGCTGGCAGTGCTGGGGCTCACAACATCCAAATTATCACTGGGGGCTGCAAGGAGAGACAGGATGGTCAGCAGGATGGCCACCCAGCCCCCACACAGGAAAAGTAATTGCAGAACTCACAAATGTCCTAGAGCCAAGCCCTAAGGCTCTGCTGACAGCCCCAGTCTGGTCCCTGGCCCCAGCACAAGACAACCAGGCGCTTCTTACCAGTGTCAATGGGTGCAGCTGTCACACTCCCAGGGTTTTGCACTGTTCCTCAAAAAGAGAAGCAGTGTTGTGTTGGGCCAACAGGACCAGAACAGAGACCGTCCCCTGCACTGGGAATTGGTGAGGCTGGGCCTTGAACTCTGTGTCCAGTTCTGGGCCCTCATGACAAGAAAAACATTGAGGTGCTGGAGCATATATCCAGAGAATATCCAGGCAACATAGCTGGGGAAGGGTCTGGAGCACAAGTCTGATGAAGATTGAGGGAATCAGCCTTAAGAAAAGGATGTTTGAGGGGACCTTCTCACTCTCTAAATTGAGTTAGCACTTGGACTCAGGGCCTTCAGGGCCTTTTCCAACGTCTCTGATCATATAATATCTATGACTTTTACCATGATTACTATGAATAGCAGCATTAGTAGTGCTTGCTAATGTTTCTCTCACTAGAAGTCTTCCCTTCTTGCCTTGGGTAGGTGTATTTTGCTTGTTACCTGCTTCTCCCATGATTTTAGTCCATCATCTAATACTGTTGCAAGTATTTCCTTTAAAGTTAGTATTTTATCAAAAAGTTTGAAGAAAAGATATATTAGAGATAATAAACCCTCTGCAAGAGAAAAAATTGAGAGATAGATGGGTTTATAAGCTGAGAAAAAAAGCTGTAGTGCTTTTTGGGTCATAGTGGCAAAGACAGCTGAATTCCTTTGGAGGTTATTACTGCAATTCAGTATCTCACTGCACTAGAAGAGGACATGCATCTGCAAATCTTGCTGAGGACTTTCAAAAGTGATCACACCATTTGGATATGGTGGAAGAGTGTTGAACATAGTGCCTAAACAAAGGTATCCACAGTGTCTGGTCACGCTTCAGCTTTTCTCCCCAGTTTGTAGTTCTCAGCAGACTTCCCTGAACACATGAATGGTTGTAGGGAAAGACTGATTCAATAATCAGTCCAACTTTGAGCTTAACAGGGCAAGGTGATCTTACACTTGAAGTCTTACAAGCCACTTCAAGGGTATTTCCTTAGATACATGTATCCTCATCTCAGTGAGTGATTTTGTCTTCAATTTGATTTTCTGGGACTATGTCTTCTGTGAGTTGGGTCCTATGACCAGCTCATATTAATATTTAAAGATTCCTGAAGATACCTGAAGATATCTCCTCTTATACTCTAACCTGGAAAAATATGTGCAACATATTTAGTATTCAGGATGAGAGGTAATCATGATTCCATGAGAGGACTCCAAGAGTCATTGATTCAGGGTGTTACTGAAGCATACAATACTGTGGGCTGTCTTCTGTCTCTGGAATATCTGCTTGACATGTATTTGCTTACCTCAAGGCAGTCTCTACCTTGCCTTGTATTCTTACAAAAAGCTATAAGTCCTCTCACTGACAATTCCCTTAACTAATTAGTACAAATTAGTTTCTTTTGTTTCTGTTTAAAAATGGTAAAGTTCCTGACTAGTGTTGCCAGTGTTTTATGTGGAAAACAGCCTGAGCAAACACAGTAATTCAAAAAACTGAATCAGAGCTTAGTCCTATCTCTCACCTTGCTTGAGTAAGTACATCCTAATACATCCAGTTAGTATCCAGGAATTATTCACAATTTTTACTGAATTGTGTGTACAGTTCCAGAAATCAAGAGAGAGGGAAGGTGTGTCAGGAACCTTACAACTTTTAGTCAGAAAAGAAAGTAATTGTTTAAGGATTTGAATATTTTTCCTCTATCTAAGCAGCTGTTGCAGTAACTTGAAGTTAGTTTTTCCCACTTTTTGCACAGAAAATTTGGAGGGATATAGGAAAATCTGTGAGGTTTTTAACTAAGATGTGTTTCATTTTCTAGCTAGCATGTGGAATTTTAGCTCAAATATAATTTCAAATGTGCATGACCTAATATAATACTAGAATTCCCTCTGTATGTTATCCTCTCTCTGTTTTAGATATTCCTTTACAGGATCATAGTCTTATTTTAGAGAAAAGTAGGACTTCATATACTCTGTGTCAGTGACACCCATTCCCAGGAGCATGCAAGCTGCACTTTTGTTTTATTAATTAACACAGTATTAGTAAAATACTCTGAAGATGCTAAGCATCCTCACTATGCTAACATAATTACTGTTTTTCACACCAACCATGTTCCTAAAAAAAGTAAAAAGGATATGAATGATCCAAGATGATAACAGGCCAGGGCCTCAAAACGTGTTGATGGCTTGGAAATCTCAAGTTACAAAAGCATCATTAGTTTGCAGTTTAAAACAGAGCTTACAGGGCCAAGTGCACTATAAAAATACGAGCATAAGGACATTATGATGAAGTTAAGGAAATTGTGTGTATGCATATGCATGTATAACAGCATACTGCACAATAGGGCAAAAAGGATTAAATGCTTTTGGGGAGACTGGGTTGCATTTTCAGATTTTTACAACAATTAATTTTTTGTAGGTTCTCTCCACCTAAGAGCATTTGTCTCACCTCTCTTGTCTTTTTTCACTTCTTTCCTATGTCTTTTTGTCTGTACATTGCTCCAAGACAAAATGCTGCTGGTCAAATACTGCAAAGTTATATCCTCACAACTTTACAGGTAGCCTTGATAAAAACCTACAATAAGGTGAGAATTCCTGAACTTGCGTCATAACACAGTGATTTTTACAGACCAGGTTAAAGAGTCTAGGCACATCTGGAAAGGTACTGCACAGCTAATATTTCAAATAGGTGTCTGGTGTCTTTAAATCTAAGCTTAGAACAGTTATGAATGTACAAACATACCTATGTTTCTCTGAGAAAGCAATAAATAGAATTGTATTTTACCATGGTTTTGCTGGCTGTGAGCCAAACCAAGGATGCAGAGACAAGCAGTGAAGCATGTATATTCATACTCTCCTGCACTGACCTCAGAGTTTACCCCAGCTTCGCATAATTTCCTCTTGATGCAGCAGACTATTTTTTACACTGCTACAGTATGTCACCACTGAAGACCAATCCTAAATCCAAATAGTTAATGATATGAAAAGGCTTATTAAGCTGAGTAAGAAGACTACTCATGCACAGAAATCTGTGCAGTACTGGGCCAGGTGCTAAAAAAGGAAAGCTGATCATATTGTTTTGACAGGCCAAGACTATAAAAGGTCTCCATATAAGTTTAAATGAATTCTCCCAGGAAGCAAACTAGGAGTTTGAATTTCTGGGTTAGTGATAAGTTTCTCACCTTTATAGACCAGAATTTTTTTTTTTCATTGGCTGTAACAGACTGGAATCTGTCCAGAGTAGAATTCTGTTTTTTCATTGTGAAAAGATTCCTGTTTTCGGTGAAATCCTCAATCATTTCCCTTTTTCACCAGTACAATGTTGCTTATTTACAAGAGTTGTAAGTTCTAATGAACATTATAATTTTTTCTGTCTTAGCCTGTCAGCAAAGTTTAGTAAACCTTCTGCCTTGTGACAAATGCATTTACCAGCTGCATGGAGCATATCTGTAGTGTGCTCTCTATGGAGATACTCTCTCCGTGAATTACTGTGGTGCAGACCAAAAACATCTGGCATTCCCTTATGAGGAAAGGTAAGCATAGATCCCTTATTGCTGGCCAGTCTGAGTGGGGCTCGACATTTGGCTTCATCAGAAAAAGGAGTTAGGGAAGAACATATCTTCACCATGTGTATCTCTATACATGAACCTCAGGGCAAGGAGGCAACTGTCCCTTCACTCCTCTTCCACACCTCCCTTGCCTGAATACACTACAACTTCTTTGTGGCATGGCATCACTCCAAGTTTGCATTCTCCTTGCATGGAAAAAATCCAAAAACCTGCGGTGCACTCACCAGGACCTTCTTTGCATCTAGAAATTGCAAGGTGGCAATGCAGAGGGTAGACTCTTTTGAAGATATGCTATTGACCAGACACAACCCAGCCATAAAGTCATGCTCAAAATGTAATTTTGGACTTGAGCTGCTCCCTTTTGGCAGTCATATGGAATCACCATGGCAACTGTTCTACTGGGAACAGCATGGGTACACTGGAAAATACTGAAATCTTGAAAATAATTTTTGGATAGAAATCTCATTTGGGAACCAGCTCTTATATGAGACAATTGACTCTCTCTATGATAAAATGCTAGAGAATGCTCCTGCTCCAAAGAGAGGCAGTTCTTGGAATCAAGAATTTTGTGAATATGCTGAGAGCTATATGTAGAATTTAAAAAAAAAACTTTGGAGTATCAAAAAAACCCCTAGTTTTCTGAAGCTGGTCAGTTGAACAGAATAATATTTTTTCTCTACTCAGTGTTCACATGCAAAGGACCCTCAAATTGAATATAAAGTCATAACAAGGATAAACACATTGTCTTCCTTGGAGGAGGTAAAGGAGGTCCCATTGCATGGTTATGTGCTGTTTGATGACCCTTACAATACTGCCACAACAGCTGCCCAGTAGAGGAAGTCACTATAAACAAGAAAAGAGGTTCTGATAGTAAGAAATTACAGGTCATGTGAAGTATATTTAAAAAATACACAAAATACATTTTGTTGAGATTTCGTTTGTAGTTGCTTTACTCTGAAAAGCCATTTGTAAAGCTCAGTAGGCAAAAAAATCTGTTACTGTTGAGAGCACACAGATTTCTAAGCTTCCAAGTTTCTTTAATGCTCCGGGGTTTCCATAATGAGTTACAGACGTAAATAGATCCAAGGAATTTAACCCAATGTGTTTATTAAGAAGCTATTGCATTTTTAAGTGAATAAGCTTGTTCAACATTTGTCTTTCTTCCTTATAATATTGTCTGATGGATGCTGGAAGCAGAAGAATTACAGTACTTCCAGATTACTTCTCTATTTTAAAGAGTGTGGTGTGGCCCAATGAGTTGGAACACAAGAGATGGATTTTCTACCAGGTAATCTTGGGTGGCTGGTTTCACACCTGTGAGCACTAGCTCACTTTGTAGCTGAAAAAAAAGAAAGGGGAAGGGGAGCTGATGGCACCACTACTTGGCAAGTGCTTGAGTCACAAGCAAAAAACTGTGACACAGGGAAAAAGCCCAATGTAAGAAGCAAGACTGACCTACAGCTACTTCTGAAGCAGGCATTGTTTGGGATTCAATTCTGCCACCTCTCTGTCATTTTGTAGCTACTACCGTGTGTATTCAATCTGAACACATTCACTCTGATCTGTCTGTCCAAGCTGTTTTTCAAGATTAATGGTTAAATAGCTAAAAATATAAATGAGGACATTTGCAGGGGTTGCTGGAACTGAGACACTAATTTTGAAGACCTTAGAAAAACTATATGTATTGCTGACTTAGCTGAGAAGATAAACTTTGCTGAAAACAGTTAAAACTTAGAGGATGGTTAAAAAGAGACCGGATTTCAGATAAGTTATCCCGGATTTTATAACTCATTGCTTGTCAACTCTGTGTTTGTGTAAAGCTTCCTTGCAGAAGCTAATCAATACCCCAGGAATGCAAAACAGTTGCAAACCTCCTGTTTTCAGAAACAACCTATTGAAATAGGCCTGGAAAACAGGAAACAGGGAGTCCTACCAAGGATCCATGAATCATGACACAGCAAAAGGTTGAAAGGTTAGAACGAGGAAGACTCATTTTACTTCCTCATCTCTAGTGACCCCTCCTCAGAATAGACCCCCGACTCATTTCAGGGAACAAACTACGCATGCTTAATAGCCTTTTTGTTAATTAGCATACGAAGCGGAGAAGAGGAGGTGACAAGGGTATGAATATGCATTTGTATTTTGTGTATTCAACACTTTTGTGGATAAAAGGCTTTGTAATCACCTGTGATCTTTGTAGCGCTCATTAGGGAAATATCCCAGCGCTGCCCGGCGCCGTAATAAACATACACTTTCTAACTTAAGCTGTTAGAGAGTCTTTTGTCCATCACAGTTAGATATCGATATTAGATCGATATTCATATTTTAGTAAATCAGAACAACCATGTAAAATTTTGCTTCCTTTGTAATGCTACCTGTTCTTCTTCATCACCATAATCTTAAAGCACAACAGATTCATTGTCCTGTGAATTACAGTTATTAGAAAATAAAAACATTTTACTGAACACTGTCAGTCTAACCTTTTGCAACAGCTTTTGGAAGACAGAAGCAGATAATTTGAATTTTATTGCAGTTGCAGATACCAAAGACATGAAAAAATTGTCAGTGAAGCTGTATAACTAGTGAAACTCTACTTCAGTTTAAATATAAAATGTTAAAAGAATCTGTTCTTCAACATCTTTGTGAGGCTGAAATGAACATGGAATCTATTTAATACTTGTAGATGAATCAGAAATATTTGGATGCTAGTGCAAGGCTGTTTTAGAGCCTTCAGAAACAATCGGACTATGTGCTGTGTTGTCTAAAGAAAAAACATTTAATTGCTCCCAGAGCTGATGTGAGTCATTGTTTGTTTTCTGTTAGAGCAACACCTGTCCTCACCAGGAATTCTGAAAATTAGTTAGTTCCACAGTATTTTTGTCCAGTTGTCTGCCTGCTGTCCAGATTTCTCAGAGCTGTTATCTGTCTTGAACTTGAACTCTTACTAGACAAGATAGCAAAGTTACAGAAGTATAGACAAGGAGGAGTGAAATGAGTAGCCAATTCCACTTAACAGCTGGGAGCAGATGTTTGGAGTCCTAGACGTATGTCTTATCTGTCAAAACACTTCCCAGTCTGCTATTCAGAATAATAATGTCAAGGAATCAGAAGAAGGATAAAATGTGCTTTAGGATAATTATGGTGGTGTTTATGATACTTCAATGGCTTACTTGTGTTTTAGACAAATTTTTCTCAAAATTGTTTAATTTTATATTAAAGTCTAGAGGTATAATGTGATTCTTTCTGATACTTGTAAAAATGTTTTTTTTCCTCTGCAAGGTGGTTTTCCACACAATACAACATGGAATTTCTATTAATAATCATAATAAACAGAATCAAGAGTGTCAAATGCAGTTCTCCGCGTTTGGGCTGTTGCAGTCTGTGTGGGTATGTTTCTCTCCTAAATGATGGCAATGTAGAAAAATAAGGCAGCGTCCATTAAAAGAGTGTTCATATTTTCTGATGCCTCAGTTTTTGGAAGTCACCAGAAAACAGCTAGAGCAACTGGATGCATCTATGTCAAATGGGTTTAGATAGTTCAGTGCAGGTTGTAAGGAAAATTCTGTTGCACCTGTCAGCATTGATGGATTTTCAACACTTTTGTTTCCCTATAGCACTATGAGACATGAAATATTTCCATATAAAAGTAAATTTGTGAACCATTATGAACTGGCAGTTCAGAGTGGCAGTTCAGACTGGCAGTTAAGAGATGTAGCAAACCTGAACTTACGCTATGTTCTCATAATGCATGGTTACATGTCCTCTCTTCCTGTAAGTGGTAGATAACTACATAGACATTAGAAA
This sequence comes from Acrocephalus scirpaceus scirpaceus, assembly GCA_910950805.1. Taxonomy (NCBI): domain Eukaryota; kingdom Metazoa; phylum Chordata; class Aves; order Passeriformes; family Sylviidae; genus Acrocephalus; species Acrocephalus scirpaceus. Next base: position 40,893,221 of record OU383776.1, read on the forward strand.
CACCTCTAAAATAAATCTCTCATAACTGTCTACTTGATATCAAATATTTCAAAATTACTCAGGACTATGAGCAAGACTGAAGAATTTCCCGTGTTTTTGCCTGCAGTTTTTGACCCTTTGGTCCAAATATAATGGTTCACATTACTAATGATCATTGCCTCATTTGCCTTACAGATATCCTTAGCTCAGGTCATCATAAATACAATATTTCCAAGGAAGGAAATTATTTCATTTTGAGGTTTTGTTTATACCCCTTGCATTGGGGGTTTTTCTGGTCTCATAAATGAGTGCTGCTTTTCCTATGGTGAGATTACTTGTCAAGCTTCTGTTCCACACTGAGTCTCCGATAATCTGGTTGGATTAAAGCTGCAATGATCAATGCTACAACACATTGACCTTCTCATGGCTTTGAATCAGTCCTACCTGTAGGTACTGCACCATATAGCAAGTCTTCTCAAAACTGTCTTTTTAAATAGTTGGCTTCTACATTTCTTGAAGACTAGTATGATAGAAAAATACATATATTCTTTATGCTTACAATGGTTCTTGTTACAAGCAACACTCTTCAGATGACTTTGGTCTTCCCATCTTGCAGATTTTATGATAGAAAAGAAGTGCAGCTTTTGAAGCCTGGTGTATTGAATTAGTCATTGGTTCATTTTACCATGCTGTGAGAAGTACAAGCGGAGTCACTGACGGCTGTTCTCCTGAAGTGTTCTGTACTAAAAGATGATTGGTGCACATTCAATGTTTGGAGTCTTGGCATCATATGCAGTTACAGAAATGGTAACGGAAAAGTTTCAAGAACAGCAATGATGTAGTGGAAAAATTCTGGTCCATAATTATGATAGGTTCAATAAGGGGAAGTGCTGGATCCTGACCCTGGGTCACAACAACCCCAGGCAGTGCTATAAGCTGGGTACAGAGTGTGTACACATCTTCCTGGCAGGAAAGGACCTGGGGGTGCTAGTCAACAGCAGCTGACCATGAGCCAGCTGTGCCCAGGTGGCCTAGAAGGCCAATGGCATCTTGGCCTGGATCAGAATAGAGGGCCCAGCAGGACCAGGGCACTGATTGTGCCCCTGTACTCGGCTCTGGTGAGGCCACACTTTGAGATTTTTGTTCAGTTTGGGCCCTTCAGTAAGAGAAGGACATTGAGGAGCAGGAGCATGTCCAGAGAAGGGTAACAGGGCAATGACACTGGGGAAGGGCCTAGAGAGTAAATCCTATGAGGAGCACCTGAGGGAGCTGGGTTTGTTTAGCCGAGAGAAAAAAAAGGCTCAGGGGTGACCTTATCACTCCTTACAACTACTCTAAAGGAGGCTGTAGCCAGGTGGGGTCAGTTCCAGGAAACCAGTGACAGGATGAGAGAACACAGCCTCAAGCTGCACAAGGGGAGGTTCAGGTTGGACATCAGGGGGAATTTCTTCATGGGAAGCAGAGTCAAGCATTGGAACAGATTGCCCAGGGAGGTGGTGGAGTCACCATCCCTGAAGGTGTTCAAGAAAAAACTGGACATAGCATGCAGTGCTATGATCTAGTTGACAAGGTGATGATCAGCAAAAAGCTGTACTTGTTAATCTTGGATGTCTTTTCCAATCTAAATGATTCTTTGATAATTAGTCTTTCCAATCTAGTTTAGGTCTTTCTATTTTCAAAAAGTATATTTTATTAATCTGATAAAAAGAAACAGAGGGGAATATGAGATATGAAATAAATATGAAATAACCATAGCAGTAAAAAACAAAACCAATATTGCCCTAAGTATGAATGTGATTCTGGCACCACTTTGTCAGCTGTCTAGTGCTGTCTGAAAGACAGACACAGTTTAACTACTTAAGAGATCTATAGAAAATTAAAGAAAAGCAGAGCTCATGCTGATCCAGGTCAACAGCAGAGCTTTGAAAATGAAAATCACACATCGGACCTGACCTGATATCTGCATGAGAAGGAATGGGGCAGAAAGCAGTGAAACACTCAAGGTGTTGTGGACAGAGTTGCCAAACATGCCCTGAACTAAAAAACTGCCTCAGAACCATCATCTGCTCTTAAAAATATGAATATTTTAGTGAACAGGGGAACAGGGCTGCTAAAAAATATGCAACAACATCTTTCAAATGGACACATCACATATTCAGACTAAGCTGTCATCAAATAATAAAACTGATTAAGACAGGAGACAGTGAAAAACAGCTAAAGGAAAAAATGGCTGCAAAATAAGTGAGGGCAGCTGTCCTAGATTATGCCAGTGTTCACAAATGTTTGTGAAACCTACAAATAAACGTTTATATTTTTACAATAGTGTAGACTTGGAACGTTTTTATGTGATGTCAGATCAGCAGAACATCACAGTGATGAATGACTTAGATATAAAGCTAGATAAATTAAAGTTTTGCCTACCTGACACTTGCTCAGCATATGGATTCCTCTCCTGATACTTACAATGTCTGTCCCAGACCAGAAGTGTAGTTAACTGAGAAGGGCCCAGGCCTGAGTGACCCAGATATCAGTTACACAGTCTGGAGCAAATGCAAAGCATTAGAGAAGTAATCTTGGATAGGTATTCCTCTTTCAATTCAAACCACTAGATTATCCAAGACTTACCTCCTATGTATGCAGCTTATGGGACTGGCAAGTCATATTCAGTAGGCCATTTGATCGATCACTTTAGTTTAGAGCTTAGGGATTAGATAACAGGCTTTCCAGTGTGCACATGCTAACTAATGGTTTGGCTGACAGTAAAGGTACAAAAAAATCTATTTAGCATTAGGTATTTATGTAAACATTTATTTTACAACGCTCTATTTGGACTCCTCCAAAGTGGATTAAATTGAACTGTTCAAAGGCATTTTTCTGTGAAATTTGATAACCCATAAAAAATAGTTAGGGAAGAATAATGATGGCCCATTAAATGTGCACCTGAGTTTATTTGACAGTAAGTTCCCTGTGTTGACAGGTCCCCAGAGCACAAACTCATAAGGGGATTGTACACATAAAGTGTGGTGTTCTTGCAGCAGACAGGCAGCCAAACAGCCTTAAATGCTCAGTGGAAGCACAAAAGGTTATGCTGGAGAGCAACAGAGTTTTTGTTGGCTAGTTAAACAATCATGCTGTTACAGAGCAAAAACAAATTAATGAAAGGAAATATAAGATAGGCAGGGTTGAAACAGCAATGTCAGCTGGAAAGCTGTTGCACAGAGCACTGACTGATGTGACAAGGATGTAAACACATGGACTTCAAGATTTAAAGGTATTAAGGCATCACTTCACAAAATCTTGCAGTGTCTAGTCTGTTTACAAAAGTGACTGCTTAAGGTGCTCAAATTTTTTTTAAAAAATTCCTTACCCATTGTTAAGGAAACTTCCAAGTTTGACCATTAATGAGACACTGGCAGTCACAGTCCCAGAGTCAGACTGTCACTGTTGGGACCACAGCCCCCTCACAAGCTGGACTGCACTGAGCCCATGGTAGCCTCGCTTGAGTCACCCCACTCTCACAGCCAGAGGAGACTTCCCAGGACAGAGTCTCAGGTGCCTCATTCCACTGAACAATTTATTCACAGTGCCGCAACACACAAACAGCCTGAGCTGGTGCCTCCAAGGAGGATCCAGAGCAAAGGAACCCCATGGCTTTAATACCCTCACAGTCCAAGCCACATGCAAGTTGAAAGTCTCCCAAACCTCGCTCTTCCCCTGAGCCCTTGGCTCCTGGCCAGTGGCTCAAGTGCTTTGCTGTGCAAAGGGAGGCAGCTCAAGGCCTCTTGTCTCTATGGGCTTTCACCTAGAACTCAACCTACATATCAGTCTGTGTCCTGGACTTGCAAAGTGCGCTGCCTGCAGCAGGTGTATTGCTCCATGCCCATAATTTAAGATATCTTTTCTCTCGCTGCTACTGCTGTAGGTACAATCATAAAGCTCAATGTGATGTGCCAAGGCTATTCTTGAGAGTGGTTTTCTGGGTTGCATACACCTGTGGAGAGAGTGACTTTGGAAAGCTGTATGAGCTGTCTTGCACAGCACTGCTGCAAGAATAGGGCTTTCTGCAGCACCTTTGTGACTCCTGACCTTTTGCTGTGTTCGGTAACACGTGAATTCAGGTTAGCTCTTTCTGAAATCCTATGCTTGGTATTTTGGTGACACTCTTTGTCTTCACTTGTGATTTAAAGCCATTTACATCACTCAGTCACAGGTTGCATCTTAGAAACAACAATTCTTATTATGAAGACAGTTCCCAGTATGGTGCTGCTTTGGATGATTTCCCAGGGAAGATTTTGTTTGCTGGCAATGGTCCCCACCACTGTGCTCCAGCTACTTTTTTCATAGACCCAGGTCTGTCATGCCCTGGAAGTCGAGCACTGGGCTGGCCAGGAAGCAATAATGTGGGAAGTGAATGCACTGCGCCTCACATCATCTGGGTGGACAGAGCTCATACACAGAGATTTGTGGTAATCAGACACTTACATGTATCTGGAGCACTTCCTACTGTTGAAGAAGGGTAGATGGGCTATAAATTAATTTCTTTGTCAGTACTTTGACATGGTTTATTGTAACAGGGCCCAGAGAGCTTTGCTGAGTTCAGAAAGTAGTTGATGCTTATATGACAAATGGGAGGTGGGCTGAAGAAAGCACTTTCAGAAAAACATGATCTCAAACCCAGGTCCTCATTCACACTCAGGAAACACTGCTGTACACAGGCAACATTGTAGTATGCAGACCCCTTTGCTCAGAAAAGCAGCTGCCTTGCCCTCTCCATTTACTCAGTTACTCTCCCACAATTCTCAGCAATACTTCTTGTATATTTTATCAGTCTTGATGGTCTTGTACTGTCAATGTTTCATGTGGAAAGGCACTGCTCTGCCATGGCAGATTGAAGAACAGGAAAGCCCTTAGCAGGCTTGTCATGCTTAAGAGTCCAGGTGAATTCAGAACAGAAACCTACAGGCTGGGCTGGGAGCTACTGCTGAAATCCTCTGCCTTTTTTAACTGCAGTGCACCCTGCCTTAAGGGGAAGGGAAGTGTATGCACACCATGCTGGCATCATCCACGCAGGAAACAGGTGTCTGCAAAGACTGTCCATATTCCTGAGGCTGCAATGCCACACAAGATGCTAAAAGAAACAAGCCTTCTGGGCTCAGCCCTTGCTCTACACAGAAAATATTATCTGTGACAAGAGAACCTCCTCCTCCTCTGGCAGGCATTTCTCAGATTTTTCAGGTCTACTCTCCCATAGCTTGTCTTAATTGTTTAATGAAAACATTGTGATAAAATGAGACAATTGTTCCATGTGGGATTTGAATAAGCTAACTCGTACTTGCCATAAATTAGCTGGGTTTCAGTTCTTGATTTCAAACTATTAAAATAATTAAGTTTGTATGAAGGCTTAATCACAGAAAGTAGCTGAATCTTACAGTAATGTCAGTAAGAGTCCCAGTGGGGAACACGTTCCCGGTTAGCTGCTTCCAAGTGTTGCTTCTAATGACCTGCTCATACAATCTAATAGCCCTCCACTGAAAGCAGAGTGAAACCAATTAGGACTGCAGAAGTCTGGTACCTAGTTGAGGCCAGCTTAGGGAGTTTTTTCTCATTATGGTTTGTTAGAGACTCTTTCCTTCTGGCCAGCTGTTGAAAAATGTTTATTCTCTTTTGGCAGGAGCTGAAATTCAAGTCACATGCTCATGCCCTTGCTACATAATTTGAACATCTGAAGTCAAGAGTGTGATTAAGAGTAATGCTAAACCCTTGTTTTAATGAACATAGGAAAACATGAAGATGACCCAAATCTGAGTAGGGCAATAAGTGACTGTACCTCATGCTGAACTGTGACAGTGTTCAAGTCAGGAGTGCTGATGTGGGAATTTAAGTAACACTTAACATATTTTCCTGCTCAAAACCCTCTCTCACTCTGTTCCTGCAGGTAGATCTGTGCCTGGGAAAATTGTGTATTTTAAAACACTTCAAGAGGCTTTTCCAATTTTCCTATTTTGCACCAGCTCAGAGAGTGTATGTATGCAATGTAAACATGCCACGTGGAACTGGACTGGTATTATTAAACACAGAATCTCTTTGTCCAGGACAGCAGAGTTATTAATCAGCTTGGATGAAGATGATTTTCCCTGGCTTCCTCAGAGTTCCACCATGACTAACAGCTTTCTGCCTTAGGAGATCAGTTGTCTCAACTCCATTTGTATTATTTTTTGCATGTCTAATTGCTTTCCCATTAAAAAAAAAAAAAAAAAAAAACACTTCTAAATTTTTGGCTTAGCTATAATAAAAACATTGTTTCATGAGTCAGAGTGTTATGAGGACATAATTCTAACATATAGACACGTCTTCTTTTACTGTTTTTTAAATTTTTTTTGAATCTTGTCTAGAGTTTTCCTCCATTTTTGTCTACCCTTCTTAAAGGTACAAGACAAATAAGGCTTTACTGGGGAGAGAAATGAAACCATAGATGACTAAACTGTAGAAAGATGAAAAAATGGAGGAGAGTATCTCCTTGCTACTGCAGAGTTTTCTGTGCGACAGCTCACAATGAAGTAATAAGTGTAACAATCCAGAAGCAGGGAATCAAAGCAGCAAAGGACCAGAATGCAATGTAAAACTATGCTGAAATAAAAATAGTGTAACTACAAAGGCAAAACCTTACCCTGAACCTTTCTGCACTTGTGTCTGTTTGAAATAGAGGGGGTTTGTAAACAGGCAACAAAAATAATCAGATTTGGGGAGATGGCTGTAGGTAGAGGTTGCCATATACTTGGTTCCAAGTCAGGCAAGAGTTGGAAAGCAGTGACAGGATAATCCTCCATGGAACAAGGGATCTCAAGATACTTCAGGGTGTCTACTTAGTCTTCCTCACATTTTAAAACCAGGAGGAGGGGATTCTCAGTAACACTAAGAGGAAATCTTTCTTAACTCAGTATTAACTCAGTTATTGAACCTTTCGCATAAGATAATGTTGCTCTCATTGATGCAAAAGCAAGGTTGAAAACTTTCCTTACTATGAAGGATCCAATCAGTGGAAAGGAATTGTCTTAACCAGTCATTCAGCACACTTGACATACAAAGACTTGATTAAAAGATGTATATAATGATTACCTCTTTACACTGTCAACATAATATTGGTGGTGCAACATTTTTAATTTCATTACCATATAGACCTCCTCTAAGAAGGTTCTACAGCTTTTTCTCTCTATGCAAATTTATCTGTGTCAATATAGGTAAAATCTTTGCTGAAAAAGCACAGATTTTTCTGCCTTTCACAGAAGGCAGTATAGCTCTTCTTCCAACCATTGGAAGCATAGTGGTGTTGTTTGCTTGATATTTAAGAGCAAGTGTCTAAGGAGATAGAGGTATGGTAGCCTGTCAGCTTTTGTGTGGCTACTACACTTGCTTTATTTAGAGGCTGTTGGAATTGTGTGGATGGTGGAATAACGCCGGATCTGCGCTCTCCGGAGTTAAAGCCTCCTATTGTCACAGTGAAAGTTATATACCCACTGTGACTTTGCAGTACTTATAAAAGCCCATAAGCTGGCCAAAACAAACCCACTAGATGTGAATCAGCATTTCAATGTGGAAGAATTATGATTCATTATATTTAAGGCCAAGATATAAAAAAAATTCCTTGGCCAGAAATGTAGTTAAGAAATTGTCAGCATATCCGTTAGGAGGTCCTTAGTAATAAGTGGATGTTAAACTCTTCAGCAAAAGAGTAAGCAGGTACTTGTGGATCATCACTGTTTTTACAGCTCCAGCAAAACTTATCAACCACTTTTCCTTTCAAAAAATGAGTAATCTTGTCCTTTATTAAGCAGGAGCAGGAAAATCACGACATAAAAACAATAAACTCTGATTTTTTTGCCTGCAGTGAAGTTGCTCACAAATACGGTGTTACGCCAATTAAAAATAAATTGTTTCTCTTTGAGTGCCTGAAAACTGAAACATCTTTATCCTAAGGAATGCTTTAAAATCTCTGAAATCAGCTAACTGTAGCAGAAACTCATGCTGCTCCTCAATGCCATTAGAAATAACAGCTGAATTACTTTAAAATGGTCATCTGTATGTTCTCAAGCTGTGCATTTGTAGAAACACAGTCCTGTGTGATTAGGGCTTAAGCAGGTTTCAAAGTCTAATTATCTCAGTTTGCCATCATTCAGATGGATCTTTTTTTGGTTTTCTGGTATTTCCTATTGATTGTCTTAGGACTAAACTAAGATGAGCTCTCATGACATTATAGCCACATGTTTCTGGTTGGGAAAGATGAAAACAGGATGTATCTGCTGGCCTTTGGCCACAGCTTAGAGCTTACTTGCCTTCTTGTACTTACAGGCAGTTAAATCTACTTGGAAAGAACCAATTTGCCCAATTTGCTGAATAAATTCTATTCCAAATGAACATGCTGGAGTAATATTTTCTACGGAAATGGGGCTGATCTGAGTCTACTTCCTAATGTTGCTGGTGGTGGGACCCAACCTAAATTCATGGCTTATATTTCAGAAAAGTTTTTATGCACAGGAATACTGAATTGTTGAGCTTATAATCAAATCCAGGTTTCCCAGGTGCCTGGAAAGACAAATAAGTGATACCCTTATATACTTATGTAACTCCTTCTGCTTAGCTTTCTTTTCTTCATCCGTGAAACAGCATTTTTTTGATCTTTCCCCTGTTTTTCTGGTAGCATTTTTTCCTTTCTTCCTGAGAAGCTGAGCTGAAAATGACACATTTACCTCTTTAATTCACAAAATAACTTGACTGGTTTGATGAAACAGTTCCCATTGCTCTCTGAGGACTTTAAACCAAATCCTCACTTTCCTGGCATTGAGAACAGACAGTCAAAACCATTTAGGCCTGAGTTGCTGATAGGTATTGTAACCATCTGGTCCCTGAAGCCAAACCTGCTGTCAGCCCTGGGCTGAGAGACCCAGATGGACTGCTGAGGTCTGGTGACTGGGGAGCTGAATAGGAAATATTGTAAGAAAGATTTCTGCTCTGACTACAGCAGGGAGGATGTCAGGCTTTCTTCACATTGAAAGTGTGCAATGAGAGATGCTTTTCATACTGAGCTCTCCAGCATCCCTTGAATCTTCTGCTAAGAAAGCCTGCCTTTTCCAATCTTTAAGGATCATTAAGGGAATTTATTTAACAATAAATTATTTTATGCTTGTTTCTCTCAGACCATGCAGAAGAAACATTAAGGAGGGATTGTCCTGCTAGCTGACAGTTATTAATTCCTTATGAGTGTTTTGAAGTCCAGATAATGCGTTTATATTCTCAGGCTGTATTATTTTTCCCACGTGTTTTGAGCTCTCCTCATGTTTTCTCAGAAGGGCTTCCTCCTAAGCTAAGCCATTATCAGTCATAGAAGAATTATCATGGCACAGCAGCTGTGCAGCTCATTGCACACCTAAGGCAGGCACCAAAAAAGCTTTTTCCGTAGACCAGCAAAGCTGTTTTTCCTAAAGAAAAAGATATTGCACTTTCAAGGGTTCTGTTGCTCTGCTGGAGTTGAATCTTTCTACAGCTTGGATATTCACAGCTATCCACAGCTTGGATAGATCATCCCAAGAGTGCTGTTCTCCCTATAACTTCAATGAAAGAAATTTAAATGCATTATAATAATAGAAGTATCTGATAAATCTGCTGCAGATAGGCAGAGCTACAGGGTTTATAGGTTTGCTTTATAGGCAGAGTAAATAGGCTTACTTCAAAGAGCTGTAACTATGAGGAAAATCATAACTCTAGGAGGATAACTTCTATGCACAAAATCTGTGTTATGAAAAGGCCCCCTCTTTTCTATGCTGAGCAGCCTGCAGGAGAACAAGGACGTTGTTTGCTTTGTCTCTTGAGCAGCTTGAGCTGAAGCAGTATGCTGACCTCCCAGCCACTGCCCAGCAGAAGAAGGGGTAAGCTGTGCAGGGGCCATACAATTAGTTTAGGCACTCCATTACTACCTGTCAGCAGGAACTATGTAGCTGGGAGAGAAAGCCCTGCACAATCGGGCTACAAAGTGACAAAGGCAAAGCCACAGGTACAAGGAGGTGTCCACCAGATGAAAATATCAGGATCTGCTTGGGTCCTGGCTCAGAAGCAGTTTTGAAGCACTTAGGTCCTCTTCATGTTCTGATGAGAGATCAGGCTAGGCACCTTTTCATCTCTCTGGGACCAACTATGAAATCAAGCCTCTTGCAGGAGGTGAAAATACCACCAGGATTTCACAAGGATATTTGTGGCATACGATAGACAGTGGTGGATCCTGCAGATTTCCCGTGCGTGTCCTTCACAAGAAAGCTGTGGTATGGTGGGAGATAGGGGAGGAAGAGAGTTGGAGGCTGCCACATCCTGTTTGTGTCCTGTTTGTGAGAAATATTGCCTACATTGGTAAGACAGGTAGTCCAGTCTGCACCACTGCTGGGGGAAGGCAGTCAACAGCTCTTTTCATAAACCTTGGCGATGACAGCTGCTTTTCACCCAGTAAGCCTATGCATGTAATCTGAACCAAAAATGGACTTGCACTTAGCACGCTTTAAACAGGAATCATATTTAGCTCATTACAGTTGCTGTGGCTAATAATCACTGACAGATGTCTAAATAAAACCAGGAAACAGCAACACAGCAGAGGAGTGGGTGGTGCCTGTGCTCCTTTTCAGTGACCAGGCTCTGTGTGTCACTTCAGTGGGGGGGACTGAGCCTGTGGTGTGATTATAGATAGCACACCTCTGTTTCTGTTCTGAAGTATCTCCATATGGGAGTGAAGAGATACTGAAAGCTACCCTAGATTCTCCCAGTCTGTTGCTGGCATTGCTCCCAGAATGCAGCCTGCTGAAACTTTGAATTTACCAGTACAGAAATGTTGGAGGAATTGCTTATGAAAGAATAAACAATATTTATTTCCCAATTTAAAAAAAAAATTACATGTAATGTTTCTTGCAACTAGAACTGAGTATAATGAAGAGACAAAACTGAAAAAATGGAAGATATTTTTGACATGGTGATGGGCTTAGCCTTAGTCATCTGCCTTTAGTGTTTATGCGTTGGGCTTTGAGAGCCAAAGAAATAATAGAAAATGTAGGAAATTGAAATGATGAAGTAAAGAAAAAAAATCAGTTATCAGGGTAATCTCCCATGCTTTTTTCTCAATTCTTTTGCCAGTGTCTGTAAATTCTACTCATACTGAGATGAGCTAATTGGAAAAAGAGAGGACTATTCACAAAAAACTGTTTCAAAGTACCTCCCTTGATTATAAAATTTTAATTTCTTCAGTTGCTTGGTGACATAAATCAGGGTTAGAGAAAAAAATACATGGAATTCATGCAACTTTCCATGTTTCATATTGTATGTTTGGTTGTTGTATTTATAATCTGTGTAAGTAGTCTAGACCACTGTTTGAAGAGGACAAGCAACGTAATATGGAATATTTCACAGTGTGAATACAAACACCTTGAAAATCTGTGTGGACAATTTCAAAGCAATAATGAACAGAGGTTCTTGACTTTAGTCAGCCTTAATGAACTCTCTTTTATTAAAGCACTGATTAGTCCTGTGCTGGTGACAGGAGATAACTAGAAAAGGGCAGCTGGACCTCAAAGCATGAAAGGATCTGGAAAATCACATTGGAGGTTAGACCCAGGAGAAAACTCTAATTGGCTAGTTTGCATCCTCTCAGATCAATTATCATCAGTGGTCTAGTAAGAATGCTGTCTGCTTTGCACTACAAATGCTTTCAAGAACAAATTGGAAAATGGTGCCAGGTGTGCACCCTGCAATTGTGTACACTTTTTGCCATTTGCTGGTGGAATGGCTTTGAGTAAATGGTAGGGAACCCTGCTGCCTAGTGATGCATGCAACACATTTAAATTAGTTTTGATAACTAACTCGTACTTGCTGTAGAAGCTGGCAGAGAAACCATCACCTTTCCCACAAATTAGTTTTGGCCAGCTTTGGTGCATGACTGTCAGTCCTTAATGACAATGTGTGCTTGGAAGGGTTTTGCATCATTCTGCTGGATTATAGAAATAGCAGGAGTTTGTTAATAAGGCAGCAAAGTGAAAAATGTGGTTATTTTGATATATGACCTCTCAGTATGGTTGGGGTGGTTTTTATAAGCTAGGACAAAGAAAGATGATCAGGAGTACTAGAAATGCCAGTCCAGTGGCACATAGGTGAAGGCTCTCACCAAAATTTAAATATTAATCAGTGTCACTGTGTTTCTAAGGCTTGTAAAAGTCCAACTCTGAGGACCTAGCAGAAAAGGAAGTTTAGTCACCTTCTCCCTGTGTATGCAATTCCTTTCCTTCTTGCATTGCTGGTAATGGAAGTAGGCCACCTAAACCTAACAATGACATGTTTGTGCCACATCTGTTCCAGCTGTTCAGTACATGAATGTGAAGCTGAACACCTGAAAGCTTTAAGTTTCATTTTTTTACTGTGCCTATGTGGCTGTGAAGTTAATGGTTACCTGTAAGTTGTCAGAGGTTATTAGGGCCCTTGAAGGCTGAAATCTGTTCCACATAATGCATAAGGAAGAGATGATCCAGCCACAAAAGCTGTGGTGAGTAGTATGTGGCGAGTAGTATGTGGCCTGTAGTTGTTTAAAATTTTAGTTTCAATGATTAGCCTGGCATTGAACACCCACAGTATTTCAAGGTCTCACAATTTTTGGAAGTCATATGCCTTGTCCAGCCCCAGGACTTCCTACCATTATGCCAAATCCTGTATATGCATTGTATATATATGTATATAAACTAATTCTGTAGTGTTCTCCAAGCTGTCTGTGAGGCTCACAGAGAAACAGAAACAGAAATGTGTGTGGAAGACCATAGTGAAAGCCACAGAGCTTATGGATTTTTTTTTCTTGTCTGATTGGGTCTGAAAAGTGCTCTGATGTTTCTGGACTAGTGATTTAAGGAGGAAATAATTGACAACAGAAATTTTCCTGTTAGAGCTAAGTCTCAACTTTTTGGTTTGATTCAGTACACCTGCAGCTGAAAAAGGTATCATTGCATGTGTTAACAGAGCTATGTCAATACTCATCTCTGGAAAGGAAAGAAAATGTTCTTGTTGGATCTTTGACAATTTAGTTTCTTTCACAAAAATTTAATCCCCACAAGTTAAATCAATGTAGCTTATTTCCTGTTTCACTCCCCTTTATATATCCTTTCTATTTCAGAAGTTACAAGGTTGTGTAAAGGCTTGGATTTTCTCTCTTTGGTAAATTCCTATTTACACAATCTGGTTGAATCAGGAGAAAAACTGCAACCCTAATTATCTATCTGAGCAACCTATTCAGGCTAAAAAAAGTTTTTGCTTCACTGAGAAGTAATTAATTCTTAATATACTTAAGTAACTTGGAAGCTCTCCAAATTACTTTTGCAGAGGTCTGGGAGATGCCTGCCTTTTCTGTTATTTTAACAAATTTCTGAGACGGTGGAATGTCTTCCATTCTTCCTTCTAACACAGAAAAAAAAGAAGATCCAACTGTACTAAAACTGAAAAAAATTAACTGAGAGGCATGGGCTGTATTCTGGGAAAATAAAACCAGTGTCTATTGTATACAAAGACATCCTCAGAATGTCTTTGGGTGGCAATTTACAAAATCAGATCCAAGAAGGTATAAAGACACCCAGTATATATCCTATATACCCTCCCACAAAAAACTTATGAATCTGGATTAGAAGCAAGATGAGCTAGTGGAAATCAGTCCTGGGAATTAACTCCAAGCACTCACAGAATATGGTGGTTAAACAGGACCTGAAGAACCAAAGTACTACTGGGTATTTTGGTGATTGTGGTCTTGGTTTGTTTGTTTCTTTGTTTTTCCAGTTCCAGAGTTTGTATATGATGTGGACAGGTTCTGTGGACTCTGTCTTTGATCCTCAGGACTGTTCAGGTTTTGGACTATCATTGATAAATCTCTAGTCTAATTGGTATGTGAGAACAAGGATTTAAATACTTCAAGCTTTTCTATCACACACACAAAAAAAAAAAAAAAAAAAAGGAAACAAAGAGGTAACAATTCTGCTCTCGCAGACTGATGGGAAAATTATGAGGCACTTGGATTCTCTAGTAATGGAGAACCTAAGACTTCCTGGGGATGCCTAGAGGGGTATTTAGAGGTACCACAATTCCCAGGACTCCCAGAACTCCCAGGACTAGGACATCCTAAATTTTGTGCTCAGATGTGAAATGTGGGTGGAAATAAACCTTCACAACTAATAATAGTTGTTAGAGAGATATGTATTTGACCGGCACCCAGATGCGTGGGGAATAATTTCACCAAAGACACGCATACCCACCCGACGGTCTTTCCCCTTATTATTCTCCAGGGTCTTACATAAGCATAACGTTGCACAATCCACCTCATACATATTCATTCCCTGGCTCTGCCCATTCTCACCTCGTATGGTAATTAACTCCACACCCCTCTGGGCATGCTCAGTTTGCTGCGGTGGTCTCGGGTTCTCGGAGGACGAAGGAAACGAGTCTTCTTCAATGAACTCTTCACCTTTATCTCTTCTGCGTGGCTTCTGGCCCTTTTGGCATCTTTTCAAGGGGATGCTCAGTTTATGCTGGCTAAGAGTCTGGGTTCTCTCTCTTTACCTGCATTTTTAGCCTTGTTGTCCCGGGGTGTTTACATTTTTCTTTTATTATCACCGAGGAGCCCCAGATGCTTTAAAATATACAAAAGGTTAACAGACACAGCATTCGGTATCCACTAAATGCCTTCTAAAATGCAATTTAATATATGTTCTAGAACACTATTTGAAATACATTCTAACATACAGAGGCCCTCTATAAAGGATCCTCTAAAATTCTCAAATCTCTTGTCTCAAGATGGATCCCTTTTTATCAGTTTTCTTATCATTTCAAGCACCTGCCATATGTTATCTTTTAAAAAACACTACGAAGTGTGATTGGACAGCAATGTAGGTTTTACATCTGCACAGGCTATTCCCAACTATTTCTCTGGGGAGTAAATGTCATGTTTGTGACCTCACCTTACTTGACTCCTTTGCTTCAGAACTGCCCTGCTCCTTGTCTAATTGTGTGCAAACAGTTGGAGGAAAGGGAGATTGTCATACTATTGGAATACTGTTTTTGAAGGGGTGAAGATTCTGTTCATGAAAACACTGTGATGGCAGACAGTTTGTGCGCTACAACTCTGCAATTGACTGGCATTATCTCATGTTTTTGTGTATCTCCAAAATTGTAAATTTGTGTTTGCATCCAAGTTTGCATCTGTGTCAAATTAACCATACTACACAGGGGTGTGAGTCTCAAGCTTCTAGCTAACCCCCAGGAACGTGCTGTAATCCTAACTCTTTTGTGGGACTAACTGGTGAATAGTTTCAGTGTTACTTTCTGTTGTCAGATCAAATCCAGTAAAACTAGAAGACAGTCAGGATGATGTCCTTACTTTCTCTTTCAGAAGTCTCAGCTACTAGAAAATATTAATGACCTTGGATTGCTCCACCAACCTAACTTAGGTTGCAGGTTTTCTGACTGTTAAGTGTGAAATACATGCATTTAGGAGATTCTGCATTTCTTTGTTCCCTCTTATCAAGGGAACATAGTAGTCAGCTGAATCCTGGCAAGTTTTTTGAGAAATCCCTGCTGACTCAGCTGCTCTTGCCATTAATAGCTGGATAGTTGTCATAAAGCAATATAGAATTGAACAGAAAGTCTTGAACTCTTTTTCAGGTTCTACCAGCAGTCGTCCAAGAAAGACAAAATGATGAAAGTTTCTTTTCCTGGACCAAGATTTAAACATTCACTATCAAGAAGACAGTGAAAACTTTTTATCTTGGTGCATGTTTTCTAGACGATCTTTAAGGCAAAGATCTTTTTGTATGTTGTCAATTGAAAGAGTGGGACATTAGTCTACATGTGTTACTTACCAGATTACACAGAGTACGCTTGGATTTGATCATACAGATTACACTTGGATTCATCAAAAAAAACCCCAAAATATGTTGAAATAAATGTTTTGTCAAGCTTTCACAAAGGAGAGAAGTTTCATCTCAGGAATTCCTTCCTCAAAGTCAGATGCTTTGTATGTTCACTTATTTCATCTCATCCATTCTGCAGCAGTCTTTCTCATGTGATTTCTCTTTGTGGTGCTAGTGATGTTGCCAGTACAATGTGCCCCCATCCCTTCATCCAGTCCTGGGAGCTTCCCATTCCAGCTTCCGTGTAGAAACTTTGGCTGCTTCTCTGTGCTCCAGAAGTACCATAACATATGGAGCTGCTGCTTTGGGATGTGATGTCCCAAAGCCATTGTTCTGCATCCAGAGATTTATGGCTAACCTAGCTGATGCACACTCCTTAGATGACCCAGAAAAGAAGCCCATAGATTTGGAAAGGAGGAAAGTCACAGTATTCACTCACAGAAACTGCAGACACTGAATTGGCTGGAGCTTTCTCTGATACCAACTGTTATGAGGAATTAGAATTTATCTTTTGGCTTGAGTCTCCAGCAGCATTTTGTCTGCCATAAGTTTCAAATATGCTCCTAACACTATGGAACGGACTTTACATTCCTTTTCTAATTTTTTCCCCAGTCGTAGGTTTCTGCAGTTTTATGTGGACCTGCAGCACCTGCTGTCCTGTACTTGGAAGTAATTTCCCACTGTTAATTTCTAGGTGTCAAATACTTGCTGTATAAGTCAGCATATAACCCTTCTTTACTGGCAGTGACAAGTGAGTGCACATGGATTTTCCCATTAACCTCAATAAAGCATCACTTCAATGACACTAATTTTAGCAGGGGCAGATGGAAAATTGTTTATTTTTGTGCTTAAGGCAAAGTGCCTTGGATTTTCATCTTGTTTGTCTCTTGTTTCTGAGGGAATTTTGGAGGGTAAAATAGTTCTAAAGCATAATTATTTCAAAGAGCAGCTACACAGTGAAGAATGTCAGTGTGTCACAGTCTGCTCCAGGAAATCTTTGAGACACAGTAGTCATGTTTCTTCCATTACTTAAAAGTTCCTTATAGAACCATTCAAAATTAGAACTTGTATTAAAAAATAATCCTTTCATGCAGGTTTTGGAGAAGTCTTTTAACTCAAAATATTCTACTGATTTTTTAATCCAAATTGAGCCTTTATTCCAGTTCATTTAAAGCCAAAGGAAATGTTCTCCCCTTACATTCTACCTGTTCTCACTTCTGCCACTTGAAATGAGCTATCTTTCCTTGCACAAAACCAATTTTCTGTCCTGAGTGCACTGCAGTACTCGTAAAGCTGGTTGTTACATCGCCATCTAGTGATTTAAAATCATTGCAAAACTTACCTGAAGGTTTTTCACTAATGGCCAAATCATGGTGTTGAAGACCCTTACTTGCCGGTGCAGTTGCTCGTCCTTATATGTGGAATGTCTAACCAAACGTGAGTGATTTCGTAGAATTCGAAAAATTAATCTTTTCTCTGCTGTCAGGGTATTTTTATAAAAAATGAATGCAAGTGGAGGGAGGAAATATGCCAGAAAGCCTTGAGTATAGATCTAAAACAAGTACCAATATATCATTTTAAAGAAGTATCGATTTGGTGTACTGAAGCATAGTGGCACTAACTGGAAATTATCTGTGCATTAGTTTCAAGTTAGAGGTCTCCTCCATTCTGTTTGATTTTTAACACAATCTGTATTATCTGGTTTTGTATTCTATTCTTGTGTAGCATGTTCATATTCAGCAACAGTTAAAATGGTATAGGAAACAAATGTACAGTACACATTTAAAAAATAATAGAATTGCCTGGCCAGATCAAGGTTGCTTTTGGTGTTTGACAGTTATAAAGTGAGCAGCAGGGATGGTCATGTATGCATGGTCTTCACATTTGTAGAGGTGGGTAAAATATTATAGAAGTCTGGGTGCTGCTTTTGATTTAGATGTGGTAGACAGGTGAATAGGATATTTGGGGGGCATTTCTTTGCTGAATGCTTCAAAACAAGTAACAGGTGTTAAGCATATCTGATTTTCTGCTTTTATTATTCACAGATGTGCTGAATGGGCAAGGACCTAATTTCTAATCAGAGATACCCATAGCCCTTTTACTTCTTGCAACAGGATAATTTCTTACTCTTCATATCTCTCAATGTCCTCTATCTGTTTATGTGTTCTGAGAGCCATTTTCACTTGGAGGTGCCAACAGCTTTGTCAGCCTGTGGATAGCAGAGAGACTTTTGCTAAGATAATGTCCGAAAAAATTATGTGTGAAAGAAGTAAGATGGTTGTGTCAGCCCTTCATTGTTTCTCAAGTCTCCTTTGTAATGGTAGGCTTTGTTAGCTATGAATCTGTATAAGTGTCAGTGACTGAAATATCCTTCCTCATGAGTGCTAAACCAAGATACACCTATTTAAAGTATCTTTTCTTTGGAGTCAACAGAGGGCAAGATGGACAATACTGTTTTCTGGCAGTATTGTGCAAAGGGATTCCTTCATGATTGGCATTGGGTTCCCAGGAGCCACAAGTAAGAGTTAAAACATGAATTCCTCTGTTTTCAGATTGGATATTTTCACTAGCAGCAAATTAACTGTCCTCCCCCCTCCATCTCTCACTCCTAGTCCTGTATTGGGTCCGTTTTGCTATTTACTGACTTCTGAAGTGATCTTTGGGGTGCAATTTGGATTTGAGAGACAGTTGACAGCAGAGAGACAGTTTCTTGCAGTGCTAGAAGATAAGACTTATATGTAGTTGATTGCCTTTAAAACTTGATGCATATTTTTATCGAGCTAGATCTGCTTCTGAAAGCTTGCTTTACACAAATATATTCCTCAGCTTTGAGATGATCATTATATATCTTATTTACTAGCTTTGCATCCTCTTTGTTGACATAGGCATGTAATCTGAATTTTAAACTGAAATACTGGATTCTATATCTGCTTGTAAAAGTGGTGGAGGAAACACTTGTTGCAAAATACAGACATATGAAAGAATTTTTAGAAAGAAGTTGGTATAAATATCTGCTTTTTAAAAGGTGGGAAAAGTGAGCTAATGGCACTAAGAAAATAATTTTTATGAGATTCCCTTGCAAGCCAGAAAAAGAGGCAGGAAATAAGAAGTTAGCAAATACTGAGGTTTTTCCCTAGAGAACATATGAAAGGGAGCTTCACAAGCCATCTGAAAATTTAAATCTGGGGTTCTCTCTGTCCCAAACAGCTGTTTCCATGTCCTTTCAGTGAAGTATAAGGAAAGTCTCCACTCCCTTGAGCACTAAGTTGACTCAGTAAGTCACACACATCCGCATACACTGAGACAGTTTGTCCCTAAGAAAATAGAACCCTTATAACTCATGAATTAATTTTCTTTTTATTTTATGTCTGTGCAGGGCTAATTACTGATAAGCTGACTGCACTGGTGACTTGTATTATTGTGTGGGAGTCATCAATTTACCTCAAAAACACAAAGAGTAGAGAACAGAGACAGATTTTTGTTCCTTGGGCTCTATAATGGATTTAGAACTATGCTATGTGACTTTATTACATTGTCTTCAGAAATAAATATCACCATAAATTGGATGATGCATATATGGATTTAGTTCATCCTCACATGAGAGATTAGAAAGTTTTCCCAACTTTAAATGCCGTAAATGGTAGAAAGATATTGATAGAGTTTTTTCACAGTATGATGAAGGTCACAGACAGTAGAAGACAACACTAATGACCTGCAGTCTTCGTAGAGATCATCTGATTTTTTTGCTATGACAGTTCAAGAAGCTGCAGGAAATACAGCTCAACTGAAGATTACTTTTCTGTCTGAAAAACTGCATTTCTTTCCTGTTCAGAGCTAGGACTGAGGACAACTCTTCTCTCCATTATATTCTCCACTGAAGCTCATTAATCGTTTTTCTGTAGTTGCTGTCTTTCCTCAGCTGTGTATTTTGGATTCATTCTTTTCCTGTTCCCCTATAAAATCAATAGGTCTCTGTACCAACTACTGTCCATGAATTATATAAGAGGAACTCATGGATCTGTCCAAAATTTCTTCAAAAATAACAGAACAGTTTCATAGAAGCATAGAATAAAAGAATTGTTTAGATTGGGAAAGACCTTGGAGATTGTTGAGTCCAAGCATTAAACCAATACTGCTAAGTCCACCACTAAACCATGTCCTTCAATGCCATATCTACATGTCTTTCAAATGCCTCCAGGAATGGTGGCTCTACCACCTCCCTGGGCAACCTGTTCCAATAATTAACTATTCTTTCAGCAAAGAAATTTCTCCTAGTATTCAAACTGTATCTCCCTGTGGTGCATCTTGAGGCCATTTCTCCTTATCCTATCACTAATTTCATGGGTGAAGAGGTCAACCCACCTGGCTATATCCTCCTTTCTGGAAAGAAGCTCAGGGAAGTCTTTATCACTCTCTACAGTGATAAAGACTTCCCTGAGCCTCCTTTTCTCCACGCTAAATACCCCCCACTACCTCAGCCAACTCTCATAATACTTGTGTTCTAGACTCTTTCTAGATACCTAATTGATCTTCTTTTGACATGATCCAGCAGGTTTTTGTGCTTCTGGCTGCATTACTAATGTCTAAAAATGCAGAGCACTTGAGCCTTTTCCTGGTTTTGAGGCGTTCTTAAAGCCTGTGGAATGATTTCTGTAGGAGTTCTCCAGCACTGAATATTATGCTTGCCCAGCCATCTTTAGAGAAACAGCATTGGCAACATTATTTTGCCCTCTCTTTTACAAAATTATTTAGAATCTTTTAGAGCTCTAAAGAGGTGACTTGAGAACTTACCCTGCAGTCAAATTAAGGTGGATTTGGCCTGTGTGGTTTCAAAATCTGTTGCAAGGCAGAGATGGAACACATTTCATTTCCTTGGGAATCCCTGCTAAAAATTAAGATATATTTATGGTCTTGTGCTGTTGTTCAAAAGCAAATTTGTATGGCTATTTTTCATTGTCCACATGGAAATGTTCTAGCAGATCTTTGTATTTCTAAGCCAACTCTTAGATTGACTCTTCCTACATTTCAAGATCCTGTAAGAGAAAGAAATACCTTATTTTCCTGGAGCTGAAATTGGTATTCATATCACACCTTTGAACTTATTCTTCTTATAAGGTATGTAGTATTAGTTGGGGTAAGACATTACTCTGTACACTCTGTAAAAAGCTTAAGTTCAAAGAAATGAAGAAATAAACAGCAAGGCCTTCTTTTCCCAAAAAGGGAAAGGAGCATTGTAGTGGTTTCAGGTTCATCAATTTCTGCTTCTCAAATTATGTGTAGTGGTTTGAGTGCCTACTAGAATTATTTACTCTTTTCTTCTAGCAGATAGAGGCAGGAGGGCAGGGAGATAAATCAGCAGCTATCCCATTCACTTAGGCTGCAGCTAACACCCCAGCTACTCAGTTTAAAGCTAAGCCAGTAGCTAAACCAGGTAGTGAGCCTAAGCCAGCAACTAAACCAGACAGTAAGCCTCAACCAATGGCTATTAATACTAGCAGGAGAAGCAGAAAGTGTACAGACAAGACTGATCGAGAAGTGGATGATGATTGATGATGATGATGATGTGGGAGAAGGACCCTCAATGCCTCCTGACATAAAATCAGAAGCCAAAGCCACTGACACAAGATCAGAAGCGACTATTGAGTCCTTCTCCCTAAAGGATCTCCATGGCCTAAGAAAGGATTACACTAAGCAACATGATGAATCTATAATCAGTTGGTTAGCCCATCTTTAGGATGCTGCAGGTGAGGCTACAATTCTGGATGGCATTCTGAAACGAGGCATCTGGGATCCCTGTCACACGATCCAGTTATCGACCAAGAAATTATGAGGGAGGCTCTCCCTTGCAGTCTCTGGGAATGGGTCCCAGGAAGTGTGGCAGATAGATATCTGTGTGCAGATGATCTCTATATGCAGCAAACCCAGTGGAAGACCATAGAACAAGGGATTCAACACTTGAGAGAAATGGCAGTGGCAGAGATGGTCTTCTCAGATGACATAAACACTAGGAACCCAGACTTGGTACCATGTACACCCGTGATGTGGCAAAAACTTGTACAACTTGGGCCACAAGAATACTTCTGCTTTAGCAATAATGAAGTGGGATGGCACAGAGGAGACCATGCTGGATATGGCGAAGAAGCTCCGAGCATAAGCAGATGCTGTGCACGGCCCACCACATGGGCCATGAATCACAGCTGTGGAAACACGTCTGCAGAAATTTGATGAGATGGAGGAGAATCACAATACATTCAGAGAAGAGATTAGAGAGGTGAAAGAGGGGTTTCTCCAAGTCTCTGCATTACAGATCAGAGGTTCTGGTACCAAATGCAGATGTCCCCCAGATAGGGAAAGAAGGGGCACCCCATGACCTGAGCTGTGGTCCCTCCCGTGTGATTGTGGGGAAGACATGAGGAGATGAGATGGCAAATCTACTGGTGCTCTGGCACAACGGGTGTGTGAGTTGTGGGAAAGCAAGGCTCAGAGAGGAAGTTCCACCAAAAAGGAAGCAGCCCCAGTTGCCCAGGGAAAGAAGGATAACAAGGCTTAGAGGAGCCCTGCTTCTAGCCAGGTAGAGGCTAGGGAAAACCATGTTTTTTGGACTGTGTGGTTTCGCTGGCCTGGCACATCTGAACCACAAGACTATGAGGCCTTGGTCGATGCTGGTGTGCAGTGCACATTAATCCCATCAAGACATGTAGGGGCAGAATCTGTCTCTATCGCTGACATGACAGGGGGATCACAGGATTTTACTTCGGTGGAAGCTGATGTGAGCCTGATTGGAAATGAGTGGAAGAAACAGCCTATTGTGACTGGCCCAGAGGCCCCATGCATTTTGGGCATAGACTTCCTCTGAAATGGGTATTTCAAAGACCCAAAAGGATTCAGGTGGACGTTTGGGATAGCGGCTGCAGAGACAGAGGGCATTAAGCAATTGAACACCTTGCCTGGACTATCAGAGAACCCATCTGCAATAGGACTTCTGAAGGGGGAAGAGAAATGGGTGCAAATTTCCACTTCGACAGTGGCAATCTTCATCTGAAGATTCAAAGGAAGCACTTCATTGAGTGGTTTTCTGATCAGCAAATAAAACCAAATTGTTGCACGATCTCTAATGGGGCCTCATTTTACAACAGTAGCAGAGCCTTTAAAGTACTTGATGCTTTGCTGTTAATTTCACCTGAAATTGTAAGCAAAATTTTAAAAAGGTCCATCCATGATGGATGGTTCTGTCCTGAGCAGTTCCACTCAGTAGTCTAGCAACCACTGAACGTTTTGCCATTGTGTACTTTGGATCATGATGCATGAAGGTGATTCTTGGAACCTTGCAATGTAAGCACCCAATACATTAATTTTGAGAGGTGTGGATCCTTTCTGCTCCATTGACTATTCCATGAAATTAGCTGTTAAAAGTACACTTTCAGGGCAGGTCACTTTGTATCAGAAGGGAATGTTCCCTTTGGCCCTTTGTAAACCTTAACATTTGTTGGAGTGATATTGAGAGTCACTAGGCATGAGCAAGTAAAATACAAGTGTAAGAATGTTATTTCCTGTGGTAAGGTGGCTTATTGGCATTGCTTTTGATTCATATTAGATGAGCATCATGTTTCATTCCCAATAATGTTGAAATTATTGTGATTTCCACAAAATTTTGGTTTATCTATTTACAACCATCTGCTATTCATGTTTGGAGTCCTTTTCACTTATGAAACATGGTAACAATGGCATGCAGTGAAGAACTTGAAGCTTGATGCATCATCATATCACAAGAATTTGAAGTGCAAAAAATTTATGGTGTGCCTGTTACAGAAACTCATGTACTGAGGCTGCTGTCAGTCAGAATTCCACTGAATATGATGATCTAAAAATGTATATCACAAGGGATGATCTGGTTCAAGTGGGGTTTTGTTAGGTATGACAATGTGAAGGGAAATAGGAGTACTGCTGAGGTCATGAGAGAAGTCTGTCACAGAAACTGCTCTCTCCCTCCACCCCCCTACTCCTTTTTATTCCCAATGCATTTTAATTTTCTCTCCAAATGCACAAATCCGTCAGGCTATATTGGTAGACTACAGCAAGATGGAAGATTGTGAGAAGGAAAATGGCTGAGAAAAAATAACATGCAACACCTTGGTGTCTTGGGAATTATCATAATACACAAGAATAGTGAGTAAGGAGCTAGTGTGCAAGAGTAAATATATTTTTAATAAAATGTAGGTAACAATTAAAAGAAGAGAAAGACAGAAGGGCACAATTAGTAAACTGCAGGCAATACAAATTTAAATTAATATATTACTCATTAATTACCAGGATTTTGCTAGAATTTCTTTAATCAAGGCATTTTTAGTTCAAGTCTAGCAGATGGTACATCTTCTAGTTCACAGTAAGAGACTGGCCATCATCAGTTCTGAAGATATTTGGAGCTAATATAAATGACTAGAGTTTGATTTTCATGTGGGAATTTTTTGTGTCCAGCCAAGGTTGGACACAATAATGGATAATGCTGGTTGCTGATAATGCACCAGCATTATCAGAGAAATCAGGCTGGATTCCTAAAAAGTTATCTGTGAGAAAAAGTTAGGTCAGAGCTGTAGGGAGAGGTAAAACTCTCATTGAAACAAATGGTTGTCTGGTTGAGGCCATCACAGCTGTGATGCAATGCTGCAGAAAGTTTATTTGTCTCAGACATCATATTATTTGTTTGCAAAAGAGATCAAACGTTATGAAACATGATGGGGAGGTGGAGTCAGAAACCAAAATGGTATCATCTACTTAGGTCGGTGCACCTAATAGAACATAATATCATTTTCCATAAATATTGAGATCACTACATCAGCAGTGTTACAAAATGGAATTTAGGATAAATGTACTTAAAAGCAATCAAAAGCTGCTTTTAAATGTGTCTCAGTAGTAGCACTTCTCTGGAACTCCTCTGTTGTTCTTCAAGATACATCATAAAATTTTATTCAGTACAACTGACTGGCAAATGTAAGTCATTCATGACAATGGAATGTCAAAACCAGAAAGTTTAGACGTTTTGAATTTTCTTAGCTTATTTCACACTGTAGAGACAATTCCATTGTCTGGTAATTTAGATTTTACATTGACCAAGTAACTGAACTTTAACATGCACATTGATTTGGTACCGTTTGGTAAGTTTGCTCTCCTTCTGACTCTGCTTCTGAGAGAGTGGCTGTACTGGATCTGACTCCAAGTCACAGTGATGCTTGCTAGTACTGTAGGTTTTTCTCAGTTCACAGGAAAAATTTGAGTTAAGGTGTTGAAGGGACCAAGTGTGGGACATCAGTGAGAGTAGTGAGTGGTCCTCTGCCCCCTTGTCCCATAATTAAGCCTGCTGTGGGATCACTACAGGGCTAAACACACACAGCTGCCCACACTGCGCCACCCACTGCCCTCACCTGGTGGACATTGCCGGAGCTACAACCCACCCCTGCAGCAATACCAGGTACCAGCACAGATTCACTTTTCAGCAACACTGCTTTCCAACTGAGAAAATTTCTAGTGAGTTGCACCCTGTGAGTGGATCTATGTCGAATATCTAAGTAAGGAACATGTAAAGGCCATTTAAGCTGGAGTGAAAAAATCCTCCCTCCTAAGCTTCTTTTCCCAGGACTTCTACCAGGGCAGATGGAGGAGGCCTAGGGTGACTTTGTACATGCATACTTTGGTCTTTTGCTTGTTGTTCCCCACGGTCAGCCCTCTCACGGTCTTTCTCTGCCAGCTTTCCACAGCAAGAAGGTAAGGTGTGCGCATAGGTGCCTGCGGGCTGTCCCTCCGGGCAACGGTGTAGCCAGTAGATGGCATCAGTAGCCCGGGCCGGCTCCGGCAGCCCGGCACAGCCTCGTCGGTTGCGCTCCGCTGGGAGCGTGGGCCCGCGGGCTCCCCGGGCTGTCTGCGCACCTGCGGACACTACAGGCAGCTCCTCAGCCTGCACGCTAAACAGAGAAGGCTTCTGAGCCAAGCTCGGGTGTGCTGTCTTCAATCTGACACCTGGTGACACAACTGGTACCGCTCCAGGCGTTTTGGATGGGTCATGACTTTGAAAGTATCAGCATGTACAATTTTACAGGACGGGGGAAGCTGTGCCGTGGGCTGGAAAAATAACTAAAGGAAGAAGAACAAGATTTGCCATGTGTGCACCCCAACATATGTCTGACAGCCTTTCATAGTCCAGGAAGCACTTCTGAGGCACTTTTCTTCTCAGAATAAGGTCTGGTAACCAGTAACTCATACTATTACTGCTTGCTCAACTCCTGCTGTGGAAAAAACTAACCTGGCTGCACAGTTTTTCCCACTCCAGAACACACATTCCTTATTCTGTGGTGGACATACAGGCTCCTGATGCTCACCTTGTCAGAAGTGGCGTTAACGGGTTCTCATGTCTTTAACTTTCAGTGTTTTACCATGTATTCAAAAAAGAAAACAGATGTATAAATATACAAAACCTTCTTACCCACATGTTTTAGTCTTTTTGTTTTGTTTTGTTTTTAATTAATTCCTGTCTCCCGACTACCTGTGTGAGTGAGCTTCTATCACTATAATATCTTCAGGCTTGTACCAGACTGGCTTTTTGCTGCATTATATAATGCTCACTTAAATTGGAAAACTGTCTCTGCAAGAGTGGGTTTGCATCATGTACTTAAGGAGTGGTATGTGGAAAGAATGGCATGGGAAGCAGCAATGCAGTACCTTCTGGAGCATAAAGGGCTTCATGAACACATGGGCTGACCATGCCACTTATTTACAAGAACATGCGTTTTTCCACCTAAACAGTCTGAGTGCTAAGTCAAATGGCTCCCTAGGCAACCACGGATACCAGCAAGGGTAGAGATCTATGCTTTGAATTGTCTTCTACAGGAGGCTACCTCAGTACCTCCTAGAAGGGTAGAGACAACCCAGCCATGTCAGGAATTATGTAGACATGACTTACATATGACAGAGTTGTATTAGGCCAGAATACATGCTTAGTGACCATTAGAAGGAAAATGTAGATAGATAATCTCACTGCAGGCTGTTCCACAAAGGATTTTGACTCACATTAAGAAAATTCTACTAGGAAAAAATTAGACCCATGACTTGTAAAGTGGATATTTGGAAAAAAAAAAGGAATACTTTAATGTAGTCTAGAAAAAGACCAAGCCAAATTCTTCATGTAGCAGATTATGCCTTGGCAAAAGTCTTGACTGTGAGCTATTAAATCAATGAATTAGCATTTTCTAAATGTAGGGAAGTTTTCTAGACTAGAGAACTTTGCAATAGCAGTAAGTGCACTGATGCAGTTATGTATAGGCTTTGAATCCTTTTGTATTTGATTTCTGGACTGAGTCCTTCAGGTGTATTCTACGTTTAAGGCTGCATACTTACAAGGCCAAGGAACTTCTTAAAGTGAAACCTGAAATTCTTACTTGCTGCCAATCTACAATGTAAAATGGAGTTGTTACCAAGAATCTGGTAAAGTAAAAAACTCCTTAACAGCAATATAGCATTAAGAAGCAGGTATTGTTCATTTGACCAGATGCACAGGGGGATACCTCCTCTGAAAGTCATGCATAAGGAATACAAGAAAGGTTTTGTTTACATATGGTATTTTACCAACATATTCTTTGATGCTCCCAGAATAAACATAATTATTTCCCTAAAATCATTAACATATTGTCTCTTCCCTTTATACACGTGCTCTTCTGTCCTGGGAGTCTCTTCAGTGGTGCCTAGTGCTCAGGGACCCCAGTGTTACAGCTGATCTACTAATTTGGCAGGGCACTGGAGCTAGTAAACTTCCAGTTCTCCTTCTTACACAATGGGCATTGAGCAGTTTCATAGGCCACCGGTCTTTGAGGAATAAGCATTGTGTTAGCTCACTAGGTGTAGACAATATATCATCTAGCAACAGAGTGACAGGAGTCCCATATTGTAACAGAACAGTAACTTCACCTGGAGTGTTGGTATTGGGCTATGCATGCTAAAGTAAATAAGTGCATCATGTTCTCAACTCTTCAGAAATGAGTACTTCACCCCTGTGATTTCTCTGTCATTTGGCATTCTTTGCCTGTGGGAGAATTTCTGGTCTCTCACAGTTTTGAATATTGTCCAAAAAACAGGTGTTGCTTGGCCCAAAATAGGAACTGAGGCAGGCATAAGGACTAGCAGGATGGCCAGTGGCTGAGAAGTTTTGTTCTAAGTAGCTGGCTGAATGATAGAGTTAAATTGGTTGCAAGCCAAGGCTCAGTTGCCTTGAGACAGACTCAGGAAGGAGAAGACAGCCTGGAGTGCTGTGAGTAACTTAGATGTGCACCTACACAACCCTTGGCAGCAGCTGCATTGTGCTCATTATAGACGGTATTTTGTTTTCCTAAGCTGTATATTCCTGTAGATACTTTATAAGACAAGCCACACAGTCCCTGGCTGAGTTTTTCTTGGAGTTTTGATGTTGCCTGAAATAGGATTTTTTCTTCTGTGAGTTTTCTTTTGGTTGCAAAGTAAACAAGTTAAGCTAACACCCAGGATGAAATCAGCAACATTTTGGACCACAAACTTCGTGGGCTTAGGTTTCAGCCAGAGCATATTATTATAGTTTTTTACTGTATTTTTTTCGCTCCAAAAGTACGTTGGGCTTCATGCCAGCCAATTTTCTCTGTGGATTTTTTTTTTTTTGTCTGCAAGAGGTTTTCAGAGGCCTGAGAATCTAAGGCAGCTTGTGGATTTCTTCTTGGTAGCTTCTAAACTCCTACTCTGTGATATTCAAATTCCTCTTTTTCTGTAAGTCCTGCCAGAACATCTTAGAGCTCCCCAAATCACCACATGCCTTGAAAGACACAGCACAGTTTACCAATTTTCTCTCCAATTTCAGAGCTTTTGGGTCTCAGCGCTCCTGTCTTTCATCCTTCCCATGCAGCTAGGAAGTCTAGAAACTTGTTTTATTTCTCCTTCATGAAAATGAGGCTTCTTACCTACTTCTGTACTTACAGAACCTGTACTGAACATGATGAAATTCTCAGTTAAATTCTAGGCATTGGTACTATTGCTTCCTTGCTACTTTGAAAGTGATGAATTTAAGTTTTCAGTGTTGTCAAAAGTCTCTTAGCATGACTGTCAACTTATTTTTGTGGGAATAACCTAATTGAAAAAGGCTTCTGCGAGGAATATGAATCCTTTACTCATATTGTTTCCTACTTTTCACACTGTTTAAGTGTTGCCTAGTGCAAATGACATCAGAGGTTATATTGCACCATGGAAATAAATTTCAGACTCTTACTCCAGTGACAATTCTCTTGTTTTTAAGATAAACTCTGGTTTTGCCACTTGCTGTTTCTAGATTTGCTTCAGTTTCATGTACCCCCATGACATTGTTTTGCAATACAGAAATACCATTTCATATTACTTACCCTAAACCATGTTGTACCTAAGATTCTTTAAGGTAGTATTCCTACAGAGTCCTTGCACAATGGGTCTGAAAGTCACAGGAGTTTTTTGTGTGTGATTGAAACTTACTCCTTGCAGGGAATCTGCAGAGCAGGATGTCAGATTCATTCAAGTGCAATTCAAGAAAAGCACAGAACAGGTGATAGTGCATATTACCTTGCTCATAAAAATGCACTGAAATCAAGGCAGACCCTCAAATGTCATATGACTGAGTCTGCTGCAATGCAGGAGAAATATGGATATCGTCTGTGTGATTACACTTTTGCAGATGGCCAAGAAGTGAAAACAGCATGCTCAGAGCCATCCAGCAAATAAGGCCTTGGGGCTAATCAAAGAAAACAAAGTTTTGAGCTCTTTAATTTTAACCATGTATGAAGTGATAAATAGACTTCATACCTAGGAAAACCTTAAACACTTAGGGAAATGCAACACTGAGAAATACAGCACCCAATATTGCCCAAGAGTGTCTTTCATCTCACTGCTGTTAATCTGCAGCATTTAATGACCAGCTTGACACTATCATAAAAGTTCATCTCTAGCTTCTACAGGTTTTTAAAGAAACACTTTCCTCAAAGCAGTAATATATTTGTGTTATTTTTAGACAGTGGATCTGTAAAACACTAAGTGACAGGTATTTTCATTTGCTAAAGTGATAAACTACAAATCTACAAATCTGACTTTGTATAAACTTCCTTATTGCGTGAAATAAATCCCTTCTCCTTCTACTTAGGATCCTCAGCAGTGAAAGGATGCCTACTTTAGGAAAAATGTCTTTAATGTGTGAGGAGAAAAGTGATTTTTATGATATGTTAGGCTGACAGAGTAAATGTTCATTTATCTTCAGTATGGTGATCTTTAATATGTAATGACTTCCTTGTCTACACTACATCTTTGACAGGTGTGAGTTAAAATCTGTTTCAAAAGAGAGAGGTAGAATCATTTGACCAAAGCATGAATGTCTCCCTCAAGAAATTGCTGTGTAGCAGGGGGCACTAGGGGTGGGAAGGTGGGGTGGTACATTAGCCTTCTGCTGGAAAAGGAATGTTAGGAGAAGGCATTTTGTGGGCATTTTGATACATATGGCTTGTTCATTTATGCTGTATGTAGAGTTCCCTCTAGACAGAAACAACCACAGAAAAAAACTTACTTCCATAATTCCAGCCTAAGCAGCTTGCCTTTTCAAGCAAGGAGCTCTTCCCTTGGAATTTGCTCTCAGAAAGATTTTTAAGTGGTCTTGCAGTTCTCTGTTGTTTGCCACATCACTCTTGCTCTTCCCCAACCATCAAAACTCTCAAATGCCAAAAAGCTCTACATCCCACTGCCTAACTTTAGAAGAACTAAGGGAAAGGAGCCTCAAAAACGTGTATTACAGCATCATCTACCAAATGCTGATCAAGCAGTCCTGGGAAACAGTGGAAAATTTAGAAGACAGTCATATTCTGCATCTGTAAAGTAGCAAGTGAGTTGGGGGTGGTGAGAATAGAATAAGTAATAAGTCCTGGATGTAGTTGTAATACACAAAATGAATGAATTAGATATCCCAAAAACATAGGGGTAAAGGAGGGTGAGTGAATTTCAAATAAGGATGAAAATATATTTTTTTTAAATTTGAAATATTTTATATTGTAATAACAACTTATATACTTCAGGCTTTCCTCCAGTTACTTGATGTAAAATTCCGGAGTGGGTAAATTGGAAAGAACTGTAAGAACTCTTTCATCAAAAATAATAAGTACTTAGGATTAAAATGGGGCTTTTGCATAACTGGACTTCACACTGTTTTGCTGCTTAGGTGAAATATGGGTAATTTCCTCAGTGTTACATTATACTTCCCACATACAAATTGCCATAAACAAAGTGAATATCCTCCATAAATTATGCCTGCTCCACTTGGCATTTTGCCTTTTAAGAGAAGCAAAGAGTTTCTCTCTGCTAGATAGATTGCCTTGGACAATGAGCCATTAAAACTGTTTTCAGGTTGAGTTTTCTGACCAGACAAGCACAAAGAGACTGATATTTCTGACTTCAAATCATGAATTCTGCAAAACACTGCAAGGTGTAGGTGGCCATAGGGTATAATACTAAAAATACCCCAATCTGTCATCCTGTGATCCATTCACTGCAGTAATTCCAGTGTAATTTTCTTCCTATGCAAATAAACGTCCATACATCAACAGTGTGAATGGAGTTTGATTACTCCATTGTTCCAAATTGAAATATAGCTCTGAAAACATATTTTTGTTACAAAATCTAGAAATGTAAACCAGCATTACCACACTTGCAGGTGTTGAGATAAATTGGGAATTCTCTGCCCTGAATAAGTCACAGACTAGGCAGAGGCTAGGACAAAACAGCTAACTGAGAATATGTTGCATACAAGAATTAGCAGACTGTACTAAACTCCAAAATAATTTGTCTTGAAATATAGTGGTCTAAAGTCATATGGGGTTTTTTTCTGTCTTTCAGACTGAAAATACCATTTTAACATAGTACAGATCATCCAAATTTAACATACACACACACACACACACAGACAAAAAAAAATATATATATATGGTGGCAGTGGCAATTTACAATTCCAGAAGACAAGAAAAAAAATCAGAAACAATCTGAAAAACCTCCTAAATATATTGTCATTTACTACACTCTGGGGAGCACTAATTCAGAAGAAAGCTGAGCACTAGCTGCCAAAGTATCACAGTTTACAGTACCTGCTTTTTTATTCCTATCTCCTGCACCACTTGCATGGTCACTTTTATATTCAGTTTTTCTCTTAACCTTCACTTTGGAAGCAGAGCAAAACATCTGAAGTAAAATTGAATGATGCATCTAAGTACTGGGTCTTTCTTCCACTGTTACTTAGTAGGTGTTAAGTACTGCAGCAGCATGGGTTCAGCAACCTGTTCAAGACTACATGGGTCTTGATATGTTCCTATGCTTAAATGTGCCTGAGCCATCAGAATTTTTCACTAGAGGTAGGCATAGGTACAAGCATTTGCAGCAAGGAAAGGAAGGTTGTATATCTGCAGTTTGCCACACAGAAAGATAAATTGCCTTTTGCAATTCTTTCTATTGCCACGACCTAAATTTGGCATAAAGTGTGCTTGAATTATCCTATATCAGAAATTTGCTTGAATGGGAGACTTTCTGTCTGCATACAAAAAGCTGGACCAAGTGCAACCCTTGGAGATCTGGCAAAGCAGAGGCATCTTGGTCCATATGGATCTTTCTTACATGAAACCCTGGAACCATTATTCAAAAAAAGCATGTGCTGATCCACCTACAAAGCACCAGGTCAGTTCGTGGCAATCTCAGCCTTTGTAAGTGATGGCTACAAATTCTTGCTAGGTGTGGAGAGCACTCATTCATGTGAGAGGACTTGTGTTGCAATGAAAACACCACAAAGCTATACTTGTGGCCATGAAGGACTGGAGAAGTTCAGGGGCAGAGCCTTGACCTGCTGTGCTAGTATACTGTGGCAGGCAAGTCCTTCCATTTCTCGTACTTGTTTGCTGTTATAAATATACAAGTTTTGAAGGGAGGAAAAATGATGGCTGTGAGAAGGGGAAAAGCTGGGAGTGTAAGTCATCTCCAGCTGAGGTGTGAAATATGGCATGGATGTGGAGCAGCTTCAGAAAAGCAGAGGAATCCTCTACCATGAAAACAGAATAGGCAAGTTTCATGGGGTACCCTGCATGAGAGTTTAGTGCCCACAGCAGAGAGGTGACAAACTTAGATTTTGGATCTCTCCAACATCAAAGTGTGCAGAACAGGGGCTGCTTGTGGAAACAGAGTTAACAGGGCAAGGGTTTAGAACAAGAGTTTGACTCAGTCTAACAATCAAGAAGCCTCTACCTTTATTATGGAAGACAAAAACCTGCAGGAGGATATGGAAACTGACAGATGCAGGTGATCGATCTGAGGGGTGAACGATAAAGTCAACTGTAGTGAGGGAGTTAACATATTCAAGGCCTGTGATACAGCCTGCTGCCTTTGGCAGAGAGTGTTGGAACTAGATACTCTTTAGGGTTCATTTCAACCCTTTAACCTTCTATGATTTTAAGATTTTAATAGTCTGGCAGAGGCACTGAATCAGGCATCCCCAAGCCAGAGATACCTTGTAGTGCAGAGTGCATACAAGGGTGGGAGGAGGTTCTGTGAAGGGCTTGCTTCAGCCTGTTAAGTCCCACAGCTTGCCATGCCAGCTGTAGGAAATTTACTACTGACATAGGCTATGGAAAAAATAATGAGTGTTTTATATAATAACAAAAGCGATGAGGTGGCCTGGGGCACTGCATTGTAGCCAAAACTGTCTGCATTGTACCCTCTCCTCCCCTTCAAAATGGGATTTATTACAAGATTGCTGTTGTCCTTTTATGCTGTAGGAATCTTATCTTTAAGAGATTAGTAACATTGTGTACAGAGACAATACACTCTCAGAAAAAAGTATGGAGTGATGTCTGTCCAAGTATTACAGTTGTAAAGCTCAAAGGGATTTTGCAGGTTTATGGTGAAGATGTATATGTTTAGAATTTTACTAGCTTTTATTAGTTTACTAGCTAGAGTTTTCACATTCAGAAATAGTTAAAACTCAAAACCTTCTGTGTTCCTGCACAACTTCTCTGTAAGATTTTCAGGCATAGATGCTGAAAGCAGTGTCTCAGCTGCTGGGTATCCTCTTGATACTTTGGAAGGAATGATTCTTCCCTACTCAGCACTCACCCTTACCAGATCCACAGAAAAATAGGATATATCCTTATAAGATACTTCCGCTTGAGAACGTCAAAGCATCCTGGTTTCAAATGCCATCCATAGACTCTGGGAAACATGCACACAATGGCTTCTCAACTTTCTGCTTACTGATTGTGCTGGTTTGAAAGCAAAACCAGTGAAGGACTCCAAGTCAGAAACACAATTTAATAAGATGAAAAGAAAATAAAGGAAAGTGAAATAAAATAAAAGTAATAGTACAAAAAAAAATCTGACAGAGTCAGAATACAACCTGACACCCTGTTAGTTAGGGTGGTAGTGGCAGTCCAGATGAGATGGTCTTGTCGAAGCAGTGATTCCTGTAGAAATGTCTGGCAGCTCTTGTCTCTTTTGGAAGTCCAGTGGATAAAAGCTGCCTGTGCTGTCCCAAACCCTGGATTTATCCAGGTGGGAATGCTTGGCTCCTCCCCCTGGGCGGAGCATCTCACAATGGGGATGATCTCATTCTGTGAGTCATGCAGTGAGTCCTTGATGGCCCATTAAACAGAGATAACTCCCGGAGGAAGTTATCTATGAGTCATGGGCAAGGCATTGTTAGGCTCATTAACAGAAGATAAGGAAAACACTGCCCCACCTTGGCTCCAATGGCTCATGGGGATAGAATACATACCTTGGGCACAATTTTACATTGTAACCTAGGACACTGATCCTGTGAGCCTGGCAGGACATCGGGAGCTGACAGCTTGGAGAGCATAGTGTGCATTGCTATGCATGGAGGCAGGCCACATGCAATACCTCTGCTGCTGAGGTGACCTTGGCCGTGGAGACCTGGGTCTGCCTGGGTCTGCATCTTGGCATCACAGCCTTCCTAATATAGCAGCAAGCGGCTCAGCACGGGCTGCTAACCCTGCTGCTCAGCCATCGCCAAGGCAGTTTATTATAGTAAGTCCTTATCAGTCTGTGTTGTGTTCCACAACACAAATACTCCTTGGTTGCACTTAGAGCACTCTTTTGAGGTGCAGAAAAGTATTTCGCAGACGTAAATTGGCCTGAAAATGTTCTTGGGATACTTAGAAGAATTGGCCTACAATTTTAGCTACAGTACATGTAAAGTGCCTGTTTTCTGGATTTACTTTTTAACTGAAGCAAAAAGAGACCAAAAAGAGAAGCCCGCAGATTACCTTGGGATGCTTTGTTTTGCCAAGTAGAATAGCCTCACGCAGACAACTTCCTGCTGCTGATCGGTAGCATTGCTTTTGCATTTCTGCAGTATGTTGTTCTCTGGCCAAGGTTATTCATCCTGCTTTTTTTCCCTAGTGCACCCATCTCTCCATCTTTCCCTTAGTCAGAAGAACTGACTAAGGTATGCCACTCCCCATCTTTTCCACAGCTAGCTGTCATGAGCAGTAAAATCTACCCCTACCCACATCCTCAGGTGAATTAGGAGAGGACAGGGAAGGTGCCTCTTTTCTTGTCAGTTACCAGAGTAAAATCTCTCTTGTGAAAGGAATTTGGTACTCCGTACTGTTTTGGTCCTATCCATCACAAATGGCAAACTTTAGCTACAGGGGATACCTGCTTTCAGAAGCTCATATATGCTAATAATTACCAAGAGTAATCTTTGCTGGAGAGGAATATTTTACGTCAACAATTAAGTTTGCTGTTCTTGAATTTTTCACTTGAAAAGCCTGTCATCCTAAATAGCTGGTGTAATTGCCTGTTTATAGTACTGACATGGACCAGAGCAGATCCAGTAATGGCACTGAGCAGTCAGAGCTTTTCCAGCATGAGAAGATCTATCCATTTCATTTCTTCCAAAACCCCACCAAAAAAAAAAAAAAAAAAATTAGGAAAAAAAATTCCTTCTTTTAACTGATATCTTGGACAATTGAAGGACAGTAAAAGATTTTATGTTGACCCACAGCTTAGATAAGTATGGACTGCATCTGAATTTTGAAATCATGGCTATTTGTCAAAGGAAAAGGCTTAAAATGCTTACATCTATGCTGTACTTAGTAACAATGTGTGTGAAATAATTTTTGTTAGATAGACTGACATTCATACTTTCCAAAGCAGTTGGAGTGATATTTCCAATGTGCTGGTTAATGATGGCTGTTATCCAAACATGTTATTTCTGGACACTGACAGATTCATTTGCTAACAGCATGAATATTGCCTTTTGAGTTGTAAATGTGTGCATGTGGTGCCTCTTCCCCCTTGTCTCAAGGGGAGGGTCACTTGTAATAATTGTAACAATTAAACACTCAGATCCTCCTGGAAATAAATGAAACCCAGGGAATTTACTCCCTTGGGTGCAGTGTACCCCTGAACCTCTGCTCTACAAGTGACAATGGACTTTTTACTTTTACACATGGAGCACTCTGAGGAAACAGAAACAGCCAGATGCGAGGTAAGCCCACTATCCCTTGACATCCTTATATTGCAACTGAGTGACTTGGGGAGAGAAATACCTGGATTTGGCTGTGTCTAAGTATGAAGCCAGTGATTGTTATGACCTTTATACTCAGCAAACCAGCCAGTAAATTGTACAAGTCCCTTCTTACCTTAGTTTTTAAACTGGTCATGTTCCCAGTTTGAAACCTGAAGGATTGGGAAAGGATTTAGGTACAGGAAATCTTACTTATAATGCACAATACACAATTAAAATTTTCTAGTTCTTCCTCCCAGGAAGATCAAAGCCTATTTCCTGGATAAAAGCAATTTTTTGAAGTGTAAGAGGTGGGAAATTGCTGAAAAAAGTGATTATCTACAAAATAACTGTACAAAAACATGTTCACTGTAGTAAAAAATCCCTCACTCCTCTCAAAAGACTCCAAATTACTGAGAAGAGCATGGCATACTAAACACATGGCACTAGGAAAATATCAATGAGCTGTCAAGTTAGCTGTGTGTTGCACATAAGCAGTAACTAAAAGTACCTATTCCACACTTCATGGCCCTTCCTCTTCCATGATTTTCACTGTCTATGTCACCAGTCTTAAATTAAATAATTGACTCGTATCAGAGCCAAACTTAGCTGGTAAAAAAATTCAAAACAGAAAAATCCACTGAGAAAGGCGATAAAATCTTCAAAGGTAGCTTCAGTTCATAGCAATTCTGAGCTGGAAATACAGCAAGGTTTAAGTATTTGCTTGTAAACTGCCTTATTTTTGTCAGTTAAGGTTTATGTACTTAAACTCACAGGTCTTCAGTGTCTGTGGGAGACTATTGTTCAAAACTTTTGAAATCCATGGCACAAACAAGGTGGGATGCTTCTCCTTCTCTGTTTCAGTCCCTTGAATATTTCAGTACATAGTGTTCTACAAGGACAAGTGACATCATCACTATTAGTTTAATAAAAATGAACCGAGATTGGAAAATTCTACGTGCTTACCTGCAGGTATAGACCTGACTTCACACATACCTGTTGGATATTAACTAACAGCAGGAGTCCTTCTGAGGATGGCACTGTCCTCAAAAACTTTACAGTCCTTTGAATTATAAATCTAAACACTTTTTTTCACAGCTTGCCAAGAATAAGTCATTCCTGCGGTCTTCACTATCTTTGTGTGCTTAGTGTCCATCACCACCCAAGAATGCTATCATGGCCTTCTTCAGTCTCTCAGGCAATATAGAGAGAAAGCATTTTAGTAATCTGGAGAATCACTATGCCTTGGAAGCAGAATAAGCTTGGAGAATGGACAGTTTCCATTGTTTCTGTTTCTCCTTTACTGTTTTCTAAAGTCAGAGACTTACAGAGTTCCCAAGGTGAGTTTCAACAGTGTATGCAGCACCAGCATTCCCATAGCCTGGTAAAATTACAGGCTATGGGGATGCTACAGTGCTGGGGTGTAACTCTTCATGTGGCCCCAGAGGAAGCTGTTCCTACAGTTGCCAGGCCTGAGATGTGAGAGTTATGTCTCTCTGTCTCTTTAGGCATGCAAAGAAGGATACGAATTTTCAAATTTCTAGTGCAATTTTAAAGGATCCTCTGGAGATGTCAAATAAAGCTGTCAGGGGATGAGTACTGTGGTAAAGTTAGTCTCACATGCAGCAGTGTGAAGGATCATCCCACTTGAGGGCTGAACACATTAGTGCAGTGGATGGTATGTCTTGCAAGGCAGCATGGGTTGGACAGGCTTTTAGAAGAGCCTCTCTGCATTCCCATGTACTGCTCTGAGAACAGCATTTACTGTGCAACTCACAATAACTTGGAAATTACTTACTTCTCAGAAATTGTGCTTGAAAATGAACTGGACAATCTTGTTAACTCTTCCAGCTGGCACTGTGTATCTGCAATGCAGAGTGAAAGCAAGTTAAGTCTTTGTTACATTTTTTATTTTTCTTCTTGCAAGTGCACAATTTATCCCAGAATAGGAGTTTTTGGTATTTTAGGTTACAAGAATGTGCCTGATGTTATAAGTAAGTAAATAATGTCTCTGAAAGTTACTTGTTGGGGAATAGAGTTTATAAGTTGGTCGTGAGTTAATGATTCCCCACTGAGGGTGGGGAAGTGATAACTGTTCAAAGGACAACACCATGTGAACAGCATCAGCACTTCTAGCATTGATTGGTGGGTGTGATGGACCAATCATTCAACGCCCTGGCAAAATGATTGGTCCAGGATGACCCACGGTAAAGACCAATCAGAACCCTGAAAACGAGCCAATCAGGGAGAGGATCCTGAGCGCCCCAATCAGAAGAGAGCAGGGAAGATAAAAAGGACTTTGGGACTTTATTGGGGGTCTCCAGTGGAACTCTGTGTCCTGAAGAGCGCCCAATGTTATACTGTTTTCTGTTACTTTGTATATTTGTCGGCTTGTTGGGTGAGCTTATCTTGGGCTCCCGTCCTTAGTGGTTGTATAAAAATAAACGAGGTGCCCTTTTTTGTTCCATCTGAGTCGTGGCCTCGTTTATTACACCTGACGTTGTGGGACCCCTTGCTAACATCTGTTACAAATGGTTTTTTATTCACAGAAGTACCAAACCAGTAAGTGTACACTGCTATATTTGTAGTTAAGAAGCTAGCACAAATAACTTACCACACAGAAAATTTGCACAGGAATATCCACCACTGGGGTGAAGATTAATTTCCCTATAAAGGATGTTTCGCTGAGTGAGAGCCCAAAACAGGCTAACCCCATGCCTATGAAGCACCTTGGAGAAGACTGGGAAGGTTGGAAGGGGAAAGGACAGTACTAAGGGGAGGAGATCTGGAAGTGTGCTGTACCCTCATCAGCTCTGTTACAGCCAGTCAGCAGAAGCCTCCTGCTTTGGAGCAAATACCTTAGCAAGGATGACACATTTCTCTGGGGTGGAGGAATGATCTGGAGATGAAAAAGCCTATTGCTGCCCCAAAGAGGGGGCAGATTAAAGGGAACGTGGACAGGCTGAATGAACAGTTTGAGGAGGGCTGGCCTCTGGCACTCCTGGGGCATATTTTCCTGTGAGTGAAGTGAGTTAATAAAGTCCAGGGAGGCAAAAAAAGTGCAGCTGCCGAGTTCCAGCTGGAAGAGCACAAGGCACTCTCCCAGATAAAAGTACTCTCAGAGTTTGCTTGGAGGTGTTTGCATAGCCTTTCATCATTATTGCCTCTGAAGAAGCAGGCTCTGGAATGCAGACATCACTGTACCATTAAAATATATCCATACTCAGAGGTCATTGTGTGCTGGAGGGTATCTAAGTTACAGCCTGAGAATAGAGAGTAGCCTGGGTGCATGGCAAAACCAAGGTTGTGTCTTGACCTCACTGCACATTCCCTCATTTGCACGGATTACTCTTACAGTCTGTGAGTAGTAAGTTAAAAGTCCCCAAAGCAAGAAAAGTTGGATAGTGACTGGAAGAATTCCTGCAAACTGGTGTCAATGTGTTTAATTCTCTTCCCTGCTGTTCAACTGGGAGTGTGAGTTGTGGTCTCACAGTAAAACAAGGCGCTGTCTTCTTACTCTGAAGGCTAATAATGCTTCTGAAGTCAATGTCCCTTTACTTCAGCTGGTCACAATGCAACTTATTTGAGTTTTGTCAGATGGAAGCAGGTGGGTTTAGATCTAAGGCAGTTGATGAGAAAAGTCAAAAGTGGCCCAATGCCTCTTTTTCAAGCTTTAGATTAACTCTTAGTCTTAACTCCATGTTTTTCAGGATTTGGGCTTGTGTTTTTGTTTGGTTTGTTTTTAAACTAGTTGCTGTATGCTCTAAATATTGCAATGGGGTGTTTGTAGTGTAGGAGGTAGTTTTCTGTTACTGGAAACTTCAGGGATAATCCCCATGAGACCAATATTGTTCCAAATTCAGAAGGGTCAGCAAACCAGAATGTCATCTACCTAGTCATTTTCAAATACTGAAAAATTCATACTGTTTTATCACTGCATCATATCTTGCCCTCTCCATCCTTTCTGAGACTTTTTAGATGGAATATATATTATTTATGCATTTATTTTATTTTTGCAGTGCTACATGTTTTTATCATCACTTTTTTTCATGTTAGCTCTACTGTATGTCACCTGAGCAACAGAAAAGAATACTTCGAATTTTGTCCTCTTGAAGGCTACCTCACTCTATCCAGCTGCACTACTCATTTGATGTGAACTTCAGAAAAAAAAATATGGTCATATGTAGAGGGCTCATGTGAGATCTCATATATGTTGTGCCAGATAGTGTACACAGTAAGAAACTATTGCTTCTGCAAGTATTATGAGGAGGGAAGGGATGATTGCATGTGATGGGCAGAAACATGGAGGTCTTTCTAAATATGTGCCCTGACTAGTGTCCCATGGAGCTTAGCTTGGTATCCAGCTGGATTGTTGAAAATTACCAGTGGGTATGAAGAGGGAAAGAGAACTCACCTAATGGCTCAGTGGAAACAGAGTACGTGCAATGAATCAACAATGAAGAAATCAAGCATTTTCAAATCTCAGAGAGGATATAGCTCATTAGGACTTTTTTATTGCACTACACTGTGGCACAGCTCCTTAGTGCCCGTAGAGGAAGGAAGTCTGAGGAAGTGGGTTTTTCTTCATGGGCATTTCAAGTGAATTTAAATACCGAACATGCTATCATCTGACAGGCTGTTCCTGCAGGCTGGACAGAAGCTGTGTTCAGAGCTGTTAGGGGAAAATCTTCCAATCTCACTTCTTCCTTGTTTGAGCTCCGGTTCCTGTGCAAAGTAGGGCATACCATAAGATATACCCCTTGTTTCCAAGTCAAGAAGTCCCATTTTAGGTAGAGAGATACACAGTCTTGTGCTTATAGAGGGTGTTGCAACTGAATGCATCTGCAAGTTCTTGTGCTTGTGAAAGAATTACATACAATATATGAAAGCAAATCCAAATAGTAACACAGTAACAGGTTTGACAGTATGGGGAAAATGTATTCCTGTTCCAACAGCACCCCAGTGTGATTAAATTGCATCTATCTTAAACATTGATACACAGCTGGGATTCTGATTCCACCCTTCAGCTTTGGGGAAGAGATTTTCAAAGGACTCATCACCTCCACAGTTTCATTGAGAAAGAGCTGCTGACAGAATGAGAACTGTCTTACTGTTCATGAATAAACTATTTCTGCTTTCCCTTTGCTAGCAGTGCTTCTGCAGGCTTAAATGAGAAGCACTACCAACACACTTGCTCTTCAAAAATACACAAAAATGGGTGAAGTAGCAGCTTTTAAGTCATCTCCTGGCTGCTCCAAACTCTCATATTAGCTTTTCAACATCACTTTCTCTATGGCTATGGTAGTATTTACTAGTTTTTATGTAAAATGCAATCATAGCTGTTGCTACTGACACAAGCACAGGAGTTTCCCAAATTTACTCTTCAGTGTTTAATATTGCACATATGCAAAAAAAACCCCAACAACTTAAAAATTGCATTTCATTATGATGTTAATGATGTACAGAGATGTTTAGCATTATGGGTTTTTTTCTTGCTTAGTGTTTAAAATGTCTTTTTCTTTTTCTGCTTTTAGTATAGTGGGTACCGATACATCAAATAATAGACTGATGATTGATCAGAGATATCCAGAGGAAGGCAAAGGTTTAGCAACAATAAGTATTACAGCAAGCATTTCTTCATAGGCAGAAGAAGCATTCAGCATTGAGCTGATAAAAATCTGATGGCAACCAATACCTAGTCATGACAACAATATTGCAAGAGTGCTGTGGGGTGTCCTCTCATAGTTCATCTTATGATGAATGAACTCACTGCAGGTCTTGCCACAGCTGTTGTGGATTCTTGTTCTTTCACCCGTTATCTCTGGAAAATTCTGAGATACGTGGTTGTGGAGGACTTCTCTCCAGATACAAATGAACAAGTGGAAGCATCAGACCCATTTTCTGTAGTCCATGTGTTGGTTCTGCCTTTCCCAGATCAGCAAAACACTGAAGAACAATAATGACTTTACTTAAAGTCCTACTTTGTTCCTGTAAGCATAGAAAACACTTGATACAAGGAAAGTTGTTAATTTTGGTTTTTCTGTACGCCAAAAGTTTTATGGCATACAGAAGAAAACCCAAAACCCCAAACAGAAACACAGTGATTGTGTGCCTGTTAGTCACCTTCTGCTATTTTGGTCTTTTCCAGCATGTGGTGACACACTTTCTGATGCAGGCAAAGACTCAGGCTACATAGGAATGTGACATAGGCTACGGCTCATAGAGGGCCAGCTGGAGGAGAATGCAACTGGAAAAAAATATTTAACTGGGTAGAGAGAGGGAATCTGTAGCCAATCCCATCTGACAGGAGTCAGATGCCAAAACTCTGGCCTTGTCAGATCTGCTCCAGTGCTATTATAAAGGGCACAGGCTAATGGAATGTAGTTCATGTCCTGGTGATGGAATAATTATGAAAGCATAAAGCATTATGCAAGTAGCACATTCCTTTCAGGAGGGAACACAAAGCCCTGCCCTGCTGTGCATGTGAACTTAGTTTTGTTTCTGATGGTTGACTGCATACCAGCACGGTGCCAGGCCAGGAACTGCAGCCAGGTGATACTTGGCACTTCTTACCAGCACTGGTATCTAGCAAAAATGCAAGCAGATAATCCCCTGAAGTTAAGACAGAATACTCCTGTCAGACCAAGCTGTATGTAAGATCAGGCACAACTGACCTTGGATGAAAAGCCAGGTGTAGAAATTCCTATGATGCTGTCTTAAAGCTGTGCTAAAGTGGAGTAGCTTTTAAAAGGCAATGTTTCAATGACACAGACATGGAGAAAGTGAGAAGGCAGGTGCATCAATGGTGCGGTGGATAGCCCATGCTCCCTGTACTCAGCCCTTGCTCTGGTACCTAGGGTAGGTAACAGCATGGGAGTGTGTTTTGGGGCATCAAATCCTGCAGCAACATCTACTGCAACTTCTTACACTTCTAAGACCTGAGGGAAGGCAAGACATTTTGTATTGTTCTCAATAATGCCATTTTCTTCCAGGCACCTTATAGCTACCGGTTGCCAAAGCATCATTAATACTATTTCCAGAGGTGCGAAAAATGGTGAAGGAGGGACACCTCTTGGTGACTGGGACTGGAGTTGAAGGAAGCAGTAACTAACAACCTGTTGCAGATAACTAGAAACGTTTTTATTTTTTCTGCGAAGTTTTCAAGATGTTGCCTTATTTCCTTGCTCCCTGTTATGCCTGTTTAATCTCTGGAGCATGAGATGCAGCATTAGGAGTGCTGAGAGGAGTAATTCTTCTGTATAAAAAAAAGGGGACATGGACATGAGTGAAACTTCTGTAGCATCTTTCTTAGCAAAAGGCTGAGGAGGGGCCAAAGCTTTCTCATTTCTCAGTGTTCCTGGAATCACCCAGATGCCAGTGGTAAAAATGGAAAAGTGTGTTGAAG
This sequence comes from Acrocephalus scirpaceus scirpaceus, assembly GCA_910950805.1. Lineage (NCBI taxonomy): Eukaryota > Metazoa > Chordata > Aves > Passeriformes > Sylviidae > Acrocephalus > Acrocephalus scirpaceus. The sequence continues at coordinate 40,937,145 of OU383776.1, forward strand.
TGTCTTGTGCTGAAGTCAAGGCTCTCTTAGCTAGAGACTCTCAGCTTGACATTTCCCCTCCCTTTTCTTGCCTTTCGTTGATTGCTTGTCTTTCCGCTGTTGAGTCATGGAGTATGTCAAGGTAAAATGCAGTGGTCAGAGAGTCTGGTGTGGAAGAACTGAAGGTCTAAAATAGGCTCCAGATGACTAAAGATAGCTGTCTTCTCTTGATTTGCTCCTCATTTGTATTTCAGTTTCTTCATGTGTGTTTTTCATTTAAGATATACAGGGAAAGACACAAGATAGAGGAAGTTATCTCTGGAGTTTAGCCTTGTCTCATACATTGTCTCTCCTTGTGAAACCTGTAACACCTGTACTGGTCACAAAAAGAGTTCCCAGGAGCAAATAATGTCATCTTTGTCAGATCCCACTTGCTTTCAGATGTCCTTGGATTAATTATATGGCCTGGAGTAGACTTATGGGCCAGGGGCAGTTAGGAAAATGTCCAACACATGGTGGGAATGTGCACTGTCATAATGAGTGTGTGTGTGTGTGTGAAAGTACATATGGCTGTATGCATAAAACTTTAACCTGACCTCTTGGGTATTCTGTGAGGTTGGCAATGCCTTAGTAATGTAAAGCAGTCCCGTCACCCTATCTTGTAAGCCATTGCTGTTGCTTGTTTTTACATTTTAATAAGAATATTATAGAAGTGACGGAAGCAATTTTTGAGAATCCTTCTTGTGAAGGATCTATATCTGCATGTAAATACCTGCACATTATCTGACTTTATGCTGTTTTCTCCATATTAGTTGCCCTGGAATCTTCCAAGACAATGGCTTTGTAGTGCTTGTTTTTCTCACATCTTTTTATTCAGAGGAGTGAATTAAGAAGCTGTAGGGCATCTCTCCTGGGTGTCTCATCTGTGGGTTTTGTCCATGTTTATGTGCCCAAGTCTATATTTTGTTGCTTCTTTGCACTGTGTAAAAGCCATTTGACCTCTCCATTCCACTGCATTTGTGTCTGTCTTATATGAACTTATCTCCTTATCTCGTTCAAGGTGACTAACTTATTTAGTTCCATTTGCAGCTGTGGACTTTGATGCCAAATATAACTGTTTTGAGCTTTTATAGTATTGGCAAAGTGCTGACTTAGAGAAACAAAGTAAAGCTTGTTTTGAAAGGCTTAGGGATGATTTAAGTATGTTGGTCACATGGAGAAAAAATTACAGCTTGCATCTTTATCCTTTCTGCCCGTGGGGATTAGCCACAAACTGAAGGTGATAGAGGGGCAACAGATTAGGAAATAACCATGCTTAGTGATATAAAATCTGCTGTCTTGCAAGAAGCAGCCTGCAAGCCCCAACTACTGCTCAGGGACTTCCCAGTAGTGCATGATGGGAATGAAATCCATGCATGTTTCATCTTGGGAAAATTTCTTCCCTTCTGCTTCTTGGCAGCATCTTAAATGGGTTCTATATTGAGTCCTTTAAAGTAATGCAGTTGTTAACTGTGCAGAAATTTCAGTGCGCTGACCCCAGTGAATTATCAGAGGTAGATGTAATTATTGTAAAGTAATTCAGGCCTGGATTATGAGATATTTGCTCATGTCATTCTCTTGAAAAGAGAGGGCATGCAGTTTGAATGGTATTGACCTTTTCTAGGCAGTTCTTAGATGTGCCAAGTAGATGGAGGAAACGTGGAGGTGCTGATGTTGCCAACATGAACATGAAAGGGTAACAACCACTGGAGCTGAGGATTTCGGGAGAGAGGGGGCACGCACCTATGCACTGCAGAGCAGAGTAGTTAGTAGTTGGCAGGAGGCAGAAATCACATCCCTTTTGTTTCTTTGCTTGTGAAAGTGAGTGACACTCCTGTGCAATAAAAAACAAGCAGCCGGTCTCTGTTTTCTAGGGTTTTTACACTAGGTGTGTAATGCAGGGGAGAAAGCCTATGGCAAAAGTACACATAGTCACCAAAAGAGGGTAGAAGAGCTTACCTAGAAAAACAGGCAGGACCAGGGGAACTGCAAAACCTGTTGAGCTCTCATGGCAGAAGGCTGGGCATTGGTCTTTCTTGGAGGCTGTGCCATGGGACAATTAGTGTTTCTTGCACACAACTTGGCTCTGTATCAAATGCTGTCTCTTCAGCCATTAAGGTAAAGGGAGAAAAGATCGTCATCACCTCACTCCACCAAATCTTGCATTGCATAATGAAATGCAATTTTTTGGCAGCAGCTTAGTTTCTTTTTTTTCCTTTTTGGCATTGAAGTGCATTGAGTGCAGAGAATATGCTGTAAAATTGAGCAATTTTGTGCAGCTGTTAGGAGAGCAGGAGTTCTGCTGTTGCTTGGCTGTGGTATGTGTCAAATATACAGAGAAAGGGTGTTGAAAGTTTGAAACATCATTTATCTTTTTATCCAAAGCTCACTTTGAATTCATTTTAAAGACCTGTAGTTGTGGGCCTGCCTTTCCCTCGTGCCCCCAGGAAACCCTTTCATTGCCTGACCTTTCTGCTGTTTAAGGCCACAACTGCATGTCCTATCTGCTACAGGTGCAGAGACAGAGTGCTCCATTCCTCTTCACAACCAGGTCTTGGACACTGCAGTATCATTTCATGTCTTTTCCCTTTTTGTTGCAAAATTTCTTAGAGGGCACAATCCACTTTGGAGTTGGGCCTGAGCTATCCTGGGTAAGGCCTCAGATTTGGGCCTGAGTAGTAGTGAGCAAGCCTGTGGTGCAGCAGTAAATTCCATTAAGGTGTGTTTAGTATTAATTAGTATAGTTATAGCAATTTTACCGTGGTGACCTTAAAATTAAGATTGTTTACATTCTTTTCTAATCTAGTACCAATTAGAGAATACCTGTTAATATAAACTATCTGAGACTCTATATAACCCACCATTTTGTAGCAATAAAGGGAGAATGCATGCATTAACCATACCGGTTGGATCGTGTGTTGCTCAGCTTCGGCCTCCCAAGGACCCCCTGGCTTCACCTTTTAAAGAATGTAATTTCACTTGCAAATCAGTCTTATTGTTATTTCTGACCTCAAGTCATTTTTGTTATTTGCCTTTGGACTTTTTCTGGTTGGCCCACCAGTTCTTCCAAACATGGGCTCCAAGATGCCTGCTCAAGTCTACAAACAGTGAAAAGTAGTTAACACTGACGTCTGAGAATGCAATGTCACTAAACAATTGTCAAATCACTTCATAGCAGATTGTTTCTAAAAGCCATAAAATCAACTAATATCTTTATCTGAAAACAAATTTTAGTGTTTCTCCACCATTTGGCAACAAATTTTCATATATTCCTCACTCCTCTATATATACTAATGAAGCAATTTCTTCATTCAGTAACGGCCAGGATCTGAGACTTCTCCCTGACTGCCTTTTCAGAATACTCTATGCAGCCTAGAAGCACACTGAGTTTGAAGTGCTATTACCCACTGTAACACACTGTGTTAGACACTTAACTGGGCATCACGTTCAAGACCTTAAATGACAATGTAAAGATTGCAATGAGCAACTTAGCATGCTGTTGTGTGGAAATACTCCCTACCCATTTGTCACAGGTTTTCGCTTTTGTGTCTTGGTTGGATTTTTATGTTTTGTTTTGTTTTTGAGTGGGAAGTGGTAGGGGTTTTTGTCATTCTGGTTTTTTTTTTCTCTAGCGTAGCAAATCTGCTGCAACTGCCAGTGCTGCACTGTTTTTTGCTTTTCTGTTGTTCCCAAGGGAAAGTTGGGCCTGCAGGAAGCATGGGCCTGCAGCTATGCTTTTGGTTTCTCAGACCCAATTTGCTTGGTGAAAGAGAAGATGGAGAAATTATGACTAAAATAGGCTTTGAATTTAAAGCATTTTATTTCTATGCAGTTAAAAAATAGTTGATTCTTTATTCAGACTGATTTTCATCTAGTTAACTCACCTTTGATTCCAATACGTAGTGAACAGCAAAGCTCGTGCAGAATAGCTGTGCTAGAAAATGTTCCCACATGGATAAGTCCTAGAGTGTATGATCCATCCCATTATGGGAAGGCTATTTTCATTGACAACTCTGTTCTGTAAAATCCCACCCTGTCTCCTGGTTTGGCTGGCATTTTTTTCAGGCCTGCGTAGAAGTTTGTGTGTTCTGATATGAGAGGAGCAATTCCCTCTGTATTTCCATTTTGCAATCTTCCAACATTTACAGTTTGTGACAGAAAATCACTGAGCTCTTTGCCTGATTTGGTGATGGGTTTAAAAAATATCAATAATATTTTTAAAGAAATAGAAAACCCCCTAGGTTTTAGTCTGGGTCCTTTTGTGTTTACCTCTTGGTCTGTGTACTTCCATGGCTTCCTGTTTACAAGAGTGTCTCCACAGCAGCAAAAGCTACATATTTACTGTTTAAAAAAAAAAAAATTGTTGACATCCCCATGGAGTTGTATGGCTGCAGGGAATGCTACAATATCTACATTAAAAAACAAAACCAAAAACCCCACCAACACCAAAAGAAAACAAAAACAAATGAAAAACAAACAAAAAACAACAGAAAGCCAAACCAACCAAACAAAAACACAAACCCCAAACCAAACCAACAAAAAGCACACAAACAAAAAAACCCACAAAATAACCCAAAAAAGAAACCAAAGCCCTCTCCCCCCCAAACTATATGGATCCCAATAAAATCGTATGAGTAACCAATGCTGACCTTAGTGTTTTATATGATTGCAGACATTTGAGTTTCCCATCAAGTTGGTAAATTTAACAAATTCCCACTTGCTTTCAACAATAGATCACCATCAATTGCAGTCAGCAGCAGAACCAAATGCAATTTTTTAACTTAAATGTATCTTTCATACAAATAATGAGATCTGGAACTGTTTGAACTGCTTCTGCAAATTCAGATAGATGATAAGTCAGCAATTATGTTGTATTGTATATTCTCCTTGTTAAAAATGGTTATCTATGGTTTGCAGACCCATAGCTGTGTAGCTTTTACAGTCTAGACAAACATTTGCTGTTCATCATGCAGTTGTAATAGCAGTTATTTTCAGATGATAATTCTCTTTAAGGATATAAATTCTTGTCAACACCAAAGAAAAAAAAGCCATTTCCCAGGCCATACATATTCTAGTAGTATTTCCAAAAGGCCAGATGCTAGCTTTTTATAAATAATCTGAGTCAGCAATTATCAGGCTAGCTTTAGGTAGTTTTACAAGGCATATTTCAGGTTGTTTTTTCCATGGTTAAAATAATATTGGCTGAAGATTAATCTTGCATCTCACTGAGGAACTCTGTCCAAGGGTTGCAGTTCTGCTAGCATTTGAGATATAATCATAAAATCATAAGTGTTGCAATTTTACGTTGATTTCTTTGGCAGCCAGTAGTTTTCAGACTGCCACAGGCAACTCAGTAGTTTTGGATCATCCCTGAATTGAGTGTATTGTTTGTGTCTATTTTGAAGATCATTGAGCTCTCAGCTGGCTTCATCTCACAGATGCCTCTGAATGTTTGGAAAACCCCACTCCAGAATATGCTGGCTTTTGTTAGAGTTGCCTGAATACATATCTATATTGGAAGGCTGATTTGGACTGCAACAGGTTGTGAATTAAAAACAGATTAGCTGTTTTCAATTAACAGCTTGAATTGGCAGCGTTGACTCCATGTATATAGCATAACGCAAGGCAAATTGATTCTTTTGTTGACACAGAGTAATGCTCAATTCCCCAGTGTGTGCCTGCATGGAGCTTATTGATCTAGAAATTTTTCTCTAGAAACTACAGGAAAAAGTGTGTAGGACAGTTTAGGGTGGTGCATTTTATTGCAAGTGAGACAAAAATAGCATGGGTTTGAGACTTGTCATTGGGACTCTGGGCAGCTAGAGAGGAAGGAGCATTAATATTTTTAGCTGAATCAAATTTGCTTCAGACTTAATGGGACTAGGGATCACTGTATGTGTTTAGAAAAGAGTAACTGTTGTTTAAATGGTTATAGGTCAGTTAGTTGCATATATATTTGCATAAAATCACCTGGAAATGGGTTTTAATGTGTAAATAATACACCTTTTAGAGCAGTATCATGCTTGTAATTTAGCCTGTATATAGGTATTTTATGTTGCATCAAAAAACATGTAATACGTCTAGGCTCTTCTCTTTATGGACTAAACTACAGTAAATCAATAAAGCATAGACTTTGAGGTCTCTGAACATTTCAGGTCATCCTCATCTGAATGCTACGCTCCTTGTAGGCTGAGGCTGGATGATGTCAATGTAAAGGTATAGTAGAAAACCTGAGCATGAGTTGGTGCTATTCTCTCTCCTTGGAGGTACCCCACATTTTAAGGATATGAAGTAGAAGATGAACTCCAAAAATGCTCTATTTTCACAACCTGTACCTTTATAGTGGTTCAGTAGTGATTGGAAGCTTCCCATAACTGTGAAACTACAATGATGTTGCATAGGTGCAGCATAAGACACTCTCTTTCCCACACCATTCTTAGGGTGGTCAGACAGCCTAAGAGTGATGTATGACACCCCATGCTCAGATGCTTGTGGTTGGGGAACTTGAAAACACACTGAAATTAAAGAACAGAGGAAAAATCCTGGGGAAAAAAAAATAGCAGTGCTTCTTAAATGCCTAAAAGCAGATCAGTGAGATACCATAAGGCTTGTTTGGCATAAATTAGGGAATGCGGGAGAGAGGGACATGCAACTATTGGAGTGGACAACTAAAACCTTTGCTTTCTTCCTTCTTTTTTTCAGTAATTATCCCTTTGCCCTCAGTGGGGTTATATCGAATTTTTGTTAAGAACAGTATTCTGCAGTTAGTGAGATGAAACAGTGTTTACACTTCCAACACAAAATGAATGACGTCCTAGGAAATGAAGCACATCTCTTTACAATAAAATTCTCATTGACAAAAGGAACTTTTAGACCAAAGAGGCACCCTATATTGAGTCTAAACAACTCTTGTTACAGTCTCTACAGCAAGATGTCTTTCAGCACTATGTCACTGAGTGAGATAAAATAAGAACAGCTTTATGGTCCATTTTGGTATTTACATTTTTGTATGCTTATAATCAGTAGATATGCCACTTAAAATTGCAGTACTTCTGACTGCCATTTCTTGCTTTCATGTAATTATAACTTTGCAATATATATATTTTTGTACTGTATTTTGTCTTTGCTTCAGAACGATCTTTTTTATTTGCAAAGAACTGTGCTCAGGGTTGCTAGGTGTCTTAGATCCATTGCAATTTTACCTATTAATTCTCATGCCTTGGTAAATATGGATCAAACCAGTTTCATTTTAAAAGCAAACAAGGAAATACTTTTTGTAATTCTTATGATTATTCTGGTAGTTTGTCCTGTCCATTAATAAATTGAAGATGGTTACTTCATTAAATGTGGCAAAATAAACTAGACCTTTCTTGTGAAAGAGCTGGGAGAGTTCATAAAGATCTTCAGTAAGGAATTAGACACTATTGTTTATTTCTCAGAGAATTTCTGCTACTACAATAGGATGTCTTCAAAGTCAGCTGCAAAAGGTGGGAATTGAGTTATAAATTACTTAGATCTACTAGGTATAAAGTTAAGGATTGCCAATACTTGCAATATGCAGAAATTTCCAGGTAGTCGTGCCAAAGGTCCAATATTTTTCATTTACTTCACATCACTTTATTTGGAAAGAAACATTCTGCAAAACCAATTAATTCAATCAGTTCACTGATAATGGTTATTTTTGGTTATGCAGTAACATGGCACATAACTTTTGTGAAGTCAGGGGCTCGAGCAGTAGGAGATGGCACTTCAAACCAAAGTCTTTCATGACAGAGATGCAGCTTTTCCTGCTCTTGCTCAGTGCTGAGACTCAGTCATTGGTTAGTTTACTCTTGTTGTGTCATTTGTTAAATTTGCTTTCATTCTCTAGTGCCTTTCTCCAAACAGAGAGAAAATTCATCTCCTTCAAAATTTTTCTTTCCCACTTGATCAGGTGGCCTTAGTATTAGAAAAGATGTTAAAGCCATGTGTTCACCATGTATTCACTACTTTTCCAGATCATTTTGTCCTTGCAATCAGACCTTAACTCATAGAGTTACTACCTTGAAAGTCAATGTGGTTACACACTGGATAACAGAATGTTGAGAGGAGAAGCACTTAATAGTTATTTTGGCATAGACTAAATTATAATGTATACTTTAGTTCAGTTGTTTCTTTTTGAGACCTGCTTTTCTCATACTCTGGTGGTCATGAAGGTTTTTGGTGTTTCCAGTATGAATAGAGTTTAAAAGTACGAAATTAATTACTTAAAATTGTAGTTGAAGATTTTGGAGCCATGTTCTTTTTCTTGCTATAGGAGAGCCTTCTTGTTGTAGTAATGAAGCTAGTAGTGATTCCTTCACAAGGGAGAGCTTGCCTCTGCCCTTGTGAAGCCTTCCAGGAACGGATGGATGTGACATCCAGAGAGGTACTGCCCAGTCCCACAGGTTTATCATCTGTGAATAAGTGCAGAGTCTACATTTTGAAGGAGGCATTTCCTCCTTCAGTCTTTGTAAAGGAGCCTAGAAGCAGAATTTCTATAAGGATGCACATAACTTTCCATGAGTGTGTTCAATGCCATTTTCTGTGAGTTAAAAGCTACTTAGGAGGAAAAGTTCAAACACATTGGACTGTGGTGTGCAGAAAGACTTCATGTGTAGTGCACAGGAGCAAGACATTTGGATATGAAATCTTCAGGTTGCAGCCATCTTCTAAATTTCAACTGTTTGATTGTTAGTTATACCTTTAGGCTGCATGTAAGATCAAGTGGGTCCACCTTGGCTTTGCAGGTGTACAAATGGTGTTTGAGCAGATTTAAGCTTCGACAATCTTACACTCTTCTCAGTACTAGGGTCAGTGCAATTGCATTTACGTTTTAAAATTCCAGTTGTTTAAAAGGCAACCAGAAAGATCCCTTGCCAGCCAAAGCCCATTTAAAAAAAGGGTAACAACGTTGGCTTTGTCTTTTGATTTGTAGTTACAAGAGGATAGAAAGCTATATGTGAGTGATGACTTGCAAAATGACAAAGGAATCATACTAACATATTTCTGATTAAATATTTATTATTTTTACCAATCTTTCCTATCATAGTCCTTCTCCAATATCTTCAAGAGGAGCTTTTCACTTTATATTTTCTAGGCATGGGTGCACGAGAATTTCCTCTTCTTTTAGAAAGAAACACACAGAAAATTTGTGTTCACTGGATGTGTGAAAAGACATTTGTTATCAAAATTAGCCAGCCCTGGAATATATTTAAATGGAGATTCCAAAAGTTTTAAGTGAAATTAGGAGATCACCTGTTCCAGATTTCAGTGTTTCATTATTAATCTTTAAGTTTCTGTTTAAATTTTTCACCTCAATATCGTCCTAACACCTCACAGGGAAATATATGAAATGCCTAGTAGTTACACCTTGTTTGTGAGCTACTTCTTCAGGACTGTATTTTGGTGAGGACAGACTTACCTTCTGTAAAACACATCTTGGAAGAGGCACTGGTGAATGCACAGTATTTCCTAAATAAAGTGACTGCTGCTTGAATGTAAATGAATGAAACGTAAATATTCACACTGGAGTAACAGGTGCATAATGAGAAATGGGTCCCTGAAGAGGTTCAGCCTATCCCACAGTCCCCAGAAAGGATCAGCCTTTTATTTATGTTATAAATATAACATAAATAAATATATGACACTCTTCTTTTAGATGTTGTAGTCTTTGAGAATGTCCCACAAACTATATGCTTTGTAGCATAGAAGATGTGAATGTATGCAAAGTACAAGTTTTGGGTTTAGGCAGGGTTTCCCTTCTGCTTTTTTTCTTCTGCCTGACTGCACTATGGTGGAGTTCTTTCCTTGGTCCCCTCCCTCACACACCCCAGGGGAAGTTCTTGGCACAGCCCTGTGACTCTGCTTTTTTGCAGAGCCATGGCATCTGCTGTCACAGGTAGGAAAGTGAAGTAAAACAGAGGCAGAGCAGCTGTTGACATAACTGAAGGCTCTGACATAAATCCTTTTAAATGGGGACAGAAAGAAGAGAGCTAGAAGATATTTTTAGAAAGTAGGATGCTGAGGAAAATTACCTCATGCCTGAGGTCTCTGGGTTTTATCATTTTAAGCTCTACAGTGGAAAAATAAATTGAAATTATATCTTTCTAATTCTTTCCATTTCCTTATTTATCTCTTGCCATTGTTTCACCCTGTCTCAATAACTGGATTAAGCAAGACCTTTAATCAGAAGTTATTTCCACAAACTTTTTATTGCCTACTTCTCTCCTATGGACCAGTTGTGTGTAATTTCAGACCCTCAAAGACTAATTAATAGACATCAAAGCCAAGAAGGATCAAGGGGATGTGTGTGTTTAAATGCAGCTGAAGTCTGTCTCCCCCTGCTACCATCAAAGCCCAAGGTATCTCTTCTGAATTTCAGTATTGCTCTCTTTGACACCTACCCATGGTAGAGAAACTGGCTGGCACAGTGTTTGGGTCTTGTGGGCATGTGGATCTGCCCTGCAGCTAGTTGCAGGTTTTTTGAATTTTCATGGGCTTGGATCAACTAACAGAGTGCACCAATTTTGACAGTATGGTTCTCCAAAGTTTTCTTTCTGTAACTTCTCTGCCCTTCTTCCTTCCATTGCAAAGCCCAAGAAGCCTCCCCACAGCCCACCTGGATACCTTGTCCGGAAGAATCTACCAGATCTCCTTTGTTACTTCACAGATGAAGTTTTCTTTGCTACTGACCATGTTGATATTTTTCTCACAGGTTTACATCTTTGGTATTTGGTTTATATGGGTCTGTTAGAAAATGCTTGCACATTCACAGAGTCTGTACCTGGCAGCCCACAGTGCAAGAGTGATGCAATATTATTGTCACAGTAAGTGAATTAACAACAGATGACTTCAGCTACAGTTAATGGCATATAGTCCATGTGGAAGGCTGCAGTGCAAAAAACTCTGCAAAGGGAGAGAATACAATTTTTTTTTCATATATATATACATATATATATATAGGCTGCCAGACAGCATAGTGTTTACCATCCAAAACTTCTTCATTTTCTTCTGAGTGTTCCTTCTTTTAACAGCCATGTTAGTCAGGAGGTAAAAGAGTTCAGGAAAGGGTACATTCTCAGCTGAGACTGTCTGCAAACTGCAAAGATCACACTAAATTGGGAAAAGGTTATGTAAACTTCAAAGATCCCTCTTTGGTAATCATGAATATTATAATCATGGTTTTTGACTCTGGTTTCCTAAGAAAATGAAGATTCAAAGGTTATGTGTAGGTGGGTGCTTCAGTCAGTAAGTTTGGTACCATGCCTTTGTTGATGAAGTTCAGGTAAAATTTGCAGCAGGGTTCTGATCTCCAAATTTTGCATTTCTCCAAGTTTTATAAGAATGGACAACTGGGTCCTAATATGGAAGGATTAAGGTATTACTATCAGCTTTTATCAGACTGTGATTCAAGCAGGAGGCATTATGACGACTAACTCTAGAGAGTGCACATTTGGCACATGACATAATATAGTGCTGAAATCCATACAGAATGAAGTCTGTAATTTCTGCACTTCAGTGAAGTATCTTGTTCACTGCAGAAATTCTAAACTTTGGACTTGCAGACCCTGAATGGACTGTAAAAACCAAGAGGGTTTTTCTTTTGGACTGGGTATTTGGTAGCTGCCGGCCTTATGCAGAATACAGTAGCTCCCCCATAACACCAGTGTTCAGTGATGGCTATTCCCCATCAAGAAGTGCTTTCTTATACAGCCTAAACTATCTGCAGAGTTGATGTGAATTAGCATAGCTGCTTCCATAGCTTATAACGTACAGTTTGATCCCATCCTTTGTAAAGCAAGGAAATAAGACCCATTACTTATCATTGCACTCAAAGCTATCTATTTGGTGCTTGAACAGCCTCCTGAGAAATGCAGATTATAGATTTTTATTGCAGCTAAAATATTTATTGTTGCCCAGGGATATATTTCTAAAGGAATATTAGCTGTATGAGTGCTTTTTGGCTGGATGGAGGCAGTTTCTCCTGATACCTAACTGGCTGTATGCCATCCCGCATTGACTGCAATGAGTACAATGCAAAACAGCCTTGCAGTAGAACCATTGGACATATACTGCTGGTCAGAGAGCCAAGTCCTTGAGGCGCACCTCCAATTTCAGTTGGAAAGCCATGTGTTTTGGCCCTCCAGCATGCAGTGGCCCTTTTATCTGCGGGATTGAAAATTCTTTGTGTATTAGCTGGTACCTGTAGTAATTTTTATGACTGTGTTGATGCTAGTATACAAACTATCCCTGAGATGCTAGTTGAATTGAGGTCTCAACTAAGGTCACTGTTCACCAAACTCAAAGAACTACTTTATTTTAAGGATGAAATACCTAAGTGGTCATATGTCGGAACCCAAGACATCCCTTTGGATGTCCCGGGCGGTCCGAGACCTCAGGAGGGGGTCCAGAGACCCTGGAACAGCAATAAAAACACCAGTGCCTTTGATTTTAGCCCCTGGGAGCGATTGCCAACATTATATGAAGAATTACAAGTCACAGGTGTGTAGTTAGGATATTAAGTAACTTATTTTTGTGTATTAATATGGATTTTGGGGGTTCACAAAGGAGACAAGATGGAGGGATTTGGGTGTGTCCCTTGTCTTTCTCCTTCTTCTTCTTGTCCTCCATCTTTGGGTGAGGTGGTGGCATTTTCTTATTGGTTTAGTGTAAAAGTGCACAGTTTAATAAAAGCAGTAGATATTGGTATAGTAATGAAAACAATGGGGACGTAATAATTAGTATAAAAGATTATGACCGCCCATGAGCGAGTCAGATAGCCTTCGGCTGTGGTGTAGGTGACATCTACGCCGGCTGAAGGAAAAATATTTAAGAACACGATGGAATAAACAACTCTGATAAAAGAATCGACGCGTCCTGATTCTTTCTTCTGGCACGGGGCTTGGAGAAAAGGACTTTACCCGCAATTCTCGGATGGCTACCAGCCCAGGATCCGAGAGTCATATTTATTGTATGGTATTGTTTGCAAAGATGTGTGAAACATGTTTGTAGAGAAAAACAAAAAAGGGAACTGAATACATTGGTGAAGAGAATAAGTATAATAGATGACATCTTCTACAGAGTTTTGCTGTACCTGGTAGGATGTTTTCTGGAAGCTTCCTAATTTGTTTTTTAAAGATATATTTTCCACAGAAACCTGGAATTTTAAGATACAAATTCAATACAACTTTATCTTTTTAAACACTTCATGCAAAGCAAAAGTGGGTTACTGCACTGTGAAGAAGCAGTGAAAGCAAACAGTCTTTCCAGTGTAGGACAGCTTCAGGATGGACTCACTGCTGGCCAGGGCAGAGCCAGTCAGAGATGGTGGTAACGCCTCTATGATAACATATTTTAGAAGGAAAAAAAGTTATTGTGCTGATGTAACTATGGTCAAAGAAGTGAGGAGTGCAAGTATGTGAGAGGAACAACTCTGCAGATACCAAGACCAGTGCAGAAAGAGGGACAGGAAGTGCCTCTGGTGTCAGAGCTCGGGTTCCCCTGCAGCCCCTAGTGCAGCCCATGGTGGGGCAGCTGTGCCCCTGCAGCCCATGGAGGTCCATGGGGATGCAGCAGCCCGTGGAGGAGCCCCAGGCTTGAGAAGTTGGATGCCTGAGAGGAGGCTGTGACCCCCCACAAGGTCAGGGCTGGAGTAGGCTGCTGGCAGAGACTTGCAGACCCATGGAGAGAAGATCCCACGCTGGAGCAGTTTTTTAATAGGACTCATGATGCTGTGGAGGACTCACACTGGAACAGGCTGTCCCTGAAGGACTGCACCTTGTGAAAAGACACCCACAGCAGTTCGTGAAGAACTGTAGCCCTTGAGAAGGACTCATGCTTGAGAAGTTCCTAGAGAATTATTTCCTATGTGAGGGACCCTACATTGGAACAGAGGAGTGACTCCTCTCCCTTAGTAGTGGGAGAAACAGGGAATGATGAACTGACCATAATCGCCATTCCCTGTCTCCCTGCACTGCTGGAGAAGAAGGTAGACCTGGGGAGGAGGGAAAGGGGGGGAAGGTGTTTTGAGATTTGTTTTACTTATAATTATCTTGCTCTAGTTTTAGTTAGTAATAAATTCAGTTAACATCCCCAAGCCGAGTCTGTTTTGCCCATGATGGGAATTAAAAAGTGATCTTGTCCTTGTCCTTATCCCAATTCATGAACATTTTGTTATATTTTCTCTCCCCCATCCAGTTACAGAGGGAGGTGATAGAACAGATTTTGTGGGCACCTGGCATCCAGACAAGGTCAATACACCACAATAAATCATCCTATTATACCCTAGGAATCCACTTAAAGTTGGGGAATAAACTAGCTGTGCTGCCCATTCAAGAGAGAAGCAGAACAGTTGTCTTCTTTTGTCAGTCTTTGTGTCTGTTTTACATGTCTTGATACAGAGAGGTTTGTACATAACACCAGAAAAATGCACTTAACTGCGACCATAACTTCAGCCTCAAATGTTCACCAAAACATAAATGTTGAGGAATGTTTGCCTGTGCAGATATTGGAAATGAATGTGGCTATCTACATCATATATCCCATTCCTAAAGCCTTTTAGTCTTTTTCTATACAGGGCAAAGTTGTTAAAACTGAAGCTAGGAATGCAAATACCACTGTTCAGAGTTTACTGTTTGGACTTCATTATCCAAATGCACTACCAAGAAATCAGGATATTAATTTTATTTTGAAGGCTACATAAGGCTTGGAGATGGCTCTAGATTAGTGCTTTTTATTGGGGCAAGAAGAAAAGTTAAAAGATTATCTAGAGGTTTCTAATACTAACATCATTTGGAGAAGTTACTGAAATGTCCATCTTTCCTAACTCTGTGAGTCAAAGGCTATTCAGACAATATGTTTATATCCATGACACTGGTTATATGCTGCTTGCGATGCAACCAGATCCTAACTCAGAAAAAGGCAGAGATTTCATGCCTTACTGTGTTCAGATGTTGTCATACCCAGACAGTGTATTAGCTTACTATTGGGGACAAGATATGTGTAGGAAGAGGCCTTTGTTTGCTTCCTTCGCTGCTTAGACAGTGGAGTGAAGCCTGTGTTAGATGGAGACAAAAAAGCAAGCAGAGGAGCTACAGCAATGCATGGGAGGATTTGAACACCAGGATCAGGAGGAATTATTTCAGAGCAGTCCATGACTGCATCACTGGAGCTCTGAGATACTTTATCCATTCAGCTAAATATTTCAAACTTTATTTTAAAGTACTTCTTTCTTCCTAGCGAGCAGTCACCAGATAAAATAATCATGCTTGCAATTTAATTCATGTAGCCTCCTGCCCTTTGAAACCAAGTGTCTAAAATGCATTGATCCTACAGGTGGAAAGAGATTTGTGATTATCCCATTCAATCCCTGCTGTGATTTCTCTCCTCGCTTCATTCAACAAACTACATCCAGAACTACAGGAATTACTGCTCTGTCTTTATTCACGCACCTGTGATGGTGCACATAGAATAATCTTGCTGGGAAAATACCCAGGCTTTGCCTTGACTCAAGTGAAAATTAATTTGCTATATACCCCATTCCCACTAATCACAGCAAATTACTGTCTCTGCTTAGTATCACCCTTCTTCATCTGCATGATTGGCTTCTGTTCTGCTTCTGCAGCTGCTTGTTGCAGGCCAGACTCCCAGCCTGTGCCTTTGAGAGGGTGTTCACTCAGCTCTCGGTTCATTTTTAAACCCACACTTTCAATCAGCTAAATACATTCTGCTGTTGCCTGGTAGAGGAGTTTGGCTCTGGTGTAGGGAAGCTTTAGAGAGTGCTTGAAGCTCTCCCAGGAAAAAGGCCTTTTCCATCCATGTATTGGCAAATTTGGAAAATGCAGCAAATTGTCACTACAAGGGACAGAGAAGAGGAACTCCTGGGCTATGTTCTTCTCATCCCAAACATCAGTTGCCTTAAAGCTTTTGGTCTTTGAGATAACTGGTATACTGACACCTTCTTTCTTATCTCTCAGAGATAAGAACTTCATTAATTAACATTTGCAAACTATGAACACTTCCTCTGATAGGTGTTACTACCTATCACAGCAAAATGTGGATAAACTTGGCATTCTAAAACTAGTTCAGCTTCGGTATAGATGAAAAGAAAATGAATGACACTACATCATAGAGAATATCTCAGGTGATTTGAAATGCCATAATCCTTCTCTCATGGATTTCTGGGCTATTTTTATAATACTAATTCTGATTAAAAATATTAAGTCTGACTGTCATTTCTAATCCATGCTTCATCCTTGCATATCTAGCAATGTTAACTAATGTCTTACTACTTTAGTAAGTACTAAAGTACTCTTACTCCTTTACTTTAAAAATATTCCCACATGTAGAAACTTTGGAGGAACTCATAGAAGCCATACACATTTCCCTGCTGCTGCGGTGGGAAGAGTTTATGGAGCTATACAAGCCATCAGGGTGGGTGCTGTATTTAGTGTATTGACTTTGATTATGTCCCAGTTTGATAAAAGATGATTTAGTTTGCAGCTATCTGTTGTTCTAAAGTGAGTAGCTGGAGTTCAGCAGTGATGGCACACTGACAAAAACTGGTTCTTTTAGTTTTCATTTTTTTTCTCTCATTTTAGTAGCTTCTCAGGTCCCCTCTGTATAAGCTAAGAAGCAGTATAAAAACGGGCTGGAAATGCATCCACCAAAATGAGTGGTGCTGACAGGCTGCTGCTGCTGTAGGTACGGCTGCTTTGAGCTCTGACCAGATTTCAGTCAGGCAAAAAAGGTTTCCCAAAACTACTCAGTTGCATTTAACACATGATAGCAATGAAGATGCATAACACCTGAGTTACCTTGTGTTCCTAGACACTTTTGCCTCACTTCATGTTGTACTGCAGGCTGTCCAGACTGCAGTTAGAATTGTATTGAATCCTACATCTTGATACTTAAAAAGCTCAGCTAACCTTCCCAAGCTGCACAGCTGCTCTAAGAGGGTTTTCAACCATAAAGTATGTACAGTTTATCACTAGTTTTCAATTAAAATGAGAAAAATCTTGCAAAAAGCACTTAAAAAAATGTAGCCTGATGTTGTTTTTCAATACCCTGTCTGTGAAAACAGGACTATTTTTCTCAGTTTTCTGAAATCTAATTTGACAATGCAAGAAGCAATTAGGCTAGAATATGTTCCTCTGTTTTATCTGGTCTTAAAATAATTTAGAAGCTGAAACTAGTTCAACTTTTTGTTATTTGTACTGAATGATAATAACTTTATTCATTATATTAGCAAGTAAACACAGCAGGGAAATTGTGTGAGGCACATGAAAGTGGGAAAGGATTAAAAGAAAAGTATGAGCAGAATGTAGTTGGTCCTGCAGATTTTGGTAGCCATATGTAGTGTGAAGATGGGCAGATGGAAAAATAGTAATGTAGAAAATGTTATACTAGAAATTATCTCATTCTAGCCATTTCAATTTGATACATTACTATAACAAATGCATCTGCATAAACTTCATTCTTAGAGGAAAGTTTGGATTCATTTGCAATATGGATGTGTGTAGGAATATCCAGAAAATATATTTTATTTTTGTAGTTAAAGTTTAAAAAGTGATTTGAAAGCAATGCTTTTCATTAAACATTAAACATTTCACTGTAGGAAAGGTGTTTTCATGTTGAACAGAGAAGATCACTGACTGTTTTCTGCAGTGGTTACACTGTGCCCTGGGGGAGAATGACTCACAGTATTGTCTTGCTTGGACCATGTAGGTACAACCCAATCACTACTCTCCTTCACAAAGGCTGTTCTCTGTTTTCAGAATGGGGCACTTGATAAGAAATTAATCTTATGCTTTGACCCAGGGTATTCAACATTACTGGAGGATGGTAGCTTTGTAGTGGGGATGTATATGGATTGGTCAAGGAGAAGGGATATGAACCAAGTAACTGTGATTGCTTCAGTGCAGTGGAAGATGGGTATGGAGAGAAGTGGCAGGGGTATAATGAGGGCATAGCTGGTGGGGGTTTTGTGAGGACAGAGAGTAGCTATTTTGAAAGCACAGATGGTGATTAGGATGTAGGAATCTGTAGAAAAGCAAGACTTGAGGGATGTCTAAGCCACTTTTTCAAGTGGGCTATGAGTTCAGGTTTCTCTGTTTTCAAACATGCTTTTAGAAAGATTTTAAAAGAGCATGGGTGAGTCTTCAGAGTGTGTGGAGTTAGCACTCTGAGCAAACCTAGCTCTAAATAACTCAGGCTGTCTCCCACCACAAAAGTCGGTGCAGTCACTGGTTACTTTGAAAAACTATATGCAACTATCCTAGGATTATAATAATTCTAGGTAAGTGCATTCAAATTAATTATTTTCTTATATATAGCAGCCACTGTGTAAGTGTTCTTTGCTGCTGTTTGCTTAATATTCCCTAGGCTGACCCTTTTGTTGTTCAGCAAAGCCACAGTGACTGGTTTTGCATGACTTTTTTTCATGACTCTAGAAATCAGTCTCACTTTTCTGTCACACAACCATGAAAACAACAAGGCTATATCAATAAACTGGGGTTAATTTTTTGCTTCCTGCAAGCTCTTTCCTGCTTCTTGATTCCTATCTCTCCAGACAGTTGAGAGATGCTGTCTTCCTCTTTCACAGCCCCTGGTGATTGCACATTGCTGTTTGTGTCCATTCCCCAAGTAAGAACAATGATTATCAGCAGGGTATCTTGAAGCCTCAGTCTCTGCAGATGAATACTCATGCCTAACCAGGTGACTGTCAATTAACTTATATTTCACACGCTTCTTTCTTTTATGAAATTACTAAATGTAGTTGCCCTGATCCTAAACATCATCACATCCAGAAGCCTTTCACACAGAAACTTTCAAAACAGATGAAACCAGTGTCCACTAAGCCAAGTGTCCTGTACAACAAAATAAAGAATAGGACAAGAACTGAGTGTTGTTTCATAATCATTGATTGAATGTTTGTAAAATAGTGGCTGTGGGACCCCTGAGCCAGACATATGATCTTAGAAGTCTGTCAGCACTTTATTATTTGATTGAAAAAATTGTTTCTGCTCATTTTCCTGTGATGCTTACCTTTTCTTAGACATCATATAATTCCTCAGATGCTTTACTTTCTTTAACCTGAAGAGGTTAAGAGGCATTTTCTGGAGTTCACACCTCTTTGTAAAGATGGATCAGAGATATGTCACAGGTACTAGATTTGCTGCCTGTTTTGAGCTCATACCCCACGAGAAGAAAACTCTTGCAGAGAATACTTTCATTTTAGTGCACCTAGAAGTCTTTAACACATCTGGTCTTACTAGGCTGCACACATAAACTCCAAAGAAAATGCATATAAAGAGCTGGCTGGCTAGTGTAACCAAGTAATTCTTTTTGAGCTCTGAAAAATACCAGGAACTGTCTATCTCAGTGCTTCCTTAAGTGAACTAAGAACCTGATCCCATTCCATTTCTTTGACAATCCTTTTTATTTCTAAATTTCAAGATGAACATAACAATGTTCCATCCAGTGAGGCTTACAAAGAACAAAAGCATGCAAATCCACTCTACTTTGGTGACTTTTCAAAGGAAAGCCAGAACATCAGTTTCTCTCACTTAGTGCATTGGTTTCTGACTGCAGCTCTCCGCAGGATGTGACAGATGACATTACAGTGGGGGTTTTCTACAGGCCACCCAACCAGGAGGACATCCTGGATGAGTCACACTATAGGCAAAGAGAAGCAGCTTTTTGTTCACAGGTCCTGGTCCCCATGGGGGCTTCAGTGATGTCAATAGCTTTGTGAGGGACAATAGAGAAAAGCACAAGCAGTCCAGGAGGTTTCTGAAATGTATTGATGATACCTTTCTTCTCTAAGTCACATGAAGAAAGGTGCTATGCAGGATTTTGTTCTCACCAACAAGGAGAAGGGGAGGAGGATGTAAAGCTCAAGGGCAGCCTGGGCTGCAGAGACCATAAAATGTGGAGTTTTAGATCCTCAAGGCAGTAAAGAAGGCACACAGCAAGCTTACTGCCCTGGACTTCAGGACAGCAGATTTTGACCTTCTCAGAGATTTGTTTAGTTGAGTACTGTGGTTGACGAGATGGACACTGCACTCAAAGTACTTCAGTAAAAAAATCAGAAGGCTTCAAGTATCAACTTCTTGTTATCTAAAAGTCTCTTGTACCTTTTCTCTTTAGCAATCCCACAGGGCAGCTCCACAGAACCCCGGCTCAGTCTCCACAGTCTTCTTTCCTATCACAGCCTTTCTGTTCCTATCACAGCCACCTAACCCTGTTTGTCTTATGTACAGGATCTTACCCTTTTTGTCCCTTGCACAACCTCCTGCCCCTTCATCCTCACAGCATGGCCAGCAGACTGCAACTAAACTCTCTCCCAGTCAACTCACTCTTTTATCACACCCATAGCTGGGAGGGCAAGGCTGTTCCCGCTCTTGGATAATTAACACAGCTGCAATGTATCAAAAGTAAGATTGCCTTTAGTACTATCTTTGTCTCCCCACAATCTGTCTCCCCACAGGGTACCATGGGATAACTCTCTGAAGGGATGAGAGGCCAAACAAAGCTGGTTGGTATTTGAGGATCACCTTCTCCAGGCTCAGGACCGATGCAACCCAATAAAGAGGAAATAGGGCAAAAATATCAAGAGGCCTATGTGGATGAATGAAGAGCTCCTAGATAAATTCAAATTCAAAAAGGAAGCACACAGAGGGTGGAAGCAAGGACAGTACTTTAGGAGGAGTGCAGAGGTATTGTCTGAGAAACCAGGGATCAGGTTAGGAAAGCTAAAGTCCTGATTAAATTAAAGCTGGTCAAGGATGTCAAAGGCAACAAGAAAAGCTTCCATATGTACATCAGTGATTAAAGAAGATTAGGAAAAAATGTGGGCCTCTCCAGAAGCAAACAAGAGATCTAGTTAACAGAGACCTGGATCAAGGATAAGGGTGATGTGTTCAGAACCTAAACGTGCATAAGTTTATTGTTTCTTATGAGATGCATCTGTGAGTCCAAAGGGAACTGTGAGACAAAGTGGCTAAGTCACTATCATATTTGAGAGGTTGTGGCAGTTTGGTGAAGTACCTGCTGACTGGAAAAGGTGAAATATAATGCCCATCGTTAAAAAGAGAAAAAAGGAAGACCTGATTAACTACAGGTTGGTCATTCATGGCTTTGTGTCTGGCAAGATTATGGAACAGATCCTCCTAGAACTATGCTGAAATGCCTGGAAAATAAGAATGTGACTGGTGACAGAAAAAGTGTCTTCACTAAAGGCAAATGATGCCTGAGAAATTTGGTGGCCTTCTATGATGGGGTTACAGAGGTAGTGGATGAGAAAAGAGTGATGGACGCCATCTTCTTTGACCTATTCAAAGCATTTGGCACTGTTCCACAAAGTATCCTTGTCTCTACACTGAACAGACATGGATTTGATAGATGGACCACTTGGTGGATAAGGAATTTGTAAGAAGAAATCAGCTGATGGTGTTTGTTTCCAACAGGGCTTTGCTACTGTTCTGGAGGGAACTCCTTGCTGCTTGTGTTGCCCTGGCTGCTCTCTCTTGGCCATGGTGTGAATTTGGGAGGCTGAAGGTGTAATGCTGAATTCTGGCTTATTGTCAGAGGGCTGAGGAAGCTTGCTTCTGCTGGATGTACATTTCCAGGATTCCCAATAATCTACTAATTTTCAGGGGCCAGATTTATGCTCATCTAGCTCTGCGTAAAATATGTTTCCATCTTTTAAAAATTGAAGTAGGTAACTCCTGTTTCATTTCTTGAGCAAAGGGCTATTCATTGAAAGATATTTTAGGGTATATAATTTTTATATATGTCCCTTATCTTGACTTTTATGTCTGTGCCAACACAGCATCTTTTTTGCTGCTTTGATTCTATCTTGCATTTGGCACTGTTCACTCCAGCTATCACTGGCTGAATTATGTGGAACACATGTGAAACCAGGCAGAGAATGTAATATATAACCAAATTTGCCTTTTTTTTTTTTTTTTTTTTTTTTTTTTTAGCTGGAGGAAAGTATCTCTCTTGAAGGCACCACAGCACCTGTCAGTGGTTATTCTCTCAAATATGTGGCAGATAAATACTGACATTCAGTATTGCTAAATGCCTCTGTCACAACTCATAAAACTATATAGTATGGTTGGAAGGACCTGTGGAGATTGAATCTGCCTCCCCCTCTGCAATACTAGTCCAGCTAGTGCTCTACACAGTGACCAGCTATTTTTTTAAATAGCTCCGGGAATGGAGTACCCATGACATCCCTAAGTCTTTTTTTACAGTGGCAGTCTTTCTCTTTGGGGACAAAAATTTTTCTAAGTTCTCACGTTAGTGTTCTGTGTTGCATCGGGTACCTGATGGCTCTCATCATTTCTCTGTACATCTTTGAGAGGAGTCTGTCTCCATCTTTTCTCTACCCTCCTGTGTTGTTGATGAAGAGAGCAGTAGGTCCCTGTTAACTTTCTCCTCTTAATCCTGCCTTAAAAATCAGTACCAAGCAGAAAGAAAGTAAGTTTAATGGCTTTAATAGTTTGAATTCTAAGCAGGAAGGGATCAAGTTTTCAGGCCTTTATGCACAACTACAAAAGCTATTGGTTTTTCTGTCTGAACTTTTCATTTTTTCTAGAGATCAGTGGTTCTCTACTTTTCATTTATATAAAGAAGCTAAGCTGTAAATAAGTGTACTAAGAAAAGGAAAGAAAATCATAACAGTTGCTGAAATTATAAATGCAGTGAAATGATAAATTGAAAGTGTGGGCATATAAACATATTTCAGTGTGTAGTATTGCTTCAGGACTTCTGAAATAGTTCACCATTTCCCTAAAGAAAGGAAAACGCAATTCACAGAGTCAAAAGAGGAGTGTTGACAAATGACTGGTAATAAACATTTTTCAGTAGCACCAAAAAATATAGGGTATATGTTTATACCTTAGAACCCCCCGACTTTTGGGTTCTTATTTCTTGCTTTGAAGATGCAAACCTTCAAGAGGCTAACAGAAAGATATGGTGGCAAAATGTGTTAACCCAGCATTTGGACAGAGAGGCTTCTACAAGCCTTGCTTTTATGACATTCCAGTTTTAACATGTAAAAAATGTTTCAAGAAGTGAAGGCCTAATTAGATAAGTAGTGACTTATTGAAAAATGTTGAACAGTTAAAATACCTTTTTATGGAAGCAAAGGTAAGAAAAGGAGAGGGTAAACAATCTGTGAGGGATGAGTGTTAAATAATATGCAATTAGAGAAATTAAATCTATTGTGCTAAGAAAAGTTATGAATAGCCCAAATAGAGGCTTGAGATCAAAAGGGCTTGGAAAAGAGGTGGGCAAGTTCTGGGAAAAACTTCATAAACAATAAGAACACCTTAGAAGTGGTTTCTTAGAAAAACATGGAGCAAATTATCCCTAGGTAGGTAGCGTGATGTTTTTAATACATTTGAGAAGGCTGTTTTGGAAAAATAATGAAAATAGCACTGAATAAAAAGTAGTTCTGAATAGAATGTGATCTTTGAAGAAAACAGTAAGCCAGTGTTTCATCACCTCATTTCCCTCTCATTGAGAGAATGGGGGCTCTTGTCACACATAAAACAGCAATTAAAAAAGAGCTCATGACCAAATTTGGGGGGTTTTGCTTATTCTTTTAGCAATTAAGAGGAATCTGAAAGCATTTGTAGTGTTGGTGATTTTTAGTTAAAAGTTTTTGCAGGCAGAGATATAAATAAACCGCAGCATACAAATAAGTATACAAAAGCTCCAAAACAACTGAGATCTTTAGTCAAAGTAACTCAAGAATAGTAAATTAAAACTTCATAATACACCAGAAATTGGTGAAGTTGCCCAATATCTTGCTTTAGCTGATTCTGCTGCAAGGTAGAGATTATAAAAGTGGAATTTCTCCTCAGTCTTTTCACTTTTAAGACAAAAATTACTTCAGTACTCTTCCTCTGCATTTGTATAAATGGGTGAAAGCCTGTCAGCAATAACTTAACATTAATTGCTCTTCAACTAGTATAATGAGTGTTTCTAGATGGTGCTGTGCTTATATGTGCATTGTAAAGCTTTCTCAAATGAGGCTTGATGCTACATGTCCTTTCTGAAAGATCCTATAACTAAAGTGAATGTGTTATATAGAATCAAAGAATATTTTGGGTTGGAAGGAAATTCAAAGATCAGTAAGATCCAATTCCCCTGGCATGAGCAGGGACACCTTCCACTAGACCAACTTGGTCAGGATCCCATCCAACCTGGCCTTAAATATCCCAGGGATAGGGGATCCACAGTTTCTCTGGGCAACCTGTTCCAGTGTCTCACCTCTGTTAAAGAAATACTTCCTAATATCTAATCTAAACCTACTCTCACTTTTATCATCCATCTTCATTATTAAGTAATGTACATGACACAGTCAGATTCTATGAGAACAAATCAGGAAGGAAGATAAAGAATAAAGAAAGTGCTTAGTTATAGCATGGTATATATATATGTGTATATATATATATATATACCTCACTGCTGCCATAGTAGTTGGGCAAGATGTCAAGCTCCTTTCTTCCTCACTGGTAAAACCTTCTATTTACATGGCAAGTGCCATGGGTACTCATGGTTTCACTATACTGCAGCAACAGTACAGAAACTTTATTTGTTAACATTTCCATTACTCTTTCCAATTCCTTGAGTTGCTCACAATATAGCACATAAGCTACCCAATGGTCCTACCTCAACAGTTCAGAGAAGACAGTAAGAACCAAAAAGTGGAGAACTAGATTGAAAATGTAGTGAATATTACCTCAAATGTCAAAATATGTGGACTCAAATGCTTTCAAACTGAGAGGTTCTCAGTCCACCTCTAGTGCCTCACTTACAGAGCAACACATCTGGAATGAAATCAGAGCTGTCTGATGCCTGTACCTCTGCACCTTTTGCGACAGGGGCTGCTGCCTCCACAGGAAATTCACAAATGCAATCTGCAAAGGAGACACCTGCCGGATTAATAACACAGCCCCTGCTGACCTAAATGTCAGAGAGGATTTGAATTGAGCTTTTCCAAGGGTAGAGGTATTCATACTTCTTTTTGCTGCTACATCCAATGTCTATTAATGAACAGGACAGCAGGTCTGACATACTCATGTTTAACACCCAGGTCTTATCATATGCATCTGTCCTTACAGAAATGCTGAAAGATAAACTCAGTCTTGACAGTCTGATCTGCAAGGGTCTGATCTGGAAAGATCTGATCTGTCAGTGAAGTCCCACACACACTTGGTGCAACAGCATCATCAATTCTGCAGCTTGCATGCCCTCCACCCTCTTTAATGACCCCTGTCCAATGAATTTCCAGTAGGCTAATACACAGACAAAGCAAATGAGATACCTTGGAAGAACTCTAGGCAACCATTTTCCCCTGATTTTGGCTGGGAGTTGTGTTTGTGTGCACAAAAATGTGTGTGCGTTGGAGGGGGGAGGAATTTTTACAGTAAGAGATTGTGTTAAAGAAACAATAGATGGTGTCTGCATATCTGCTCAGTGAGTTTATCTAAACATTTCCTTTTTCTCCCCTGTCTTTTCCCCTTTTTCCTTCCCTGTCTTCTTCCTTCTTTCTCTTCTGTCATTTACTGTCAGTAAGGGCCACGTCTGAAGGGCCACTTCAGTACAGCCTGGCACCAACACAGATGGACATCAATACCAGTTCCAACTGTGAGTCAATTTGCAATTGGTGGACTCTTTGAAGTGGTTTTCATGCATGTAGAAGCTGCAAGAATTCTGCAGAGGGCTTCCAGAACACTGAGAGAGTAGGTTTGTTAGCCCTAGCTCCCTCTGGTTGGAGTAACATGCAAGTTTTTGTTGTTTTACTAAATAGCATTAGATAAATGTATCTTCTGAAATACACAAGGATTCTGCTATGTGAGGGCCAATGTCAGGGAATTTTACCATCAGAACAGACTTTTTGAGCTAGATGCTGTTCAGAGGAAAATGCCCGCCAAGAAAGCTCAGGACACTCCTTCTGACTAGAGAAGAGACTGGAAGTCATGCCACAGACAAGGATCTTCACTGACTTGTTATTTTCACAGTTAGAGACAAGAGCTGCCAGTCTCAGATTTGTGTAGAAGCATTGATCTGTGTTAGGACAGGTGAAGAAACCTTGCTTTCAGTTTTGAAGTGCTTGAGGTGATTTGGCTGCTGTCAATGTGATTCTCTGCAAGAGCACCTGCAAGGGGGAAGACAAGACCTTGCACAGTTCTCTCTCATGCATGCACATAAAGTTATCCAACATTCGTGATCCCAGTCCCCAGTGGCCCATGTTCCTGATGTGTGTGTTGGGAGAAGATACTCCTTTTGGAATTATAGGATGGGAAAATATTCGTTACACAGAGCAAGTGAAAAATGACCTCTACTCTTCACTGTTCATGAAAAGTACTCCTCTCCCATATTTTCCTCTTGGTGACTTTCCTAGTCCCAACAAGCTTTGGCCCAGCATCACAGAGAAGCTGGGGAAGGGCATCATGACTTAAAGGAGAAGTGGGAAACTGTATCAGCTGCAAAATTTGAGAGGATGTGATGGCAAATGCAGAGGACAGTAGAAGGCAAAAAAGGGGAAAATACCTAATACCACTGCACTTCAAAGAGAGTAGGACAAGTTACATCCTCTGCCAGACACTGAGACACTACTGGTTCAAGACTATTAGAGTTATAAAATTTGTATCATCTCATTCATAGAAAGTTAGTATAAATCAGTTACACCCTACTGTACACTAAAGGGATTAACACTGTTTTTTCTAGATGCATTGTCCTCAGCAGAGTTCTAACATTTTCCATTATTTTACTAAAAACTCTATCTTTGGTATATATATATGTAGATATTTTTATAAATATAGTTGAATATATTAGTAAAAATCTTGGTCAGAAATTGTAAAAGTGACTAATAATGTTATCATAAGTAATATTGCACAATGTATATTTTTATGCTGCACAATGATCAATGGAAAATTCACAACACGGACTGGTGCATCACTGATCTATGACTCTCAAGCAAAGAATTTCTTCAAACCATACCTTTTCATCTCAAATGCTTGAGTGAGTCATAGTGTGTTTGTCCTGCCTTTTAGTTTTCTGATGATTTATTTAAGTCCCACAGTTCCTGCAGTCCAGTGGCCACTTCTGTAAACTATTGCTTGGAAATGTTGATATCCTAGGCAGTGTATCAAACCTGTGAGCAGTTCTGTCTGTCAGTAAGCACATAGACATGAGCCTGGAGATCAACAGGAGACTGACTGTTAAATTGCAGCACTCAGTTAAGGAATTTGTGCTTGAATTTGTACCAGGTGGAAGTGATTTTAAAAACATGTAAAATCTCCCAAAAATGGGAAGCTGAGAATGGACAGAATTCAGGCTGATGCTTCACTCATCATAGAATGCCTTTAACGGTTAACGAGTAGATATGAATTAAAACTCTGGGATTACATTTCTTCATTACAGGTCTTATGTGGAAAAAAAATAATAAATTTAAAAAAAGGCAGCCCCAGACAGCAGCCTCAGGCAGCCTCAGACAGCCCCTAGTTTGAGAGAGAATTAGTTTCAAAGCACATCTTGGGTACTTAAAATTTGAAATACAATACATGATCCTATTCTTCCTTTCAGCTTACTTGATAGCTCATTCCTGTACTTGTCTAGAGCAGTGCTCTATTTTTGGCTTTTTTTCCTTACTCAAGTTGTTAGAGCACTTAATCAAACTTCAAGATGGATTGTGACTACATCTCAAACTCTTCTTTGCACAATGATTGATTTTTTTAATGTTTATTGTGGTTCCTCTCTAATAAGACTAGTTTGAGACTGTACTATATGGGGGAAAATTCAGACAAGAAAAGCAACAGCCTAGTAATACCAAGCAGGTGAGATACTGATCAAAGCTGTTTAAAATGTTTGCTCAATGAATGTCTTTTTTTCACCTCCATTCATTGGTTTGTAGCTTCTCTTAGTCTCCTGGTTGGACACTGGACTTGAAAAGCTTAAGTGTTGAAATTATTGTAGTCAAGCAATTTGTGAAGATTCACAAAAGCACCAAAAATGTTTTTAGGACTTTATTGTTATTATTATTAAGGGTGCTCTCATTTGAATTACTAGCCTTGTACAAAAGGGAAGAGATAGTCTATCTAGGTGGAGGGACTAAAGGGCAAGAAGAAAGAATGGGTCCAAGCCATCTAAGCCCTGTAACAACATAGAAATCTCCCTCTAAGAGATAGAAAAAGGGGGTGAGAGAGGGTATACAGTCCCCATTCTTGGACATTCTCAAAATTTCACTATGAAAGGCTTGGAGCATGCTGAGTGAACCTGGAGTTCATGCTTTGAGTAGGAGTTGGACTACATGTCTTCCAGAGTGGCCTTCCAAACAGTGTCATTTTTTAATTCTACTGTCTGTGGTAAGTTCAGTAGCTAAGTCCTGTGCATTTTAACTCCATATAGCCTGAAACTTAGTCTAGCACCTAAGCTGCAAAAAAATCCTCCTTTGGAATTAACTGTCTCCTCCAAAACCATCAGACGAATGTTGTCTTCTGGCAGCATGCAGTGGACAGAAGAAGAATGGGATGTGATTTTTTTTGGCAATAAATGTAAATGAAATCTGCTATATACACAAAGCAGCTAAGTATTTAGGAAAAAGGGGCTAGAAATAGAGCTGACAATCTCAAACAGGTACAGAAATTTTCCTTTCCATAAGACTGATGCTGACTGAATTTTTTAAAGGGCAGAAAGACAAAACTGTTCTTTCACAGATGTCCTGGGGATCAGAGCTAGAAGCATCTCACTCTGACACCACTGTTCCTGCTGTGTAGCTAAATTGTATGGGTCAGGTCCTGGGGCTGTCAACCCAGTTAAGTCTACAACAGTGTTCAGAAAAGAAGTAGATATTCTCTAAAGGCTAAATACCAGACAATTTGATGTGACTTAGTGATAAAATCTTGGACGCTTTCAGTGGGAAGAAAGTATTGTTGCATTAATGTAATTACTTGTGATATCACATCTATTTCTCTTTCACTATGTGTTTTCAAACCCTGGGCTCCCATTTGGTTTTGATGGACAACAGATTTTTTAGTTCCAAATGGTTTTTTTGGATATATTTTTTTCTGTAGTGATGGTAATCTTAACTGAGGTCATTTTAAATTACTGCTGTGCACAGTAAGGTCTTAAATATTACCTGAGGCAGGGTTTGTGGGAAAAGGTAATAGCAGATGTGCTCTAATACCAACTGACATAGATGTGAAAAACAGATTTTTTCTGGGACATTAGACACTGTTCATATTTGAAACAGAAGCAAGAAATTTCAAGCTACCATGTTGCATTGTGGGTTTCTTGGCTTTTGAATTTTTCATCTTAAAATCCCCATTCAGAATCCACTGACGCTGCTTGGGTGTCTGCTATTTATTTTAGCGGCTTGGGAGTAAGTATTACATTACACAAGATTAATGATTGTAATTCCATTTGCAATGTTTTCTGCTCTTTTTCTTGGTATCTATATACCCTTAGAAGCTTTTTCTGTGGCCATTTAATAAAACCAAACTAGTTGCCTTCCTGAGACATGTCAAATTGTTTCTGCAGTCTGCTAATGACTGCTAGCTCTTCTGGCAGATTTCATAAGGGAAAATTTGGAAAATGAATCTATATTGCCAACAGCACTGCTGCCATCTGATTGTGTTAACAAGGGTTAAACTCTTATCCTTTCTATGCTCTGACATACACCATGATGCTTTGATTATGTCCACCTCCTAATCACGTCTGTCACAATTCAAATTAGATGAAGAATCTTCACAGGAGCATCCTGCCCATGATTTTATCTTTAGCAAGAAATAATTGCCCAGTGCTTTCTATGGAAACGTTTCATTTAATCTCAGTTGGCAATTTCAAATGATTAGTTTTGTTCCAGTTGATGGGAGCTGCAACAGAAATGTCAGTCTGGCACATATCATGGTGGCAAGATCTGTCAGCAGCAGAAAAACAGCAGCTCCTGAGAGAGACGGTCAATGGTTCATGTGAAGCAGCTTTTAAGGACAGTGGGATGGCTGACACCAAGCATTTGCAGTTACACTTTCCTAAAGCTCATAGGGTTTTAGGTACATCAACACCTTTGTTGTGAATTTGTGAGACGACGGGATATAACATCACTGATCTCTTCCTGAGGTGATGACGCACACCACTACTGGATTTCATCCCTCAGGTTCCTTAGATATAATGCTAAAACGACATGGAAAGAAGCCTGCTTTTTCAGGTGAGGGGAACAGGCAGAGCTGATGGCAGAAATCAGGTAAAAGCTCATGCCAGCACTTGGTAGGAGACTGGTAAGTCAGGAGAGTCTCAGCAGTGTCAGTACCACTGGGAGGTGAGCCCCAATAAGACATGTCTATTGCTCAGAAGGTTCAGAAAGAGCACAACCTGATGTTTAAACACTTCAAGATGTTATAACTGTGAAATGTTCAGGATTTGGGGGTTGTTTTTTTGGTTTTTTTTGATGACTGCCTCTAGATGACAGATATAAAAGATAAAAACATCTAATAATTATTTAAATGTATATAAACCTGATTCATGGGGGCATTCAGACAGTAGGATCTGAAATAATTTTTGAAACACATTCATTACACAGAATTAATGTGTGGGCACTTTCACTCAGAATTAAGCTAAACTGAAATAAAGGGTTAAGTTCAAGAGCAGGGTGTATAAGACTATAAAGACAGAGGGAAAATTTTCCTTCATCCAAATTTTATTAAAAGCTCATGGAGATAAATTGCAATAAAATATGTCCTCAGCCAGTAAAAATGAGATTTATCCAGTGATTTGATGGAGGTGTTCAGTAGGATAGAGATTTGTCCTTAGCAGGTATTAGACATACAGTGGGTGAATGCTCAGGAATTGGATGGAATAGAGGAGAAGGGCATAAACTGCAGAGATTTACTTTTAGATGAAGTTAAAATAGCCTTTGACTTTTCCTTCTTTATGCAGATACTGTATTGAGTGAATGCTTTTGCATCTGACTCTTCTTTTTGTGATAGGGCAAGTAGGAGGTGATAGAAAACATAAAATAGAGTGATTTAAACACGGAAGAATGGACATTTCTGCCTCAAAATATAAGAATTCAGAGGCAGAGACAGAAATTAAAGATTTCAGTTTCACAACATGTGGAACTATGGAATCCACTGCAAAGGAAAGATCATGAAGCCAAGGCTTTAGTTAAATTCAAAAAAGCATTAATAACATTTAATAGCATTTATCAGTCCCTACAGTGACAGCATTAGTAATTGTGACTGTAGGGATGGATGAAGACAGACACAACTCTTCAAAGTTCCATTGGCCAAAGCCAAATCTTTATTCCACACTCCTCATATTTCTAGGGTTATTAGAAGGCACTGAATTTAATTCTAATTGGTCAGCAATTCACTGTAACTTGGTTCACTGGTTAGTAGCTGTTCGTGTGTAATGTCCTTCCTCTTAACAGATGTTTACGTATTTTCTTCACAGATTCTCACTGATACAGACTTCTTATTTTCACAGTTGTCAGATGGTTCTCACTGTTACCATTGCTTTCACACAGAAACTTACTAGGCTAGCTGTTAGCTTAGCTTAAGTAACAAGGCCTGATTTTACTAGGCCTTTCTTTTATAAGGGTTTACCTATATGTAACTTACATGAATTACAAGAATAACTAGAGAAGTTATAATTAATTAAGGTAAAATTCTGGGAAAGATATTAGATACGGTGCTTTGATTATTATTCTAGTCTCCATCAAGATGAGATAACCTAGCTGACAGCCAACATGCAGTAGACGGAAAATTAACTGAAAAATGTCTGAGAATAGTGTCTATGAGATGTAGAAGACAGCGGGTCATATCCAAGCTATCACTTGATCTAACTCCCTTTTTTGAACTTCTCCATCCTTGTTTTGCCTGAGTTAATCCTTTCAGGTGTCCAGCTGCTGATGGGTAATATATTCTGATCATACTGATTCTCTGTGAATCAGGAAAACTGAATTTTTAATGCCATTTGCAGGAGTATAATGTTGAGCTAACTGGGCTTAGAGCCTGAATATTGTCATAAACAACAGTACTGAGAAAACAAGTGAATAGGTTTAACTCTCTGTGAAGTCAGTGATCAAGATATAGAGTTTGAACAGTTCAGTACTGCCATAATAGCAGTGTCCAAGTTAATTAGCAAGTTGAAAACAGCTTGCAATACCTGTGCATCTTGTGAAGAAGCTAGTTGTACAAACTGACAGGTCAATTTGCTTTAAGGATCTTTAGGAATGCAAATAAAACATATGTATTCAGGTCTGCTGGGACACATTATGCAACAGACCTTTTCCTTAGTGAAGAAATCAATGGACACAAGGGATCCTAACAGAAGAAAACACTGCTCTCCCTCCTTCCATCATTAACAGGTGAAGAAATGTGAAGAGGTTTATATGAGGAGGAGCAAGGAATCATAGTGCAGGCCATTTTCACATGTCAGACCTTTCACATATCAGCTCAGATAGTCCATAATAATGGACATAGAATCACAGAATCATAGAATGGCCTGATTGGAAGGGAACTGAAAGATCATCTAGGTCCAAAATTACAATAGAAGGGAACTGAAAGATCATCTAGGTCCAACATTACAATAGATCAGACTGCTCAGAGCTCCATCCAATCTGGCCTTGAACACTGCTAGAGATGGGCATGTATGTGGAAGATGTAAGATGTAAGATGTTTAGATGTTGTCTCCAACATCTGGTATTATCCAATTACACTTGTTCAATGCCTTCAAATTCAATCTTAGCTCAACACCTCTGCCTGTTTGTTCTATACACAATCATTTAAAGCCATCCAAAATCTAGGAGGCAGTACTTGCCCCAGCATCCAGCCATGCTTCCCTGATGCCTCTCTTTTATCATTCCTCCCATTCCTTTAACTACAAGAGCTGGCTGAAAAACTAGTCAAAACCACAGAGATAGTTTTCAGGTAAATCAATGGATCAACGGTGAAAGAAATAGACTGTTAGTGTCTTTGCTCAGGAAAAGGCAGATATTTCAGCTCAACCCTTACTAGACACTGAAATCGAAATGAGGATGGAATTAGGAAGGCTCAAGTGTGGGGAAAGGCTTGTACCCATGAAGAGTTTAGCAGTGAAATGCAACACCACAAAACCCCGTTGTTTATTGTTTAGTCCACAATATTTGTCAAATAACAAGAACACTTCAGTTCATTGTAGGCATTTCTGTGAGGCTGGTGAGGCACTGGAACTGGTGAAGTTTTTTAGATAAGCTGGGGATAATCCATTTCTGAAGGTGCTCAAGGCCATGTTGGAGGGGCTCTGAGCAGCCTGGTCTAGTGTTCTGGTAGGGGGACTGAACGAGATAATCTTAAGTTCCTTTACAACCTAAGCCATTCTGTGATCTTAAGGGTCCCTGCCGACCCAACCCATACTGATTCTATTATTATTGGAACATGTCAACACATAGAAAATACTCAAGCCCCATTCTTGGTGATGTTTCATAGGACTGCCTTCCCAACAGGATGGCTTTCATTCTCTTCTCATTAGTGTCTGTTGCCAAAAAAGTACAACTTGAGGCTATTTCTTGTACTGTGCCTTGTTACTTGGGAGAGGAGACCCTACCTCACTGCAATCTCCTTCCAAGTAGCTTTAGAGAGAAATAAGATCTCCCTTGAGACACCTTTCCTCCTGGCTAACCACCTCCAGCTCCCTTAACCCCTTCTTATATGACTTGTGCTCCAGCCCCTACACCAGCATGATTGCCCTTTTTGGACATACTTTGGAGATGAGAAGCAGGCTACAATCCAGGCCATAGCTACAGTAACAAGCATCCATTATGTTCCTGGATATAGCTCTACCAGATGTTGAGACCTCAATGTAAAATAAGTGCAGTCTGTTCTGTCACCCTGTCACCAGCATGAGTGACATGGAACTGTGTCTTGTTTAGAGTAAGTGGAGAAGGCAACTTTGCCAGATTTCTATCAAGTCTTAAGACTGTTAGCATGAGTTAAGGAATCAAGCCCCAAAATTCCTTGTCTTTTTCCCAGTTAATGCACAATGGTTCGTGTTTTGCATGCAGAGAAATAAATTACTTGTCTTCTTGCTAATGCCTTTTGTATTGGGTTTCATTTCCCTCTCTGATACTGAGGGTTACCAGCATGTTTCTGCCCAGCAGGGATTAGGTGGCATCTGTTATTAAATTCAGACCACATAGCTGTGCCCTCAGTTTCCATTCTTTGGAAACCTGAACATGCCATGATTAAAATAGACTGGTTGCTGATAAAGAGGTTCTGTTTGCTTGTGCTATTTGCAATTTGTGCTCTGAGGATTTAGTCACAGTCTAATGGTTAATCCTTGCAAGAGTTCAAAGGATCTCCTGGCCTTGAGGTTTTGGCATAGCCATAATAGCCTGTGGGTTTGATTGGTGGAATTTTTGCACTCAAACCTCACTGAGCAACTCAGAATTGGCCAGCCAGCAAATCACAGAATCACAGAATCACAGAATGGTTCAGGTTCAAAGGGGCCACAGTGGGTCATTTGATCCAACCTCTGTCCTCAAGCAGGGTCATTCTAAAGCCCATGGTATGGAATCCAGATGGTTCTTGAATACCTCTAGTGAGGCAGACTCCAAAATATCTCCTGGCAACCTGCTCAGTTTCCTGCACAGTAAAGTTCTTACACAACTTCAGGTGGACCTTCCTGTGCATCATTTTCCCATTGTCTGTTGTCCTATTGCTTGGTGCTTCAGGTACTTGTAGATGTTGATGAGATCTCCTCTCAGCTGTCCCTTTTTGAGGCTGAACAGGCCCAGCTACCTTCACCTTTCCTCCTTACAGAGGTGCTCCTGTCCTTTAATTGTCCAGGAGCTCTGTGTCTATCTTGTCCTGAGGAGCCCAGAACTGGACACAGCACTCCAGATGTGCCTCACCTGAGGACTGAGTAGAGGGGCAGAATCACTTCCCTTGACCTGCTGGCAATGCTCTTCCTAATGCACCCCAGGATGCCACTGGCCTTCTTGGCCCCCAAGACACACTGCTGGCTCACGGTCAGTTTGTTGTCCACGAGAACCCCCAGGTCATTCTCCACAGAGCTGTTTTCCAGCAGTCCAGCCCACATCCTGTACTGGTACATTCTGGGGTTATTCTTCCCCATGTGCACTTGCTACAGAATTGACATCAAAACACGTGCCCTGGCACACCATCCTGCTGCAAATTTGACCATCTCTATTCCACAGGGCATGAAAAGAACTGTAGAGTTGGCTGTATGCACCCTGAACTACTTATGCTTGGGGAAATTTGTCTTTTGGCTTCTGGATGTGGAAAATCTTTATTAGTGCAGAATTTAGAAAGGATTCTTCACATCTCTTTCTTTTGTACCAATTGAACTTCAGTAAGCAAAAGTCAGTAAAGGTCTGTATAACAAAACAAAACAATCTTTACAAAGAGGTGACTTGAAATTTCTTCCAGGAGCAGGGAAGAGCAAGTCACTGCATTTAAAAGGAAAAAGCAGAGATGACCCAGATTAAATCTGGAAGCATGTGTCCAAAGCAGACTTGGTTGGTATTATCAGCTGTGCACATGCCTCAAAGATGAGTTTGGTGACCCTAACTCAGGACAACCAGGAGAATCTCACTTCTTGCAGCCTCAGGGCCTGCCTTTATGCCAGTTCTCACAGTGCAGTTGAGGGCACAAACTAAAATAATCCAGCTGTCTACTCACCCTTACATTGTTGTAGATCAGGAGTGACCCCCTCCACTGCAGTCTGAGACTGGTGAAAAGTGTCCTCCCAAATTTCAATATGCATGCACAGGTCTTCAGGTGCCCTGCCAACACCCTAGCTTAGCAATTGAGGCAGAACTGCAGCACAAACCACACCTCCCCTCACTTCTGCTGTGGTTGCACTGAGGGCACCCACATATATGTGTTTGTTTTCCTGACTCTCCATTAGACCCTTAAATCCTGTATCAAGAATGAAAGTGATGTCCAGGCAAAGCTGAAGTTTGCCAGGCATGTGTTTATAACAAACACATCTGGGTTTTTTTCAGTAATTCTGGATGAAGTTAGATTTTCAGCCCATGTTTATTAACACTCTTTATGTTTTTGTAAAGCCAGTGTTTCTATGAAAATAAATAGAAATGGCAACATGATAGAGAATAAAATAAGGGGAAGAAAGCCAAGCAGTGTGGTAAAGTACCCTGGTGCCTGGGATCTTCTATCAGGGATTTGTATATTACTGAAAATGTAAAAGGGGGGACCAGGGAAGCTGCAAGCAGCAAAGAGATATGGTATGCTGATTTTAGCTCTTAGGTGTCTTGAACTTTGTATGTTTGGGTCAGAAGTGAGCAATATCAGGGCATGTAGGGCTGTGTTCCAACAGTTTTCATGGCAACAGGCACTCTGTGCTTGGTGAGAGCATTTGCATACTGTTCTGGCACAGTCCATCTCTATTTTTTCATAGGGAATTTATGATAAATATCCCCGTGTCACATAAACAATCTTAGCAAGTAACTTTGGAGGCTCATAAATCATGCCAGGTGTGGTATACCTTGTCTATGCTTCAAAGCTGCAACTCTTGTACAATGTAAAACTGTGAACTTTTAAAAAGTATTTTTGACTTTGCCTATGGGAAATTTGAGAGAGTTTTAGCTCCTATAAAAACTTTATTAAGCCAATATTATTTATTTAGTTGAATAACTTATTTGAACTTGGTTTTTATTACAGTTACAGCATCTGCAGGCGGCCTACATGATCATGGTAGGTCCCTTTCCACTGAAACATTCAAGTCCAGTCTAGTCTAGCCTAGTTTTGTCTAGTCTGTGAATGTCAAAAATGTAACAGTGTAGATCCCTTTCTAGAGGTCTAAATTGTAACAGCCTGGTATTTCTGAAGTGTTTTGTAAAAATTGAGAAAAATGTGCTACAAATAATCACATAAGAGGAAAAAAATCTATTTTTTCCCAATACCTATTCTCTTTTCATTGTAAGATTATTATTGGCATCTTCACAGGTCCTGTAAATTGACATGTTCCTTTTCATCAGAA
Organism: Acrocephalus scirpaceus scirpaceus; assembly: GCA_910950805.1. NCBI lineage: Eukaryota > Metazoa > Chordata > Aves > Passeriformes > Sylviidae > Acrocephalus > Acrocephalus scirpaceus. The sequence continues at coordinate 40,974,204 of OU383776.1, forward strand.
AGGAGTTGGTGGGTGGGTTTCACCATCAAAAGGACTCTCAAAAGGATGGGAGGACTTTCTGCATATGGTTATTTCTTTCGGAACAATAAACCCAGTTCCAAAGTTGTATTTCCATGATTGTTTTCAGAAATCTTTGCACAACCGTATGCACAGAAATGCATAATGGTTTAAATGCGTGAGGCTCCTTCTTATCCTACTCAAACTTCTGTTTGAGTTCCCAAGCGAATAAACATCTTCAACACAACAAAGTTAGAAGCTCAACTGAAATTGGACTGGAGTAGCCCATGACAAGAAAGTACCATTACTTCAAACTGACTACCAAGGAGAACCATTCCTTGATAAAGCAAATGCCATCCAGCAACAGAAGCCAGAGTTCATTGCAGATTGGCCCATCAGGGAATTAGATTAATAATGATCAAGATTTAACAGACCCAACAAGGCTGAGAATTAAAACCACTGTCCATAGAAAACAAAGAGAAGGATATAATTGTGACTTAGAATGGCTGTGACACGGATGGGTCTGGAGAGAGTTGTGAGCTGTTAAGAGTGCACAATCAACTTTTGGAAGTAATGATGCTGGCACCAAAATATGCCATGCTCTCAGATGCTCTCACTTCTTCCATGACATTGAAAGTCATGTCATGGAAAAGGACACATTTTTAAAGCATTGTCTGGTTTGTGTAATTATTTTTTATTTCCTGCTACTCTGGTCTGATACTCCTAAGGAGAATGTTGTTGAAATTTTTTCAGGTTCCCTCCCAGTGGTCAGAGAGCAATGCTTCTTACAGAAAAACTTGCTTCACCATGGATAGAACATTTTCTCACAGTTTCACAACCCTTTACATCAGAAAACAGGCACTTATTTTAAGAGTAATTCTAAAAAAAATCACTTCTCCTCTAGTACTTTAGTTTTCTCTACTCAGGGGTCAGAGTTATAAAGATGATTAGGAATATTCTTATTCTCATAACCAGTTCCACAACAACTGTGTGCAGTTGTTGACCCTGCACACAAGTTTGCAGTCATGTTACTCCATTGAAACATATCTTTCAAATAAGAGCAAAACTCCACTGTGAGTTTGTGCCATGGAATATTCCAAGCTATGAAGATTTGCTGTCTAGCTCCACAGCTGCAGAATTCAAAGCACCTCTGAAAATTCTGGCCTGTGAGTCTCATGATATTTAAAGGTCTGCTATCAGTTACAGGAAATCCCAGAGACGCAGCAGTTTATAGTGCAAACATTTTTGTTGGGCCAAATGGGCCTCTGGTCTGGCAGGATGCAACAGCCTCAGGTATGGCTTCATCCAGCTACTGCTGAATTGAACCAATAAGTCTGTCTAATTCGCTTTGTGAAAAATCAGTGGGAGAGGTTTTTCAGCTTCCAGCTACTCCACCTCAGGAGGGAGTTTGCATCATAACTATCCTAGACCTGCTTTGCACTATAAAATTGGACAATCTCCCCATTTTCTTTCTCAGACCACTACCATCCTCTGCTTAGTCCAGGGAGGTTTTAGCATTTTATACTGTGTCCGAGTTTTCTGATTTCCATTTTGCTGTGTAAGTCCTTTGTTTTTGCCTAAGGCAACATACTTCAGGAATGAGAGAGTGGCTAAGCCAGGTCAGTAGTGACATCTAGCAAGAATCTGCACGTTGATACCGTCAAACATCCAACAAAGTCTCTCAAGGCTTTGACAGGATATTAACACCATGCCCCTTTGTGACAGGAAACCCATGCAAGACCAGCATCTCAGGAACGGTACCCTAGCTGCCTTCACTGGTTTTGGTATAGATGCCATAACATTTTGATGAAATTTCCGCTCCTTGGAAAAAAGGAATTTGCTTCCCTGAAGAAGCTTGTGTCTATAAATGCCTTGTATGAGTAGTTTTGTGTAATTTTAACTAAGTCCTTAATTTGTAATTTGTGATGGTAGTAAAATCCTGAACTTGCAGTGAGAACAATAAACCATTAGGAACCATGGAGGAAAGAGGAAGAATATTTGTCACAATGAGTCCTGGAAAGATACAGGAACCCTTTAATCAGGGTCCCACTGACAGTTTTGTAAAAAACAGATATCAGCAGATATCAGATATCAGATGATCCTTTTTAGGATCCCATTTCTGATTGAAACAAGGCATTAATGGAACAGGACAAGCCAGTGCAACCACTGAGAGGGACTGCTTTCCCTTTGTGAACCCTCTCTAGTTTGGAGTAATCCCACTGCTTTACTCTGGGTTAGGCTAATCTCCATCTGCCCAGTCTAGGAATTAATGAAGCTCTGTCATTGTCTTCCACTTCTCCAAGCGAAGAAGAAAATTGAAATACAATACACACTAATCAGTCCCTATTTAAAAATACACCTGAAATCTTTTGGTGCCATTAATGTTTGCATCCAGACTTGCAATTGGGGACTGGACAGGTCAAACCACAAGAAAATAGCCAAAATGTGTAAACAACTAAAAATGGACTACAGCAATGCTGTCCAGGGTTCTTATCTTATGCAGGACATAATTGTGCATTAAAATAGATGTTGAACACTGAGGCATGAATAGGAAATGTGGCCAGACACTCTCCTTGGCCAATGGGAGACACTTTTTGTAACTCTACACAGTGTATATTCTGTGCATTAATTATATGGGAAGATGCTTGACTATGCTTCTGAAGGGCATGTCTCTATTTGCACAAGCTTTCACCTCTGCCAGTCTCCGTGTATATCATATACTGAATGGCTGAGTGTAGGGATCCACCTGTAGAGAGGTTACAGAAACTTGACTTTATATTCTGGAGATAGGCTTCAGGTATCCAGGTTTGAACATTTTATTCAGATTTTGTTAGGAACAAAGAAAGTTATATGCTAAACTTTGGACAATGAGACTCCTTGTTATCACAGGCCAGATGGTTCTATTGGTGGTCCTCTGTGGCTGGAAGCACTCAAGCTGTCCAGAGCTGCAGCTGAGGAAGAGAGACTATAGCAAACCCAGTACATCCAGAAGACTCTGAAGGGGTACACAGAGCCCAGTGTGGGTTTCTTGGTTGGAATAGGAATCATTTAGATGTTTGGAGTATATGCTTATTTGTGTATATAGGATACCACACTACAAATCCATTTGTGTGCATGTTTATACTTAGGCATTTGTGCTTCATTCTTTGAAAAACAAATTTCACAAAAATGCTACCAGAAAAAGCCAATTGCAGCAGTCTTCCTGTACAAAGCTGAACCAAGTTTCTGAAAGTAAAGGAAAGGTTTCCTGCCTTCTGAGACTTAATTGCCCAGTCTTACCAATAATCTGGTGGAAATGCTTTAAAGTTCTTACAGATATCACACAGACACAGGTTTTGCATTTGCCAGAGAGAGATGGAGTGTATTTGTAAATCTAACCTAGTCAAGTGTTCTGCCCAGTAATGCTGGGGTCTGTGGTGGGACCCAGGGTGTGAATCCCATATTCTTAAGCTGAGATTTCTCTCACAAATCTGTTTTTACATCATACAAAAATCTACCCTGGTTTTTATCACCTCTCTTCCCTGCTCACTTCATGAGGGGAATAGCATTCTTCAAAATGGGTTTTTCAAGATCTAGTTGTGGCTCTAGTGCTTCTCTAGTGCTACATGCATACATGTAGCATAAACTTTGCTTTTCTTTAGTATGGTTTACCTTCCAGATCAGGAGGAATGTGAACAACTAACATTACAGCCCCTTACGAAAAACCACAGCACATCAAGTTCTGGTCATGTTTGAGTGGCCAACTGCAACAGATTCAATTCAAATGTGAGTGAAAGCCATTGTTTTCCAGTCACAGAGAGCTCACCTGATTCTATTCAGCCTTCAAACAGAGAAGAAAAGAAGGCATTTGCCTTTGGACAGAAATGTGAATGGGTATTCATTGGAGGCATGTTGTCAGACAACTTTGTCCCAGATGTGCAATTCCTTGGCAGGCATAAGTAACCAAAGACAGCTGTGCAACACGGATGCTGGGGTTGGCTTCTGCGGTGAATATTCAGTTGAGGCAGAGCTCAGGGGAAAGTTAGCCTGGTATGTAGGAGTTTCACAAGTCAAGGGTGAGAAAATAATTCCATCAAAGAACACAGTGTTCCTCCATATTCTGGTCACTTTTTTGGGCTTTGGTCACATGGAGGGAGATTCTATACTAGACATAAATGGGAAAGAAAAGCTAAAAAAAATGGTTTCATGGAAGATAAAAAGAACAGAAGGACAGGGAGTTATTCAATTAGTAATTACTCTAGGCACTGCCTATAAATGCTGCAATTCTTTAAAAATGTCAGCATTCATGTGCAAATCAAACAGATCAGGTCTGTGCATGTGATAGTGCAGTCAGCAAAAGCTTGGGCTTGTGTCATTAAGACAGAAAGGTTTGGGATTTTGCTGAGCCAGCTCCTTACAGTTTTTACAGTTAATTCATTTACAGCTGTAATTTCAAATTTATAAAACTCATTGCTCAATAATGTCCCAAATAAAGTTTCCCAATGTCAATGGAGATGGGGCCTATGCTGGCATCAAATATTTTGAAAGTCAATGGGAAAAATGTATCTGCCTTGCACCAAATCTGCAAAAATTAAGAACATTTCAACTATGCATAGCTTTTGAGGAGATAGAAAATCATTTATGAGCTTGCAGAACAGTTACTAGCAGGAGCTGAACCAGAAGTTATCATGCCTTTTTTGCGGAAATGCAGAAAATGATTACCAGATTTGGAAGAAAAACCACCTGCTTGCAATAAACGTAGCTGTCTACCACACAAAAAAATTGCAGACTGTTGATATTAGTATCTGTTATAAATGACAGTTCTCCAACCTTTCAGTTAGGAAATTTATTGGAAAATGACAAAGTGAAAAAATTGAGCAGAGCCACAATCAAAAGGCAGTTCTGACCCCGGGTATAGGAGCTGGGTGAACCACAGACACAGCCTCTCTTGGACTAATGTCCCCCACCGTTCACATCAATAGTTTCCCAAAGCCAGGTTTTATACAGATTTTGTGCCCTGAGACTGTCCATTGTTTAGTCCAGCTTTTTGGATATGTAGATAGGTTTTCTTTTCTTTAGGTGTGTATGATGGACAGAGTTCCTGGAGAGTATAATGTCCTGATTGCATCTTCTTGGGCCGGTTATGAGGATGAATGTCCCTGATGAGTGGATATAATGCTTATCTGGCGTGATGGCCAAGTCATTGACTTCACCCAGCTCCATCAGAGTTTTGCTACACCCTGTATTGTGCTGCGAAATCACCTTATTGTTTCGGCTTGGAGGGAGGATGGCATAGTTCCTGCTCATTCATCCATGAACTGATTTTATACAGGGGGGTATTTTGGAGATACAGTTTATTTCATATGCATATATGGCTACTTTAATAAAACACAAATTAACCATACATTTATAACAGTATCCCTGTGCTGGTTTGAAAGCAAAACCAGTGAAGGACTCCAAGTCAGAAACACAATTTAATAAGATGAAAAGAAAATAATGGAAAGTAAAATAAAATAAAAGTAATAGTACAAAAAAAAAAAAAACAAACCAAACACTGACAGAGTCAGAATACAACCTGACACCCTGTTAGTTAGGGTGGTAGTGGCAGTCCAGATGAGATGGTCTTGTCAAAGCAGTAATTCCTGTAGAAATGTCTGGCAGCTCTTGTCTCCTCTGGAAGTCCAGTGGATAAAAAGCTGTCTGTGCTGTCCCAAACCCTGGATTTATCCAGGTGGGAATGCTTGGCTCTTCCCCCTGGGCGGAGCATCTCACAATGGGATGATATCGTTCAATGAGTCATGCAGTGGGTCCTTGATGGCCCATCAAACAGAGATAACTCCCAGAGGAAGTTATCTATGAGTCATGTGGCAAGGCATTGTTAGGTTCATTAACAGAAGATAAGGAAAACACTGCCCCACCTTGGCTCCAATGGCTCATGGGGATAGAATACATACTTTGGGCACAATTTTACATTGTAACCTAGGACAATCCCTAATACACTTTTCTATGTTATGGACACTATTTAATAAAATCTAACATGAACATGAAAACCAAGTGAAGTCTGCTTTCTATATTGTTGGTACTTAGAAGTGCTGGCACTACTGAACGGAGTATTCTCTAAAAGTGATCCTTCAGCTCAGTATTGCATTTTGTGCTAATGGCATTTATTGAAACTCTGAAGGAGGCTCTTTCACTGACAAAGGTTTGTTTGGGGTTTTTTTCTGTGGCTCTGGATATTGAATTTTAGACATTTTAAAATGTTTTTTAAAACTAACTTGAGATACATATGATCTGAAAACAAGGTAAATAATTCATATTCCTTCTGGTTAAAGTGCCCAGCAATATGACCTGTTATAAATGACAGTTTCCCCAATATTTTTCATTTAAGAAATTTATTGGAAAAAACGATAAATCGAGTAACAGCCACGATCACTTATACAGCTCTGACCCCAGGCATCAGCACTGGGTGAACTGAAAATTGTGGAACACAGACTCGCTGGTCTGCTGCCCCTGCCCTGGTTCACAATTGACCATCTTTCGGGGGTCAGTTTTATAGGGAAAATTTGCCTTGCGGCTATGTTATTGTTCAGTTCTTTCTTTGAATATGCAGATGTGCTTTCAGTCCACTGTGTGTATGTAGAATAGAATTCTGGTAAATCCAGTCTCATCTCTGAATCTGTCCATGAATTATTCCTGAGGTTCTTGCCAGGCAAACGGGTCTTGAGTTTCTGGCTTCTCTGAATTCCGGGAAGGTGGAATGATTGGATTTTCTGCCCATTGAGTGGATTGAATGGGTCCTGATGGGCACTTGTGATTGCTATCTGGGTGTTGGTTCCCGTCATTGCTGTTATCAGCTTCTCCCTGGTAGTCGTCCACCCCTCATTGATGTGGAGATGTGTTCCTTATTGTTTTACCAGGGAAGCCAGGTATGCCAGCTGCCAGCTTCCCCAGCATTGATTTCTGCACATGGGGGTACCTTTGGATACACTTTAATTCATACAAAATAACATCTCTTAATAGTAAAAATCTCTAATTAAACCATATATTTATAGCATTACCTCTCATGTGATGAAAGTATTTTGCAGTTATAAATTCTGAAGTTTTAATGCTCAACTTACCTATAAATGCATATTTATTTAGCCAGGCTGGTTTTGGAGAAAAACAAACACAAAAAAATCTTTTAAACTACCCCTGTTGTGATAGACATGAGTGAACTATGCATAGTATGTCATGGCTTATTTGTATGGGTGGTTTTTTGCATTAGTAAATACCAAGAAGTAAGAAAAATTCGAGTGTAAGACAGATATTTTTATGAAGTAGTGCAGTGATTGAAAGACATAGATCATGCTGTGCAAGCAAAACAAATTTATTACACTAATCACCAGTATTTATAGTTCTCTAACATCTGTACAAAATTTTACACTTGGACCCATTTGCCTCTTTTCCCGTAGCAACACAATCTTCTCGATTATCAAGTCCCTGTTACATTCTTTTTCACCAGCAATGTCCTTGTTACATCTCTCCTTAGTCCGGTCAGAATAACCAGATATAATGTCTTCACTTTTGTTCTTGCCTTGAGTTTATCTCTCCCCCGGCTTCCACTGTACCAGGACCAGGAGATCTGTGCCACGACCCAGCTCAGCTTCTGTAGCTGTCTGATCTTCCACAGAGTAGAAGTCATTTTCCACAGCCAAATGTCTGCAGCCATAGTCCCAACAATATCAGAAAGGACCATACTGATGAGCTAACACCATTTTGGCCCAAGGAGGCTTGGCTGTGAAGAGTAGGAGGGCTGCTGTGATACACCTCAAAGCCTGGGAGCTGGGTCCAGGTGGAGCTGCTACAGGTGCAGGTCTTGGTGGTAAGTAGCAAATACTCAAACAAGAGCTCTGAAGGCCAGAGCAGTTGAACATGGTTCAGTCAGTACTTAGTGATAGGCAAGCACCATTCTGAAAGGGCTGGCCTCATGTTGTGCCATAGGACATTTAGGTTGGACATCAGGAAGAATTGCATTACAGAAAGGGTTAAATGTGCATACTGGAACACAGGAAAGTGGTGGAGTCACCATTCCTGGAAGCATTCAAGAAATAAATGGATGTGTCATTTAGTGTTATGGTTTAGTTGGCAAGGTGGTATCTGGTCAAAGGTTGGACTCTATGACCTTGGAGGTCTTTTCCAACCTCAGTGATTCTATGTTTGTATGATTCTCTATCTCAAGCAAAGGATTGGGTTCATCCAGTGTGTCCTGTGTCAAGTTCACACAGTTAGATACTCACAGCTTCCCCTGGAAGGAACAGATGGAGATGTGTGACCCAACCTCCTGCTCAGAGGTGGTCACCACTGGATGTGGCTCAGGCTTCTGAAGAATGCAGAGAATGCAGTCACTGTTTTGAAGCATGCAATATCTGGATTTCAAATTTTGAGACACTTTTGTCATGCACCTGAGAAAGTATAGACTACTGCAAGAAAAAGTAAAGTGAGAGGTGACAAGGAAAGTTGGGAGTTGTGGCACAGCTTTGATGTGTTCAATAACTAGATGGACAAGAACTCTTCAGACAGCACATTCCCAGAGCCATGACACCATAAATAGACTGTCAGTGTCCCTTTATCAAATGTTTGCAAAATTAAGTGTTAGTATCCAGTGGTCCAAAGCCACCTTGTTCAGATTTTGAACTTATTAACCACCACTTGCCAGGCAGAGCTTGGAGACAATAATCAGCACAAGGCAAAAACCTCCTCTTCTCAGAATCATAGTTTTTCATAAAGCAGTCACCCTATTTGTAAACTTTTGGTTTGGATCCTCAAATGAATGTGTTCACTAAACACTTTAGAAGGACAAGTCAAGAAATTAAAGTCCCTAACTGTCAAACAATGAAGTCATAGACTCTGAAGAGGTATTTATTGTATTGCCCATTATTGTTTTTCTTTACTATTAAACATAATCATCTTATCACTTCTCCTGCTACTAAAATCCTTCTTCTCTGCCACATGAGAACCAAGTACTTTTTTTTGTCTTAGATGGTCTGACCAGATAGCATGTCCAGTAAAAATCCAAAGTACTGTTCTCAATTTTTGCAAAATGCTATCTCTATTTTATACGTGGGGAGAAAACCAAAACCAACCAACCAACCAAACAAAACCCAAAAAACCCACCAACAAATGCTCACAGGCTAAAAATCATGCCTGGTGTTTTGTTTTGTTTTGTTTTGTTTTGTTTTGTTTTGTTTTGTTTTGTTTTTTTCCCCAGCAATATTATTTGGCCTGGTAGAAGACTTAATCTTCTTTTACAGACCTCACTATAATGACATCGTAGACCTCATTACCCCAAGATATTCAGAAAAGGATGAATATGTAGAGGTCAGGACTACCACTTATTGTTCAACATGGCTGCTGGAAGACATTACAGGAAAGAATTACTCCATACTTGCCTTTTTGATTAATACATTTTCTTAAATTAGCTGTACACAATAGAATAGACTCTTGGGATCTTTGCAGAAGGGCAACTCATATTGTGTGATGATAAATCATCTACTGTCAAAATCTATCATTTGGATAAGTTTTTTATCAAGTTGCTTTTTTTATTTTGGCTGATTTTAGAAAAATAAAGGCAGTGCTAATAAACAGGAAACATGAAATCTATGGGATTTTAAGGTTAACAGCTGAAAATAGGGAGGACAAGTTCCTGTGTAAACGTGCATTTGCCACAGTCTTTCTTTTAGAGCAAAAATAAATCAACAGTTAGAAAATAAATACGTAGATTCTTGAGTCTGGTCAGAGCAGGTGTCCAAATGAATGTTCCATTAGTACTGTTTGGCAACACAAGCCTTTTTTGAATTTGGCATTATGTGGACAACATGTCTAATTGCAAGACATATACTACCTGAATATTTCAGTATCTTCTTGTTATTCATATAATTCATAGTTTTACATTTGACTGCTAAAAGCAGTGTCTCTATTCATAATCACCTTTCTGCATGACCACAGAGCAGGAATAATCCAGTAATATTTGACTAAAAAGAGAAAAGTGACTCTTTGTGATGTGTGTGCTCTTCTTCATCCTCATTAATGTACAAATGTTTTGGACTTATTTCTGCATTTTGCACATTTGATGTGCTCATTTGCAAGAGCACAGAGCTTTTTTTTTGTTTCCAGGGATATGTACTGTAAGGTCCTTTCTATTGATCTAGCAGGAGGCACACCAATTAGCTAATTGCTCTTTTGGGGTTTTTTTTAGGTTGGTTGGTTTCTTTGTTGTTTTTGTTGGGGATTTGGGGGGTTTTTTGGTTTTTTTTTTTTTTTTCTTTTTAGTTATTCTGAAGACTCATTTCTCCAGTTGCCAGTAGGGACTGAGAGCAAGTTAAGAGACATCTCTTTGTATTGTGACAGCAAGTTTCAGAGGTCTTAACATCTAATCTGGTCTCAAAAGCTCTTTCCAGAAAGCAAGAAGTCACTTTTTATCAATAATAATCATCAGAGATGATCATTAAAAATTAAAAGATACACAGGAATTTTTTTCTGGAATAACTAAAAGAATTTGTATATAGTGCCAAATTCTTTTTTCAGTTAGCAGAGTACAAACACTGTATTGTAAACAAAAGCACAATGTGGCTCTAGGTGTATTATAAGCCCTGACTTGTTATGACTATACTTACAGTAAGTATTATTTTGGGAGTAATAAAGTTACCAAAGTCACAACCAACATATTCACTGGAGGGGGTTTTTAGTGTTTTTATTTTTGGTTGGTTGCATTTTGTGTTATTGTTGTTATTATGTTTCATCCACTTTCTTTTCCTATTACAGAATTCTGCTGGTGTGCTGCTTCAGAAAAAAAGTATTTCACATTTGCAGCATCACACTTGATGTGCAATTTTCTTTGATTCACACATATTTTTAGAACATCTTGGGAAACAGTATGAGTTTTCTTGGAAATACTCTTTTACCTTTTACCTTTTGGAGAGTGCAGCTGGGCATGTGCAGTAAATTGACTCCTTCATCTAAGAAAGAATTGGTTTTTCCCTACAGTAATTCAATATGCTTTTTCCAACTATATGTGGAGAACATCTTGCAAATATTGTGATTCTTTTCCAGCCTTTGGCTCTTAGTCATGATATGTACCATCATTTAAAAAAATTATTATAGTTCCTAATCAGAGACCAAAAACCAAACAGAATTATTGAGGCACAATAATTGATAAATTTGTAAGCACACCTGAATTATGGCATGTGCTTTTTTTGGTGCATGAAAGACCTCAGAACTTCTTGCAGTTTTCTCATCTTAAAATTACTGCTCAGGAATACACGTTTTAATCAAAATTCAATTGTTTGTAGGAATTTTTTTTCTTTCTTTAAAAAAAATATTTCCAATCATTTCAAATATGTTTTTTCCAAATTATAGGTTTGTGCTTTGTTTTTTTAAAATTAGTTTTTAAAAATTTATGTGTGTGAATGTAGGTGACCCAGTTCCTGTTAGAAAAATGTCACAGACATTTTAATTTTGGTTTGGCATAAAAACGTGCATGGCAAAGAGTGAAATACTAATTTTAATATTTTAAATTTTGTAGTTTTGTGCAACTCAAAAGTACTTTTATCTTCCATATAAATGAAAAAATAAAATACAAGTGTTTCTTCCTATGGGTAGAAAACTAGAACACGACCATCTTTTCCAATGTATTCAAGTACCTTTGTAAAGGAGCACAAATTTTATATGACATTGATTGAGTTTCAGCTAAAGATTGCCCTTAGGCTGGACAAGGTTTGGTTCAAATATATGTGTCTGGTGGAGGCTATTCTGAGGTAAGATCTGAGAAATGATCTTTGAATCGTCAACACTGTCATTTCAGCAGGATATTTCACTGGGAAAATGAGGCTATTAGCCCTAGATACTTTATGCTGTTGTAAGCATAAGATATTGAGGTCTTGTTGCTGCTTCAAGAAAGTTGTTTTGTGTAAAGCGAATGCCCAAAGAATGGCCACTGCTGATGTCTTACAGAGGGAGATTTGGCCATCATTAGTAATGAGACGGAACGAGATCCTGCAAGACTGGTACAAGGTCTCTGCTTGTTGGAGTTCGATCATCTTCCACATAAAATATCTGGATAGCTCTTCATGGGTAGGTTTTCAAAAAGAAATAAATCAATAAGAAATTAAGGAAAATAAACCCCCTCCCCAAATTTCCCACAAAGTGCCTCATTCCTTTGCACTCCATAGAAAGAACCCATAGCTTTGTGAGTGCTAAAATCACTCACAAGCCTTTAGTGGCCTGAGGAAAATTAGTGGGGGAATATCCATCATTATTTGTGTCAAAGTGAACTGCAGAAGTTATCTCTATGCCTGGCTGCATTTGTAAAATGAAGACTGAATGCCACTGATTTGAGGAGACACAACACTGAAAATTAGCTGTGAAATAATATTTTTTACCTTTTTCACATATCAATATGCTTATGTAAGTTTAATAGATAGTGTCTTTGAGTAGATGTGGAGCATCTTGGGAAACTGCTTCTACTGCTACAGTGAAAAGCCTTTTCCATTCCAGCTTTATACATCGAAGCCTAAGAAGACTGCACGTAGTTTAGGGTGTTTCTATGCCAAGATGTAGTGGCTGAAGAAGTGACTATCAAGCAGCAGATGGATTTTCTCTGGCCCAGGTGAATGCCTACATGGGCTGTAGCCTGTTCTCTGGACATAAGATCTCTGAACTTGTGTCTGTGACTTCTGTGACTTCTGTGTTTCTGGGATCAGGCTTCCAAAACACTTTGGAACTGCAGTACAGAGCCCAATGAATTTTGTCTGTCTTAGCCTCACATTTCACTTTGCAACTCTTTTTCTTTTTAGCAGTAACTGAGCCTGTATGTAAGCCATTTGCAGAAAAGCCTGAGAAAACTCAGGGTACTTCTTACCACAGTCACTTTCTTGCTTTTCATCAGGCTTCATTGAGAAGTGCAGCAATTTCAGTGTTTCTTGACTGTTTCTCAAGACATTTGGTCTGAACCAGTTTTAGAGAAAATCACAGCAAGATGAGACAAAAAATATGCTCTGATTGCTTCTTCTTCTGCTCTCTCCATACATAGATACTTGTGCATATTCGTGTGTCTCTGTGTGTGCATGTGGGAATGAAAACTTTGTAGATCCTGATATTTATTAGAACTGCAGTGATTATAACAGCATTCACAAACTTGGTTTCAATTTAGGTGTGACACAGGATGTAGCAATATGTTATCAAGAGAACATACACAGTCTGCACTTTTGAAAGGAATAAAAAGGAGTGATTGATGGTCATTAATTAGTCACTGAAAGTATTAGACTCTTCTGTGAAAATAGGCTTTCTTTTCAGTTTATGAATTTGAATGCACGTCCATAGAAATATTTTTATCACACAAGGAGTAAATATTTTAGTTGAGAGTTTTGGAATACGGCATCACATATTGTAATTATAGTGTACATCTGAAAATCTAGTATATTCACCATCCAATAGATAGTTTTTTGCAGCCAAAATCTTTATAATAAACATAAGCTTTGAAGCAACAAAAGTCCATCTTAGGTTTTGCCAAGAAAATACATTTTCTTAGCTCAAACATGTAAAAAAGTCTTGTTCAATTTAGTATTTTGCCATTCAATGGTTAACAATAAATGCAATATCTTGGCTCCACTGTGGCCTTCTTGCAACCTCCAAGTATGCCTCAATGCTAGGTTTCCTGGGATTGCTTCTGACTGTGTCCCTTCTGTGGACTGAAGGGGCATGGGCAGGTCACTTCATCCTCACGTTTCTGCTTCACCTGTCTGGTTCTCTTAAAGTATCATTTAATCACACATCACCTACAAATCTCAGGTCACCAAAAACTGAGGGTTTTGGAACAGTGGACAATATAGAGGTAATTATCTTGAGAGACTAATAGTTCCTCTGCCTTCTTTGGTTGTAAGAACATAGATACCAAACCTGTAACCCACATTAGATATTTTCTGTTTAAATCATATGCACTTTAGGTGGCATCTGCACCTGAGGTATATTTGGAAGTAAGTCCTTAGAGAGGTCTCTTAACAAGCATGTAACTTCCACCATATAGACTGATAGGGGTAGAAATGTTCCACTGAGCTTATCTGAGCAGTCAACACAGATACATCCTTTGAACATGCAGAACTTGGGACTGCTCAGAGTGCTGAGATGGGCTCAGGGGGTTGATTGGGGCTGTGTTGTGCTTTACCACAAGACCTTTGGCAGAGGTGGCATGCAGCTGTGTTACTCCCCCTCTGAAGGGACTCTGAGAGCACGGTCCCTCCTGTGTTTCTGATGCCTGTTTGTAAAAGTGGCTCACTTGTTTCTTGGGGCTAATGATAAAAACTGGAGAGGTGTCACAGGGCAGAAAATCAGGTTCTTTCTCACACTCATTCCTAGCACTCCTGCTGAGATGGGTGTGTGCTCCCTGTTGCTTGACAGCCACTCACCCTGTGGACACTTTCCAGTCCTCTGTGTAACCCTGTGCTCTTAGGGCACTGGGAAGGACACTGGCTATTCAGCTCTGGCTATTCCTCCCACTCCCTGGATGGTTGTATGCACAACTGATTGTCTGAAAAATTATTTGTGTTTTGAAGTGTAGGCATGCTGGGATTTATGTCTTGTTACAAGAAAGGCGTAGCTGAAAATTCTCTGATACATCACTTTGGCTTACAGTGTAACTGCAGAAGGCAAGGACTGCTTTTTCTCCCTGTTCCCTTGGCAACACTCATTTCATATTCAGCACCGGTCCTGGGACTAGGGAGCATACTTAGAGGGGGGAGCTGGTAGTGGGGATTCTGTTGCTAGGGTTGTCACGCTTTGAATCTCTGCTGTAACACCTCCGTCCCCAGCCAAAGGAGCTTGTAAAACGAGAAGGGTCTTGTTCAACACCCTCCTTCCCCCTTCCCAGGCCCTGTGCCTCCTCCTTCGCAGCCCTTTGCTGTCTGTGTGGGTAAGTGCCCTCCCATGCACAAACCATGGAAGTGAAGGTGGCTCCCAGTGATGCCATTGGCGCTCTCCCATCCGGGGAACCCCTAGGCAGGAGGAAATCCTCTTAGAGCACCAGACAAGTAGAAAATCTAGATTTATTTTAAAAAATAAAGAAAGAAAGAAGGAGAACTGCCAGTGTCCACGAAGCAAATCCTTCATCATTATTTTTTTACACATACCGCTGCCTTCTGCGGATTTCTCTAGGGGAGGAAAAAAGGGAGAAGAAAACCACAAAAAAAACTTTGTGTACATAAACACTTGCTGAGCAACAACACCTGCTCTTTACCTGCTTGCTTTAATTTTTTCATTAGTGACTTCAGGTATGTGGAATAAATGAAGAAAAATGTACACCCATTTTTAGGTACCCCAGCTAAGTTGCCAAGGGCCAACCCCCCATCATATAAGTAATTTAATGCAGAGATTTGTTTCAAGATTATATTATCTTTCCAACCAGAAGAGTAAATTGAGGTGCATTTACATGTCTTTCTTTGCCTTTCACACACACCTACATATACATATACATATACATATACATATACATATACATATACATATACATATACATATACATACATTTGTAATGCTATGGTACCTACAGGCTGGAGCCCCACGCTTCTATACAAAAAAGATAAAATGTATAAAGAATGTTTGTTCCTTTCAAGGTCCTCTTGGGATATATGAGGCACAGATTTTTTATTTATTGACTTTCTCCTTTAAGAAAAAGAATCGTAAGGGCACCAAACATTCCCAGAATGCCTTTTCATTATTCTGGATCCAACACAAATGCATGGAAAAGTCACAGAAGATCAGGCCCCGATTTTTATTAAGTGGAAGAACTGTTTATTTCAGTACCCAGGATCATAAATTGTGGTATTGCTGACTACCAGTTGGCTCTGCTGAAACTCTACCTCAGTAACTGAAAACAGAAGTAGAAACAGGTTAGAAGCTGGCTTGTATGTTAATTCTTTCCTCTCTTTTGAGGTAATTAGAGATTATTTTTTCAAACTGATGCAAAAAGATTCAATTTATCTCCCTCTCTCCCATATTAATTACTAGAAACAGAAGTGCCAAACTGAAAGTGTGTATTAATATTTATGATAAGAAAATTTGAATTGTGGATTACACTTAATTCAGAATTTTAGTGGGGAACTGAATATTACTCTATGGATATAATTTATTTTTGAATTAATGCCTTAATTTAGCCTTAATTTTATTTTTCTTTTAAATAGTAGGAGAAATTTATTGTATCTGTTGAAGCCCTTTATTCTAGCTATTGCAACTTTTGAAATTTTCAACAAACATCTTAGGTGATTGTTCTTAGCCATAAAAACAAAATATAGCATCTGCAGAGATAAATCAAAATTTCATATTATCCAAATAAGAGAAGATTTTTTTTCTTACTCAAAATAAAATCCAGAAATAGATTTCCTCCTATCAGATAAGTCTGGAGTTATTACTGAGTTTTCTTTCCTATTTTAGCTCCTCAAAAACAGTATACTGATTTGCCAATGTATTTTATTTATTCAGTATTATTAATAGGGAGCTGATGTGAAAATTCAGATAACCAAATTCTTCAGTTTTATTCTTTTATAAAGGTCTAGCAATGCTATTCTTATCCTTTGTGTAAACAAGATACTGGATGATGAGCTACTTGAATAAGAAAATATTTCTCTTGCAGCATCCAAAAGTATGTCCTAAACAAATTAGTCTTTTTCTTTTTTTTTTTTTTTGTTATAATGATTATCATGGTGCTGATTAGTGGTTACAATATGCATAGCTAGAAAGATCAAAACTGGCTATGCATTGCTCATGTTTTACATAATTCATGTTCTCCAAAGAATGTCAAAGAGTTTCTTTTCCAGAATTTTCCATGGGAAAATTCTTTTCCAAAGAATTTTTTTGGTTTAGCTTTTCAGTTTTGTTATTTGCATATTTCTTTTGTCATTAAGAAAATTTCACAACTCACATTGGAGGTGTCAGCTAGAAGTGAGCCTTAAGGCTCAGAATTGATCTTCCGTACAGCTGTGATCATGTGTTCTTGCTTTAAAAATGACCGCAAGCCCTTTTTTTTCCAGAAGTAGTAATTTAGCTATGCATTTATATATCACATCTGATACTGATTTTTATATCTTTTTATATATTTCTCACTAATGCTGTATTTTAATCACTATGGAAACTATTATCATGGTATTAGGAGTGCATAATGTATGATGTACCAGTGCTCACAGGAAGTTTAGCAAAAACATGAGCACTTGAATGTTAACTACACCCAAACTTCAGATATTGAGTAGGTGGTATAAATTGTGGTATTGTACCAATGATTCCTCCAGCAATAACAAACCTACATGTATGAGTCACATAGAAGAAATACTGGCAGTGTATTGCCCACTGGAAATCTGCAGAGTTGGATTCATCCATGGAACTGAATTCTGGTGACTTGAAAGTATACATTGAAAGTCAATATGGGACAACTTGTTTAAAAAGTTAGCATGGCAATTGGTACAGGCCATACCACTTCTTTGAATACTGTTCCCACTTGATGGGAAAAAAAAGAAAGAACAAGCTTCTGGCCTGCAGGACATTTTCATTCAGTTTAACAAGGTGTGGCAAAATCCAGATTGACTAATGATAAGGCATTGTTGCTCTTAATGTAATTTAACTTTATTAATTTCTTCATTTGGGAATTTTGTTTGCAATTAGCCATGTTTGATGAAGAGCACGCTCCATAAATTGGAGCTTGTCTCAGGCCCCGATTTTTATTAAGTGGAAGAACTGTTTATTTCAGTACCCAGGATCATACATTACACATAATTTGTATATCTCCTTTGGGGCTGGCACTGAGAGGTGGAGGGGTTTTTCAGGAGGCATGTTCATTTTCTTAAGAGACAATGATTCTCCTTTGTGACACTGCTGTGTTCATTCAGCCTGGACTTCAGTGACAGAGCACTTTGGTTGAAGACTTCTCAGGAGGGCTTGCATCAGACCTTGTCTTTGGTCACTAGAAAACAGAAGATCAGCTTGAGTGGTCAGCTGCTGCACCAGGCACAAGACTAGTGCAGTCATGGAGAGGACATAGTAGTCATCACATGGCTTTGCAAACTCCTTACATCAAAGTTCTGGCAGCTCATCATCTTAACACTGACCATGTCTATTCCTGGTACTGAGATGTTGTCTCCTGCTTCAGGAATTTGTTATAGAAATTCATCGTACAAAATGGAAAAAGCTGGTAAGATTGCCTTCTCACAGAGAAGACTTTTCCTGGAATGGCTGAGGAGTTTACAGCTATTTACTGTGTGTGGAAAAGAAAGGAGTATTTCTTCATCACATCAGACTAGGTTCAATGATTGTATTACCCAAACCTACAGTCACTACAACTATTCAGTTATTGAAATGTTCATCTTCTAGGAAGTAGTAATGAGAATCTGTTTTTCTTTGGACTATTTTTGTGAAATTACATTGTTACTTTTGTTACAAATGATCAGAAGCCAATTCAAAACAACAGGATTTATTTAGCAAAATTTCCAACACCGATTTAAAAGCCACAATAAAAGTGAGACAACATCGATTGAATGCTGGGTGGACAGAGTGACAGTACAAGGGTACTGTCTAACCTCTACCACGTCTGCCAAGCTTCAGCCTGTGGGTTTTATACAGTTTTTTTACCCTAAGGCCAAGTCCATTGAAAAGTCCAGGTATGCATGTGTTTCTCAATTTTCCAAAGGAGTCCCGTCTGCATGAGAAGATTACTTGATAGTTTTTCCCGGAATCCATCTTGGGAGGGGTGATATGATCATCCCAGATCTCCACCAAGATTGGTATCAGGGGTTGAAGAGCTGTGAAGTGAGGGTCCACCCTTGATGGATGGGCCATCTTCCTGCTCGACCTTGTCGTTTCAGTTGCAAATGTGTTTGCCTTCACAAGGGACTCTGGAATCTTGGCGATGCCCCTGGGTAGCTTTTATTAGTAAACTAAATTCATAATACAATATTCTATACACGAATTTATCCATTATATTCATTACACTTTCATCCACAGTGCTCAAATATTCATTACATGGATCAGGACCCTGCCCTGCCGTTTTGCAGGGCGCTGTTGATGGTCAACTCACAGCCTTTTTGCAGCCAAGCTTGTCTTTAGTCCTTGCTTTTTCATTCGTTGAAGGGTTCAGAATCTGTTGAGATATGTGAATGCCCTCTCTAGCCATGCCATAGAATATCAGTGTCAAAATCTGGGGTGCAGATTATAGTCTTTAGTAAAAGCCAGAAAAGATTTTACCCGGCTTCTATCCCAGTTAGCTATCAAGTTTACAGATTATGTAAGGACTTTCAGAGAGTTTGAATCTAAGCAAAAAAACCCCAAGTCAAACATGGTTTAAAGAAAACCTACAAGAGATAATAGTGAATAAGACTTAGTCTTGAGAGTACTGGAAGTGTCCCAGCAGGATTCTGTTGGAAGGACCAGAAAGAATAATTGTTGAGACACCAACAGAAGTTACTGTAGGGGGTGATATTTCCTTTATTTCTATCTTCTTCTAAGATAGAAATTCATTCACCTGGCATTCTCAGTGAAATATATCCATCCTTTACTGCCACGTTAACATTTGCTTAAAACGCAGCATAATGTGGCTGACTGGCCACAGGTGATTCATTCCTGAGAATAATGGTAGTTCACAGCCTCAGCAGCTGTGACTGCACTTGCAACAGTACACAAGTACTCAGGATGCAGCTGCTTCTCAGCTGTAGAGCCAGATTTGGGGTGGGACCTGGAAACAGAGGATTTTCATTTGGAAAAGTTGTTTTACAGTCATAGGTCTAAACAAGATCGTCCTGGGATGTAACAGGACTGGCAGAACACTGCCTGCAGCTCCAAAATATCCTCCAATGGCTATCATAACAACAAAAATTTCTGTTACCTCCTCAAACCGTCGCAACAACAACATTCTCAATGCAATGTGAATAAGCCATTTCTAATGAGTTATGGGGAAGTAACTGGAATTATTTCCATCTATGGTATGGATTTAAGTTCAACTTTTGTTGCTTTACTCTGTGTGGCATGTGGGATATGCAAGACTTTCCTTAAATGTTGAACACAGTCTCAGTGCCATGCATAAAAAATGCAAATAGCTTTCAATACACAGGTTTTACATTACACAAATATTCATGATATTGTAAGTAGTCTTCAAATTGCAAGATGGTAGTGTTTCTATATTCAGTTACAGTACAGTAATTTTTACTTTGCTTTTGAGTGTAACATGCTTACTTCATATGCATTTCATCATCCAAACACTGAAACTTATGTCAAGATGATTTCCCCTTTCATGAGCACGGCAAAGTGCGATGTTACTAGCAATACAAGGTTTGGAATTGAGTGGTTACACAACAACATATTGCACAGGAACCTTGTAGGCATAATTTAAATATTGCTCAGGGATTGATTGGTTCCTGCAAGGAAATTGTTTTTATCTCCCTCTGTCTGTGAAGCAAAAGTTCACTTGATTTTACATATTAAGCGCTTGCTTAGCTTTAACAACAAAATAACAGGTTTTAGTGCCTAAAGCAGCTGTAAGATAGATTCATCTTTCTGATTCAAAGGCATAGATTTGAAAGCCTCTTTGTGTGATCTTCTGTACAAATTAGTGTGAGACTTTTACAAGGCCAGTTGTTTTTCTGTTGCTTGCTGACCAAATGTACATACAGTTTGCATTGTAATTTTCTGTGCACAGGAGTGAAGACTGGAATAACTTAGCAGAAAGTAGCTGAAATGTAAACTTACGCAGAATAGGCTCTCTTAGAAAAAAAGAGACAAACATGATATCACTGACCTACCCCCTGGTAACATTAGGATACAAGGACAGTGAAATTCTTTTGTCACAGTTGTACAAACATACATAATCTAGTAGACTCACTTGGACATCTCATCCTACAAAAAATTCCCCCCCCGGACTCAAAACTACCACACTGCTCACCTGGTTCACCAGGAGTGCCCCTGTGCTTGCCAAATTCAACAGCTTTTGAAACTGTGGGTGCTTGGGATAGCAGTGGAAGTGCTATTCTTTATATCCTGCCTTCCGCAGCACATGGATTTGGAGCACATCAGTGCTGCAGAGGTGATGAAGGGAAAGATTTCCTGCTGGTCCATGACTGTAGCATGAGCTACATCAGGTTTCTGTAAACTCCTCCACAGTAGAAGTTCAGGGATGCCACTGAAAAATATCCATTCTTCCCATCTGAAAGCCACTTTGCAAAAGAGACCGCAAATTCTACATGTTGTACCCTACTCTGCCACTCAAGTAGCTACTTTGGAAAAACAGTTTAAGGAAGCTTTTTTTCAGTGTCTGAGTCAGTCACACAGATGAAGATAAGGCAATCTCCTTCAACATAATGGATACCTTTCTTCTAATATAGGTTAGAAGGATCAAGTTTCATTGCACTTCAGGGTAATGCATTGCCTGAGAATGCTGAGATTGCTCTCCAAAGCCCATAGTGCCATGTTCAGAGGTGCAAAAAGCCCAAGGGTTGGCTCATTTTATTGACATATCCAGTACAGCCAGCTGGTATAAACAAGACATGGTTTTGACCTGCTGTTCCATAAATCTCGTTTCATCATCTCAGTGGGCAGTTTCCATATGCCCCTAGGCTGGAGAGGGTCAGGCAGGGTGGTGGAGTGACTCATCTCCTGACATAATCACTGTTTTCAGAATCAAAGGAACCATTGTCTGGCAGCAAGCAGCCAAGGTGAGCACGCACTGTGTCATATGACAGAAGGAAGGGTTAGTGGTGAAGGACATTTTTCATAACCTCCTACAAATCATTTTGCAGTCATCAAACTTGCATTGGAAAGACGGACTAACATATTTTGCTTTCTGGAGAGCAACTCCTCAGAATTAAACTCTGATGGTCAGAAGTTTGTGACACATCAATGTCCACCTGAGCAAAGAGAGGAGAAGAGCAATCTGGTTCTGCTCACCTCAGGGTTCTGGGTTTTTTCTCATTCTCTTTTTTTCTTGAGGCTATTCTTTCCTTAACTTTGCTGTCAATATCTACTTTGCCCAGTGAACATATTCCTGTAACAATAAAGTTTGTTTAACAATAAAGTTTTGTTTGCCTCTCGTCTCCAGAGGCAACTCTGAGTGCAAGGTCTGTCTGTATGCCAAGATCCTCTTCTCCATGAAGTTCCCTGACAGTGATACCTGTTGATCAGAAATGTACTGTACAATGGCAAAGGAAGTCTTGCCATTGCTTTGTAGTGTAAATTTGGATAGCAAATCAAGAGTGACACACAAATTCATCACAGGAATGTTCTTCTGGGTCTTTACTGCCTACAGAAGAAGGGAAAAGGTGACTGTCAGCAAAGGTATCACAGACTGGTTGAGGCATCTCACACTTTCCATAAGAAATCTTTCAGATACATATGGTAGAAGTGAAGAGATAGATTTTCTGAGTGGAAACAAACTTCTAAGCTACAAAAAAAAAGTTTCAGCATTAGAACCAGTACATAGCCATACTATGACATGGCTCTAGATAGACCACAAAAATATGTTAATCCTGTCCTTGAAGGGAATGAGGTATGCCTTTCATTTCAGCCAAAAAAAGATTGCACCTGAATCATGATGTACGGATGTAAGGAGATGAATCAATAGGTAGATAAATAGATTATATATTTTTGCACTTAGATTTTATTTAATGCAGTAAATTTGCCAATCAAAAATAAAACCAATCAAATAAATAGCACTAATGTACCAGTTAAATATTATGGACTATGTCCCTTTGCAGAGAAAACTGTTAAGGTTCCACTGGCAATTGTCAGTTTGGTAGTATTATTAGCTACAAACTCCACTGTTTCAGATTTCCATCAGAAAAGAGCACTGGATCCTCTAGCCTGATGTGTAGCAAATACCATCACATTCTTCTTCACAATCTGAACTCCTGTTCTGATTCAGCTGAAGGAGGTCTTATTGGTAAAGATTTAAAGCACAGAGAATCCACAACCTCCTTTGAGCTGTCTCTAGTATTAAAACAGAAATAAGTACAATTTAGAAAATAAAACTTCATTCTGAATTTGCCTTTTATATCAAAGCACTGTCTGGGTTCAGACCTTATTACATGGCTTTTGTATTTTTTCCTTAGTAACTTAAGAAGTTTTTCATGCTTTGTTTGCTCTCAGCACCTTTTCTGCATCTCAGTTTTCTTTCAATTGGCTGACAGTTTAGGGCTGGACACTGTACCAGTTCAGATTTTCCTTAGCAGTACTGTTCTAGATGTAAATCTATTTATTGATCGAACTTTTAGCCCAATATACAGTTGGGTAACACAGCTGAAAGGGTGATGGGTGGGAAAGAGCAGGTACTTCAAATGGAAGAAAGGGAAAAATCGAGAAATTAAGAAGAAGAATGTGGGTGGTCCCAAGTCCTTGACAGCCAGAAACTGTTACCAGTATTCTTCCTTCTAACTAAATAATAACATTAATTAATCTCTTATCATTCTCTTTGCAAAGTTAAAGAAACTTATTTTCAGTCTTTCCTGAGAGGTAAAATTCCTGTATCTCAGACATTATTTTAGATTCCTTTCCTGTATCTCCCAGAGTCCTTTTTAATGATGTGACTGAAAACAGACACTGTTTTGCAACAGTGGCAAAAAAAAAATTACCTTTGTTGTCTCGGACTTTGTCATATTTCATACAAACATGCCATACAGTGACTTGCTTTAGCCCAATATACAAGACACCAAGCTCATTTCAGAAAATTACCAGCAGACCTAGTTTTTATTCTGCCAAGAGTGATATTCTTTTCCATTCTGTTTTGGGAATAGTTTCATTAACCTCCTCTCACTTCTAGTCTTCCTGAAGCCTCTCTTAGACACTAAGCCTGAAGTGGAAGGTTCAGTGGTTTATTTCCCTGCTTTTCCCCCATTTTGGCTCTGAACCATGGATAAGCTCATGAACTTTGGAATTAAAACATTAAGCAGCAGGCAAGCATGTCATAACAGTCAGGTCAGAGCCACTCACAGCGCTTTGCTCAAACTTGCAGAAATGATGGAAACTGAGACTTCTTTGTCATGCTTTGGGCCTTTCTAGAAAGGTGTGTCTCTCCCCTTTGCCTGAACTTGAAAAGTGAAGGTTGCACTGCAGAGCATTCAGTAATGCTACACAGTTTTCTTTTAAAGGGGATGTCAGAACAGGAGTGGAGAAATGTGCCAGCAAAAAATGGAAAAGTAAATGTTTTTTATTGCTGTTTACCACTCACCAAGACTTAATTTAGTTCTATGCATCAGTTCTTTAAGTGCATCTGTTTCTTAGAAAATTGAGAGGCAGGTAAGGGTACAATACCAAAGAAGCTGTTAATGTCAGCCTTTGCCAATCATTACCACACAACTACACTGACAAAAATGAAGGTAATTGCAGTATTTGCATAGTGACAACAATGTGATGAGTGATTTATGGATATTTTTGCATGCTGTGAGACTCATCCTGTTCTCTTCTAGGTTAGGCTTCCAGTAGTGGGACACTGCAGACTCTGGAAGATGCATGTGTTTGAGATCATAGTGGACTGTCTAGGGCTTCAGTGTCTCCTCCAAAAAAAAAAAAAATTGGGAATACCAAGGCAAACAGAAAGGCATTGCGTGGTCTACAGAGTGGTTTTCAAATTTTTTGTTAATTCCAGCATAGTACATGGCCACAGTATCTTCACTGAACATTGAGTATGAAAAGAGATGAGGGGTTGCTCTTGTATTGAGACAAGATGCTGTTTGCACTTCACATAAACTGGGTCTGCAACCATGACATTTTAGGAACTTTGTTAGATGTATTGGGAAACAGACTAGGAGCAGGGAAACTGTCATGGCTGTATGCAGCATTAGGCATCAAAAAAGATGTTAGAAACCTGTGAGGGGAGGCAGAAAAGAGCTACAGTAATCCCCTAAAGTAAATAAAATTCCCTTCACTGTGAGGTAATTTGAGAAGCTTGGTCTATTTCATATGTTGAAGGGAATCAACTTGATGTCACTCTCTAGAATATTACCTGCAGAAATGATCACAGACCTTTCTTCTCTGTAGCAAACCAAAGCAGAAGGAAGAAGGCCATGGCTAGGATCCAGAGCTAGAGTAATTCAGACCAGAAAAAAAAGTGGAAAGATTTATAAAGAGTGAATCACATTTCACTGAACAACAAGACAGATCTTCCTTTATTTGCAGACTTAGAGAAAATCTGCAAATAATAAGAGAAATACTATAATTCAGTTCAAATTTGCTAAAATTCTGTTGCTAACATGAGATCAAAGTAGATGATCTCTGTGATGTGCCTACGTCCTTGGAAATAACTTGTGCTTGGATACTATGGTGAGCATTACACCTTTTAAACTGTTTTCTAACTAACCACTTATTCATTAGTGAGGAAAATAATTTTATGGCTTAAGCAGAAGTGTTGAAAAGATACAGTATCTGCTATGTTCTGCACAGGATTTCTAGTAAAAGGCTGTCTTCTGGAAGGAATAACTTCCCAGTCAGGGAAAGCAAGTTGCAAAGCTGCAAAGACATCACAAACAAAAGCATGAAGCAGAAACAATTTCCAGACCACTGGATGCATTTCTGAATGTGTTTCTAGAAATCAATCTAATTTCTGATAAAATGACAGAAGTAATACTGCTAGGAAATCTAGGGTAAGAGTTGGAAAGCAAAATGTTTCCTCTTTTTTATTCCTAATGCAGTACTTGACAGTGTTAAATTATACCAGTGAACATACATACAAAATATTGCAATAGTCATAATGTGAGGAAAAAAATTTACTATGCAGTGAGCTAGGTGGCGGGAGGCCAGCAAGTTTCCTTTTTTGCATCTCATAGTGCATCTGAAAGTAGAGTTCTGTCACTCCACCAGTGTACATGAGTCTGCAGACTGGTTCTGAAAAAGAGCAGCTTGGATTTTTGTTCTGAGTGTTCTCTACATTGCCAGGGATGGATCTTGATACCAAAGCTTTCTATCTCTCTCAAGTAAACACCTCATTTTGCTATGCTGAGTATTAGAAAGCCCATTTGTGTGACCTTCTTCAAGATTCAGTCAGAGCTTCACCATTTTGGATGACCAGTGTTGGCTGTTTTTTCCAACCTAGTTAGTTCCATGGTTCCTCATGTTACCCTAAGACCAGTATCACAGGTTACAGAAAGAGGAAAAGGCAGAGAGGCTCTTCTGTAATTAGGTCCCTGTGGAGAATTTCAGGCCGCTCTCCACAGTCCAGTCGCTTGTCAGCAGGTTCTAACTTACTATTCCCAACATGGCATCAGAGGGTCAGAGAGCCAAAAATTGCTATGGATCCTCTTCCAGCATATTTTTTTTAAACTTTTTCTCCTGCAATATCCTTTTCCAGTATGCGACTTCATTAGCAGGGCAGAGAGATAGGTCTGTGTACAGCCTGTACCGAACCCTGAAGATCATTAACTATTCTCCAGAGCAGTAGCTAGCAACACAGAACTCATTTCCAGATAACAGATGAAAAGCAGGAAGTCAGGAACAACTGAAGGTCAGTAACTCAGGCTGGAAGAGACAGCAAAAGTTTTAAATGCTTATTTCTGTAGCTGGTTTTAGGCAATCACATGCTGGGACTTGGAAGAGTATTGGTTGTGTTGCTACAACATCAATGCCTTCTTCACCCAGCTACACCACGGTCATAATTTTAGATCCTAATGAACCACCTTCCCCGTGTACTGAATGAGGATTTCCTAACTACTTCTTGCAAGACACTTAAAAGTTTTTGGAAAAGGGAGGCTGTCAGAGACAGCAGGGATAGTAAGGCAAAGCAGCAGCACAAAGAGACCAGTAAAAGTGTGATGTTATCCTGAACGACCTCCTGTGGAATCTTCATCCCAACTGCTCCTTGTAGCAGTCCTTCCAGCTTTTACATTACAGTAAGCCGATGCCCATGATCACTAGCAGGAAGAGGCTGGTTGTGTTAAAAGGTGCATGGCTGAGATACTGTGTAAAAGAGATCCACCTCTGCAAGAAAATAGCAACACATCTGAGCTGTGATACTTGCAAATTTGACAATTCTGCTGCAGGCGCAAAACAACTCAAAAAGAAACTCACCTTTTTCCCTATTTTCATCATGGACTAATGAGTGTGGTTTCAAAACAGCTGGCATGATACACAGAAATTGCGAAGTGACAGGGTACTGATGCTTCTGGGGAGTTTGAGGAGTGTCATGCCTTTAGCACTTATCAGCAAAGAAGTGAGGAGAGCCCTGGCCCAGGTTTTATAACTCTTGTTGGCTTCTGTTACAGCACAACCATGATAAGACAGCAGAGAAAAACTTTGCATGGTTTACTTGTGTGGCTTTGCCAGCTAGTCTCAACCAGGGCATCTGTTAGTAAGTTACATTTTAGGCCAAGTCTGTTATATGATTACTCATCCTAACTACCTAGGAACTTCTTCTCTTCTGTTTGATGAAACTTATTTTTGCTAACAAAGCCATTGCTGCTCCATGTTACTGACCAGGAGAATGTGGTTATGAATAATTTCTCTTCCTCAGCAGCATGGTGTGCAAGTACCAGGAAATTACCTAAGGCAATAGGCCAGGTTGGATGGGGCTTTGATCAAACTGGTTTAGGGGGAGGTGCCCCTGCCCATGGCAGAGAAGCTGGAACTAGGTGATCCTTAAGGTCCCTTCCAAGCTACTCTATGATTTTATAATAGCTGGAGAATTTGTATTTTCCTACCAAGCTGTTACACATTGTCAATAGAAAGGGAGTGACCCCATCCATCAGTCTTTGTGCCCTACTTCCCCTCTTGCTTCTGTGCAAGGACTGCCCAATCCACTTGGTCACATCAGGAAGTCAAAAACTAGGCACTGCCTCACACCAAAGCCAACCCACAGCAACGCCACAAGCCACACTGCCATGGTGCAAAGCATGTAGTGTGTCTCCTGTTCACAGTGTTAAGAAAGAAACAGCTGAATTAGGACTGCCTTGAAAGGGACATTCATGTGTTCGGTATGCACACATTATAATGCAGAATTTTGTGGTGAGAAATGAAACTCATATGTTTTTGTGTTCCTCACAATGTCCTCTCTGTGGTCTGGAGCACTGCTACCCTGTCTTCTTGCCTTTTTATAGCCTGATGACCTGCTGGTTTTCCAGGCAAATTTTTCCCCTCAGCCATAGAGAAAGAGAGCTCTCCAAGGCACATGTACCAGTCTCTTTTCCAAATCAGGGTCCTAATGTGTGTTTCAGCAGTAAAAAGGGCTTTTCACATCCATGAACCCAGAGATCATGTACAACACAATGTTCAAGAGGAAGCTTTTTACTTAAATGCATTAATTTCACTTAATTAATTTAAATGCATTTAAGTAATTCTTAGTGAAAAATGGTGAGAAGTAGTTAATCAAATGGTGAATGGGGTTTTTTGCATGTTTCTGCAGGTATAGGCATTTTAATACTCAAAAGAACGACTTCTGGAATTTGCTTGTTGTGTTCCAGTGGATTGTCTGTGTACTGTGAAAAGGAGGAATTATGATATCATTACAATATTCTCAATTAAGCTGATTGCAAAATTTCCTGACATTCCTAGGAAACTTGGAGGCCTGAGCCCATAAAGTTAAAGAACCACCCATTTCTTCTGTTTGCATAAATTGGGCAAAGAATATACTGAGCCTTTGCAACTGAGGAGATGAAAAGACTTATCTCAATTTCTTAGTGTCTTACACAATACATGTTATCAACACAGACAGAAAATGGTAGCCCTCCTAACTCAGGCAGTTTTAAAGTGTAGGAGAACCACAACGTTGCTAGTCATGTAGATTCTTTTCTCAGCTGTTTACTGAAAAAGAGGGTCTCATGGAAAGAAAAGTATACTGGAGTAAAATACCCAGCCATGCTCATTAAACAAATTGGACAGAGCTGTTGGTATCATTCAAAACTAATAAATAATTGCAAGTTAACAAGGCCTTCAAATTTTGCTAATACGTTCATGTCACCAGTCCAGCAATACCCTTAAGTGCTGCAGTTCAATGCAATTACTAGCAACTACCGCAGTATTTTACGAGAATACTCCTGTCAAAATATGGTGCACACTTTGGCACTCTTGATTTTTTTGAGAAGACTCGAGAAGGTTTCAATTTCAGTATGCTTATTTTGCACGCTTTTGAGTGCTGCCATATTACTAAAAAGCCATTTCAAGCATGTTGGATCTCATCAGGAGGGCATTTCCCTCAGTAATTCATACCTAAATGTTAATGATTGTTCTCTGTTTATGATATTACTAATGACTAAGCCCATGTAGTTAGGTTAGGATATAATCAACTTCTATTGCACTTTTGAACAGAGAACTGACACTATCTTCTAGTTTGAAAATCCCCTTCATTATCAATGTTACATTAGGGGAAAAAAATTTAATCTGCAGCGTCAAGCAAACTCTGTTTATGAACAAGAGGAAAAAAATTGCAGCTGTGCTGGAGATTTGTCCAGACAAGTTAAAGCAGAGGCGTATTGACTTTTCCTAGTATTTTTTCCCTCCACGTCTGCTCCTGAACATGTTTGCTTTAACTTGACAATATTGTCATGGGGAAGAAGCAGAAACAGTGCCAGAGAAGTGGGCTGGCAGTGATGTTTCCTCACAACTGAAATGATTTCCTTGTGAATCACCCACCTCATGAACATAACTACCCCTCCTCAGGGTAGAAGGTGGAGAGGAAGGAAAGACAAAGTATTCCTTGCTACTGCCTCTCATAATGGGAACACTTTGTGCTTTTAACTACTCAGTGACTGTAGGAAAGGGAATTCACTTTCATCATAGGGGGTTTATGTGCTATTCCATTCACAATGTTCTTTTTTCATGCCATTGGCACAGAGGCAAGCTACACATTGACAGAGTTAATCTTCTCTTTGGAGAAGATTTTCATGACTACCACTGTGCTTCATGCACATTAGTCTTTCAGTTGTTCAGTAAGGAGACCCCTCAGAAGAGTTGTTCCCTGGTTACACCTCTAATGGCTCTGGTCCTGGAACAGCAAGAAAAGTGCAGGAGCAGAGCACAATGCTTCATGGATCTTTAATCTCACCCTGTTTTCCCCGTCCCATGTATCATCTTCAGTTCCCTGCTCCCTGGTGCCTTGAGATCAGGGCAATGCTGGACCAAAGACCTTGTGGTTTTTTCTGTGTTATGCCTTGGTGTAAGTAATAGAATATATTTTGGAAAAGCAGAAGATTTGTTTTGTAGATGTCCAAGCCTTCAACTTATTAACTGCTGATGGCAGGCAGGAAAGGGAAGATGATGGTTTAGAAGTTGAAGTTGCAGTTTTGGATAATTATACAATCTGTTCTGCAGCACAGGCTCTCTCATGCAACTGTCACTTCATCAGCAGAATGGCAGAGAGGGGATGAAGAATAAGAAAATTATTTCGTTTACTCCAGACTATCAGCTAAGAGCCAAAATCCTCTGCAAACAATATGTGGATTTGATACTGGACTGTTCGTCAGCACTGTCAAGTACTGCCAGGCTAGCACAAGCCTTTTGCACATGCATTCCTGCAGGAGATAGAATTGAAAATCCAGAAATGCCACACACGTATTTTAAAGTTTTGCCTGAATTGAATGATCACTGAATTTTTAAAAAAATTACATTATTACAGACATGTTTTTTGTTAATAGAAGCTATGTAACACTGTAATAAAACTATCTTTTTTTCTATCCCCAAAATGGGAATTTTTTTTTAAAAAAAAAAACTTGGATAAAAGTAGAAGAAATTTGAATTGCACTAACAAGGATAATTTCATCTAAAAGTGCTAGTGAAACACGGAGAGAGAGTTAAATATCGATGCACAAGATTGTGTTGCTAAGGCCCTTTAAAAGGCAGAGAGAAAAAAATAATTTAAGCAGCAACAAAAACCCAGACAAGATTCCTGCTAACACTGGTCAACATGGAACTGTTTCCCAAGAAGGTCTGGTTAGAGGGTTGGGTTGAACAAAAGAATGAAAGAAAAAGGGTAATACATATATATAAACTAGTATACAGATAATAGCAAAACAAAATATCAGATGTTCTTGTGGATATCCTACAGTGTCTAGGGTGGTCTTAATGTTTGACAAATATTATGGAAGGAGACTACTCTGGAATCTAAAGCAAATAGGAAGCAAGATTTTTGCTGAATTGATTTGAACAATTCTTGTAATGTTTCTTATGTAAGACTAGAACTACTACGAAGGGAGCAAAAAGTTCAGAAATATGCCAGTAGGCAACTTTTAGACTTCTTTTTGCATATATTTTCTGAAGTATTCCCATGTAGATAGCTAGTATATTTGGTTCACTGTGTTGAGCCTAGATGTTCCTCTTATGTTGAGAGACTACCAAGCCTCGCACAGTCCATTGGTTACTAACTGCTGCTTGTGTTGTTGCATGTGGGCACCCATGATGGCACTAAAAGCAGTCTGAGGAGCATCAAGGATTACAGAGCCCTGGAAGCAATACTAAGGGACTCTGGAGCACAAGCAATATTTTCATTGATCCTCACAGTCAGAGGGAAGGTGTTTGAAAGGGCCAGTCAGACCTAGCAAATCAACAAATGGTTACAGGCTGGTACCACAGGCAGGATTTCAGCTTTTTGGACCACATGACTCACCTTGAGAAGCTGGGTGTACTGAGGGCTGGTGGGGTCTGTCTGTCAAAGAAGGGGAAGAGCATCTTCAGCTTGCCAGGCTGGTGAAGAGGGCTCTAAATTCAAGGTATTGGGAGATGAACCTCAGTCCCTCTTAGTCCTTCCAGTCAGCAAGAGATGCCCAGACCTTGGAGCAGGGCAGGAGGAGAATAATGGAAAGTCACAAAGGAATTCCTGACACTCCAACCAGTAAGTCAGCTTCATCAGGGACTGAACTGAGATGCCTTTGTGCCAACACACACATCACAGGGAATGAACAAGAGGAGTCAGAGATGGGCTAACAGGCACCACAGAGATATGGTGAGGTGACTCCTCTGCCTCGAGCATTGGAATGAGATGTTATAGGCTCTTTTTAAAACAGGCAGGAGAGACAAGGAAAGAGTGTTGCACTCTGTGGCAAGAACATGCTGAAGTGGATGGAGTTCTGCCCTGGGATGGGTGAGGAGCCAACTGAGAGTGCATAGATCTGGACTGAAGGCAGGGCATGGCAGAACAGGGGACATTGTAGAAGGGGCCTACTACAGGCTGCTGGACCAGGAACACTGAGCAGGTGAGTCCCTCTGTAGACAGATGGGCAATTCAGCTACTTCAGTTCTGTTGGATGGACAACATAGAGTACAAGCAGTCCAGGAGGTTCCTGGATTGTGTGGGTGATGATTTTCTTTTCTAAACATTAGAGGAGCCAACAAAGAGAGATGATATGCTGGATCTTCTTCTCAACAAGGAGGACCCGATGGGGAATGTGAAGGCCAGTGGGAGCTTTGGCTGGATCCTTACAGTGTCAGTGTCATCAGGCTAATACTCTAAACTCCATGTGAGTAAACCTTGGCCTCTTCATGGATCCACTTGGTAGAGTACCACAGGAAAAAGACTGGGAGGGAAAAGGTGCCCAAGAAAGCTGGTTGTAATTAAAGCATCACCTTCTCCAAGGTCAAAGTGCAAGTGCAGGTTTCCTTCTGAGTAAGAAAGAAACCAAAGGGGGTGGGAGGCTTTCCTAAATGAGCAAGGGGCTTCTGGCAAAACTCAAACAGAAGAAGAAAGTTTACAGATTCTGGAAAAAGGGATAGGCGACTTGGTAAGAATATTGGAATTATATCAGAGCATGCAGGGCTGCATGCTAAGGTTAATTTGGAACCGAATTTGGCAAGGGATGTCAAAGACAACAAGGGGCACCTCTTCAAGTACATCAGCAGCAAAAGGAACACTTGAGAAAATGAGGGCTCACTGCTGAATGAGGTGGGTGCTCTTGTGACGAAGGATATAGTGAAGACAGTTGCTCAGTGCCCACTTTGCTTCTCTCTTTACTGCTAACGCTGATCTGTAGGAATCCCAGTTCCTGGAGGCAAGAGAGAAAGTCTGGAAAAAGGACAACTTCCCTGTGGTAGAGGAGGATTGGTTTAGACATCATTTAATCAAATTCAAAACCCACAAATCTATGAGGTCTGAGAATACTGAAGAGGTTAGCAAGTGTTGCTGCTAATCCAATCTCCATTATTTTTGAAAGGTCATGGAGGACATGACAGATCCCAAAGCACTGGAGAAAAGCCAATGTCACTCCAATCTGTCAAAAAAGGCAAGAAGGAGGATCCAGGAAATGAGTCAGCCTCACCTCCATCCCTGGAAAACTGATGGAACAGTTCATCTTGGGTGTCATCTCTAAGAATGTGTATGAAAATAATATTATCAAGAGTAACCAGATTCACCAAGGTGTAATCATGCTTCACCAATCTGATAGCCTCCTGTGGTGGGATAACTAGCTGAGGACAGAAGGGGAGAGCAGTGATTGTTAGCTATGACTTCAGCAAGCCTTTTGGCATTCTTTCCCCTACATGCTCATAGGTAGCTGAGGAAATGTGGGTTAGCTGAGAGGACAGTGAGGTGAATTGGGAACTGGCTGAATGACAGAGCTCAGAGGGCTGTGACCAGTGGCACAGGGTGTACTTGGAGGCCTGTAGCTGGTAGGGCTACTCCGGGGCCAATTCTGGATTCAGTCCTGTTCAACTTATTCATCAATGACCTGGAGGCAGGGACAGAGTATATGCTCAGTGAGTTCCCTGACAATACAAAGCCAGGAAGAGTAAGCAATACCCTAGAGGGCTGTGCTGCCATTCGGTGATACCTGGACAGGCTGGAGGGATGAGAAGAAAAGAAACATCTGAAATTCAACAGAGGCCAGTGCAGGGTCCTGCACCTGCAGAGGAACAACCCCAAGCACCAGCACAGGCTGGGGACGACCTGCTGGAAAGAAGCTCTGTGGAGAATGACCTGGGGGTCCTGGTGGGCAACAAGCTGTCCATGAGCCAGCAGTGTGTCCTGGGGGCCAAGAAGGCCAATGGCATCCAAGGGTGCATTGGGAAGAGCACTGCCAGCAGGTCAAGGGAGTTGATTCTCTCCCTCTACTCAGCCCTGATGAGGCACATTTGGAGTGCTGTGTCCAGTTCTGGGCTCCTCAGTTTAAAGAATTACTGTAGAAGGTCCAGCAGAGGGCTGCAAATATGATGAGAGGACCAGAGCAACTCTCTTACAAGGAAAAGCTGAGGGAGCTGGGCCTGTTCAGCCTTGAGAAGAGACGTCTGAGAGGGGACCTTATCAATGCATACAAGTATCTGAAGGGAGAGTGTCAGAGGATGGAGCCAGGCTCTGCCTGGTGGTGCCCAGCAACAGGGCAAGGACCAGTGGGCACAAACTGGAACACAAGACGTTCTTTATGAACATGAGGAAAAACTTCTTTTCTTTGAGAGTGACAGAACACTGGAACAGACTCCTGGGAGAGGCTGATGCTTCTCCTTCTGCATGGTTCTGTGATTCTGTGAAATGTTATAAGAGCACTCTCTTCTGTAATAAATTTCAGTAGCTTGAAACAAAAACATTTTTTCAATTTTTATCCACCCATGTAACTGTTTTCTAACATGCTATTTTTCTGGTTCAAGTGCACATCTGATGGAATGAGGCACATGCTTCGATTTTGTATTTGATTTTAACAAGAGGATGATCAAAGCATTTGTTCTTAAGTCAGCTTTGGCATATATGCTTTGTGTATGCAAACAGACAGGAGAAGAAGAAATGCTTAGCTGGATTTCCTAAATCTAAAAAGCTATAGATAACAATTTTCCAACGAAATTTTGTTTTGCAAAGCATTTGATATGAATTCTCATGCAATACACTGATATTGAAGCTTCTGGGTGACAAAAAATATTTTAATCCCGAAGCAGCAGAGGGAGCTATGCCAACACAATTAGCTGCTTTCCCAGGCTTCTGCAACTGTGAATGGAGACTTTTGTTTGTATGCTGTCTTTTCCTGACATCTGTAGAGATTAAATATGTTTGGAATATACTAAACTGTAATACTAGTTTCAGGGAAAGGGTAGTCTGAGAGTTAAGCAACAAGATGAAAAAGTAAAACAGGACAAAACATTCAAATGCTCTTAGGTACTAAAATACCTAAAAGACCTTGCAGTTTGGTGGGATGCATACTTTCCAGGACATTTTGGAAATCACATTTTTATTTCAAGAACGTGGAGAATTCCAGTCATTACTTTGGGAGCCCAGACTGGCCTTTTAACCATCACCTACATCTTCCTACATCTTCATCATGGCAATAGCACCAACTCACAAAGGTTTTTGCCATTTCCCCAAAACATATATTCTACTAACTGCTCTGAGGTGTAAGCACGCACTGACAGTGAGACACATGCTTAAACACATGGTTGAAAAAAGAAAGAGTTTAATTGCTTATACTTAAGCATATATCCAAGCCTTTTATAACTCTCCTTGAAAAGATTCACTTGTAAGCCTGTTAACTGTTTACTGCAAAGCAGTAAATCCTTTGGGAGTTAAATATCTGGTAAAGCTTTTAAGTTTTACAAATAGCCACATGGACTCTTTACACATGTAGTATGACTTCAAATGTGCGCAGCAATATCTGTGTGATTGATTTGTACACAAAAAAAAATTCTCATGAAGCTGTGTAACAACATACATATACCTCTTACTACCTTACTTCCTACCTGCCTCCTATTGCCCCTGAAATGTGAAGGCCAGCAACCACCAAGTGAAATACGTAAATGCAAAAACAGTGTTTCAGAGGTCACCACAGAGTCTTTGGTTCTCAGTTCAATAGAATGAAATTGACCAAAGCAAAGGACAAACTAAAGAAATCACAGCCCTGTGGAAACTTTAGTTATATATATATGGAAATTTCTTGACTGGATTTCAAGTACTTCTCACAGAGGAATAGAAGAGAGGCCAGAAAAACTATTGAATTTGTATAGAATTATAAAAACATTGGTTTGTAGTTTTGTTTAGTCAGATTATTTTAGTATTAAATTATTTGGTTCTTTTACTCAGAGCATGACAAAGTCAGGGAATGACAGAGAGATAAAGGAGGGCTCCCAAGCTGCCTACCAAACAGATATTTTTGGAAGCATTTCCCTGAATTCTCTCAAAGTTGAGATTGTAATGAGGTTGCCATCACTAGAAATTCTGGTGTGTGAAATGGCAGAAGTCAAGCCAGGTGTTTGCTTTTTCTGGAAGGCATAATTCCTTTGAGGTAGCCTTTGCTAGAACTGAGGTTAGTTGTGCTGGGCAAAAATTTCAGGTCCTCCATCAGAGGGTAAGAATATTAGTTGTACAAATATGAATAAGTTTTGAGATTAAACATTAGCATACTTACCACAAAAAAAAAAAACAAACAACCACATTCTTCACACTTTACATACAGCTAGTCTGATGCAAATGGCAATGTAAAGATGAGTGTTTGCCCTAACAAAGTTCAAGAATATTCTTTGCAGTATTTATGAGGTGGACATTGAAGAGTCATTCTTTAAGACTTCTTGGAAACTTGTTGGCACAAATTTGTTCTTATACCTAAATTCTTAGTCACTAGGAATCATTGACCTTTTTAAACATGCCACAGCCTCACCTGTAAAGAGATTTATTTGTAAGCTTTAAAACAATGTGTGGATGAAGAAAGAATTGCTTATTTTGGTCAACCATCAGACAATTAGACTGAAATCACAATGCATAAGGAAGCAGAACATGCAGTTATGTAGTTTGACTGCATTCTAATATAAACATCATCTACCCTCCAAGGCTGCATTTTCAGGGGAAATTGGGATCATACCACACAACATCCAAAATTATAATCTTCTCTTTATCTAGGCTTCTCAGTTGGAAAGAACTCATTTTCATTAAATCACAGATTTGCCATTTCTTATTAGAAAAACAATTAACTACTCTGCTTGCAAAAAGCATTCTTCTGAGCTGGTTTTAAAAGGTTATAAAATGCTAGAGTTGCTGATAGCATTTAATTGGCACAACATTATCCCACATTTTGAGAGTTTAGCCATTATCATTCTCTGTACTTCTCGTGAAAGGTGTCTATACTTCTGTAGGTTACAGGTGTTAAACTACCAGAATAGCTTAAAGGCAGCTAACCACAAACTCAGAGTTCTCCAATCAAGGAAACACAATATAACACAGGCAGACCTTGAACCCAGATAGACAGTGCTGCCTGCAGTTTGGGCTGCCTTCATAGCACTAGGCAGCCTTCAGGGTACTTCTCTGATTTTCAGTCAGAGTGCCATGTTTCAAAGGAAAACCAGGAATGCTTCTAATAAAGAATTTTGTCAGGGTTGCTGGGAGAAGCACACCCTAGGTTCCTTATGGTGCCACCCAACTGGGATTTCCATTCTGGCACAACTTTCAACTGATGCATCAATGCAGTCAATATTATGCTTACTGTGAGTCTGAGACAGTGGGGAAAGCATGAGGAACTTTCAAAAGCAAATATAAAATTGCCCAGTTGCAAACACTTGGGAACATAGTGATGACACATCATTGCATGGTTCGTTTCTCTTCTCCATAAGTATTTGCAAGCAATTCCAATCTTATGAGCCTTTCTTTAAAAAACCTTCTATTGCTTATAATTGAACTTCACTACTGATACAAAGGATCAGATTAGAGGCTCCATTAAGCCAAGTAGCTTTACTTCAGGTGACTGTGTTTAATGAAGGAAATAGTAACAATCCATATGCCAGCTCCAGAATTAAAGATGAAGTAATATCCCAAAGCATGTGGGGCAAGGTGTCCACAACAGGGCTATACCTGCTGATCCTGGACAAATCTCCAGAAAATATAACAATAGGTTAAACTCATCCCTTTAATGTTTTTGAAGAACTGCTCTTTTTTCTCCTTCAAGTCATTTAAAGAAATCCACAGGTTTTGGAGTTTATCTCCCTTACTTGTTTTGAAGTTTTCATTGGGGCATTACCCTGACAAATACAAATTATTTCTAACATCCTTGTCTCATCTAGTGAACTAATGAATGTGGAGGCACTGGCACTGCTGTTTCAGCTGTTGAGATTCCCCACTTACCATGTCTCCTTTAGTCACAAGAAGTCCCTCAGCTACCTCAGGGAGCAACAGAGATGTATCAAGTAACACTGAAAATGAAGAACTGTTGATCAAGGCTGAATCAGCTATGGGTGTGAGGATTTGCATTTGCTCTCCTTGATATATGGAAAAGTGAGCTCAGAAAGTGACAATGCTTGCCTGGTTTAGAGTAAAAATATGAAGGTTGCATCATCCCTTTCCTTCCCTTTTCTTTTCACCCCCCTTCCCTTTTCCCTTCCCTAATTTTGAGTGCTAAGAGTCTGGTTTTTAAGTGTGCTAAACCACTGCATAAACCACATTACTTCTCTCCTAAGCAACACATGAGTTTGAGCTCAAGCTGTTGAAACAAGGATCAGGATCCAGCTACAAAAAACATACAAATGGGGGAATCAGTGCTTAATAAAGCAAGTTTAAATTTCTTCTTGTGTGACTGTCCATGCAAAAATAATACTGAGAATAAGAGCTGTAATAAATACAGCTGTAATTCTGTCACAAAGCTTTAGTAGTAACAGAGACCCCAAGATGAAAACTCTTGATATGTTATCTCCAAGTTGCATGTAGTTAGGAGAACCTTGCAAGAATTGAAAGTGTGAAGTTTGTTGAAGTAATCTGATTGCAGATTTAATTGTAGTTTTATTGATGTTGTCCTTCCTGCAGATTTTATCTGCAGAATCTTGGTCATTTCCATGAAGGAGCTGTGTTGCACTGGGTGTGGATAAGCATTCATGCCTACCTGTGGGCTCTTTTGAACTCTGCTGGGATGACAGAAGCCAACACTGGCCATCCTGGATCCTGCCCTTTTTTCAGCAAGGCCAGCAGCAACCCACATGGGGAAGGTGGCAGTGAGTTAGGGGCTGTGGCTGTTCCACACCCTCTGCGTGCCAGAGGACTGTATTCCTGTTTCTAAGATGGGATGAGTTAGTTTCTTGCATATGTTTATCTTCAATGCATATACAAACAAAAATATCTACCTTCTTGGGCTAACATTCACATTCACCTGCCACCTGTAATCTGAGTCATTGTCTTTGCTAAAAGTACTGCAGTGTTTTACAGGCAGTGGAGAGCGATATTCCACCTGACCTGCAACAGGGAATTTGTAGGGTAACTGAATGTTCTCTAAGCACTGTCAGGCACTGGCCTGCACCGCCACAGTGTACTAGCACATGGTCTTCACTGTGACTAACATAGTTTAAAGCCAGAAAAAGGAGACACTATACTACTTCATTGTGCAATATTTAGCATGCCAGACGTTCCTCTGCAGAGCTGTCCCAAAGCTCCCTGGAACTGGTCACATCTGACTCTCTGTTTCCATGATGCTTTCCCCTTCACAAGAGCTTCCCAGGTCCTGTCCCATCAGGTGAATGCAGTCCTTAAAGAAGAGATTTCAGGAGGACATGAGCACAGACTGTTTCACAGAAGTTCCTGATACTGACTGAAGAATTGCTTTTCTCACATACTGCAATGCTGCACATAGTTGTACAAAGAGCTTTTCCCAACTTCTTTTAGGCTTGTGCCAGTTAAATAAATCTGAATGAAATGAGAATAAAATTCTGCTCTTTTTGCAGTGTCTTTTTCAGGACATCTGTGCTGGTTTGAAAGCAAAACCAGTGAAGGACTCCAAGTTAGAAACACAATTTAATAAGATGAAAAGAAAATAAAGGAAAGTAAAATAAAATAAAAGTAATAGTACAAAAAAAAAAAAACATTGACAGAGTCAGAATACAACCTGACACCCTGTTAATTAGGATGGTAGTGGCAGTTCAGATGAGATGGTCTTGTCAAAGCAGTGATCCTGTAGAAACGTCTGGTAACTCTTGTCTCCTCTGGGAGTCTAGTGGATAAAAGCTGCCTGTGCTGTCCCAAACCCTGGATTATATCTAGGTGGGAATGCTTGGCTCCTCCTCCTGGGCAGAGCATCTCACAATGGGATGATCTCATTCTATGAGTAATGGAGTGGGTCCTTGATGGCCCATCAAACAGAGATAACTCCCAGAGGGAGTTATCTATGAGTCACGTGGCAAGGCATTGTTGGGCTCGTTAACAGAAGATAAGGAAAACACTGCCCCACCTTGGCTCCAATGGCTCATGGGGATAGAATACATACCTTGGGCACAATTTTACATTGTAACCTAGGACAACATCATAACCCAAAATCCTCTCACAGACTGTGTAAGTTCAGAATATTTTGGATGTGTATTAAAGAATCACAGAGTCATTTAGTTTGGAAAAGGCCTCTGAGATCATTGAGCCCAACCTTTGACTGATCAACATATTGTCAAGGGGACCAAAGCACTAAGTGTCTGGCTTGAACACTTGAACTAAGTGTCTGTCTTGAACACCCCCAGGGAGAGTGACTCCATCAGTCCCTGGGAAGTCCATTACAATGTTTAACAACAATTTACATGAAGAAATTCTTCCTTGTGTCCAATCTGAACTTCCCCTAGGGCAGCTTGAGGCGATGTTCTCTTGTCCTGACACTTATTGCCTGGGAGAAGAGGCCGACTCCCACCTGGCTGCACCCTCTTTTCAGGCAGTTCTAGAGAGGGATAAGGTCACCCCTGAGTCTCTTTTTCTCCAGGTTAAACAACCCCATCTCCCTCAGCAGCTCCTCATAAGATTTATAGTCTAGGTCCTTCCCCAGCTTTGTTCCCTTCTATGGACATGCTCCAGCACTTCAATGTGCTTCTTGCAGTGAGGGGCCCAGAACTGGACACGAAACTGAAGATGTGGTCTCACCAGTGCTGAGTACAGGGAGACAATCACTGTCCTGGTCCTGCTGGCCTCACTATCCTTGACAAAGGCCAGGATACCTTTGACCACCTAGGCACATGCTAGCTTACATTCAGCTGGCTGTCAATCAGTACCTCCAGGTCCTTTTCCACTGAGTTGCTTCCTATCCACTCTGTCCTAAGCCTGCATGGATTTTTTTTGTGGCTGAGATGTAGGAAGTGTAGGCACTTGGCCTTGTTAAGTGTCATAGATTTGGCCTTGGCCCATTGATCCAGCACGCTCAGATCTCTCTGCAGAGCCTTTCTGCTTCCTAGCAGATCTGCACAACCACCTAACTTGGTGTCATCTATGAACTTACTGAAGGTGCACTCAATCCCCTCATCCAGATCATCAAAAAAGATACTGAACAGGATTGGCCCCACTACTGAGCCTGAGGTACAGCAACAACTGTATGCAACACCATTCACCACTATCCTCTAGGCACAATCATCCAGACGGTTAACACAGCAAAGTGTGCTCCTGTCCAAGTCATGGGCTGCCAGCTTTTCCCGGAGGATGCTGTGGGAGACAGTGTCAAAGGCTTTACTGAAATCCATACAGACAACACCCACAGCCTTTCCATCATCCACTGGATGGTCCACCTGGTCATCAAATGAGATTAGGTTGATCAAGACTGCCTTTCCTAAGCCTGTGATAGCTGGGCCTGATCCCGTGGTTGTCCTGTACATGTCATGTGCATCACATGCAAGATGATCTGTTCCATAACGTTCCTTGATACCAAGATAAATCTGACAGGCCTGTAATTCCCTGGATCCTCCTTCCAACCCTTGTAAACGGACAGCACACTGGACAACCTCCAGTCATCTGGGACCTCCTTCAGTTAACCAGGACTTCCTCGTAAATGATGGAGAGTGTCTTGGTGAGCTCTTCTGCCAGCTCCCTCAGTTCTCTTGGAGGAATCCATCCAGTTCCACAGAATTGTGAGGGCTAATTGCCACAGCACATCACTAATTATTTCCTCCTGGATTGCATGGGTTCTATTGTGCTCCCTGCCCCTGTTGACTCAGAGGGCTAGTTGCCCTGGGGATATGTGGTCTTACTGCTAAAAATGGAGGCCAAGAAGGCATTAGGCCTTTTCCTTATGCTTGTTTACAATGTTCCACCCTGGCTCCAATAAAGGATGAAGGTTTTCTTTGGCAGTCCATTAACGTATTTATAAAAACACTTTTATAAATTTTATTTTACCCCAATTTTGAGCAGATTGAGTTCTAGTTGAACTTCTGCCTTTCTGATTTTTTTCTCTGCATGACCTAAAAACATCCTTGTACCCTCCCTGAGCTGTCTGTCTCTTCATGCAGAGCTCATACAATCTCTTTTTTCCCTAAGTTACTGCTAAAGCTCCCTGTTCAGCCAGGCTGGTCTTCCCTGCCAGCTCATCAATTGGTACATGGGGATGGCCTTCTCCTGCACATTTAAGATTTCCTTTCTAAAGTATGTCCAGCCTTCCTGGGCCCCTTTGTTAATGCTGTTTCCCAGGGGACTTTTTGAACCAGTCCCAAACAGGCTGAGGTCCACCCTCTGGGAGTCCAAGGTCCAGGTATTTTGCTGATTCTTACTTCTCCAAGAATCAAAAACTCTGTGATTGATTCCATGGTGAGTGTGCCCAGGATGGCCTCTGACCACCAAATCTCCCACAGCCCTTCTCTGTTTGTGAGCAGCAGGTCTGGCAGGGCATGCCCTGGTAGACTCTCCGACTAGCTGTGTGTGGTTACCATCTACATACCTTCTACATCCAAGAACTAAGTTAGATATTTTATGTCCTCTGTTAGGAGAACAAATTTATCCATTATTGTGACTAGTTGCATTTGTGGTATTTCTGACCTTGTTAGAAGAAAAAATTCTGCAGAGTTTTTTAAATTTATGCCTTTGGTCTGA
Source organism: Acrocephalus scirpaceus scirpaceus (assembly GCA_910950805.1). Classification (NCBI taxonomy): domain Eukaryota; kingdom Metazoa; phylum Chordata; class Aves; order Passeriformes; family Sylviidae; genus Acrocephalus; species Acrocephalus scirpaceus. The sequence continues at coordinate 41,016,850 of OU383776.1, forward strand.
AATATGGCTTCCAATTGTATAGGCACTTCAAGAACACAGGAAGAAGCACTCTTCCTCTTCCAAAGTGCTTAAGACGTATTTTAGCTACACCAGGAGTATTTTACTGGCATTAGTGGATGAGGAATATTGCCTTTTGCCATTACTACATTTGGTAAAGTCTAAGATAGGTATATTCTAGTTTTTCGAATCTAATTACATCTCTAGTCAGGTGACCTGCAGCTTTCTGTCAGTAGGGACTGTCCTGCTTTATACCTCTGGCTGAAACTGTGGCAAAAGAGCACAGCTGATCCTGTTGAGCACTATGCACCTCCCTCAGCTGTCTCAAGGGCTGCTTAGAGACCTGGCATTTCTAAGCATCCCTGACAGAGGTGTCTGCAAGGCTTGTTTTTATTTTATGTTACAGTTTGTGCAGGAGGTCAAGAAAGTGGACAATCCTTTTTGACTGAGATTCCCCAGCCCTAGCAATAGAAAGGGAGGAAGGCAGGGAAAAGCTCTGATCCAAGCTGGGCTTCTGGGATTTTTGATCTTGTCCTTTATTAAAGTTAGTCCTTAGCACAGCTTACATCTCTATGATAAGGGATACCCTAGATTGCCCTGACCTCACATTGTAACTATTAGAGACTGTTCCACTGTGTCCAAAGACTGCTTCATAAGCAGCATCTTTGCCTACAAGATGTTCTGGCAGCCAGATGTGAAGGTTTATTCACTAGTATACAAGGAAGATGTGACAGCCTTTTGGGATTTTACAAGTTGAGTCATTGGATAGTGACTAAGAGTGGTTATTCATCAGTAACTGACTACTAAACCATCTTCCACCCTTATGGAACAGCACCCATCAAAACTTTGCAGAAAGTTGACTTTAACCTCATATTCAGTTATCAGGTTTTAGGTCACATTATGAATAACATTGTGATTTAGATGTCTCAGAGATGTTCAGAAACCTCTTATGATAAGGTTTCCTTGTCACAGTTATTAATCACAACATTCCCAGAAGCAGGTACTTCCATGCGACATGATTGAATGCAGGTGGTGGAAAGCAGCCTTCTACATCTATTTCCTAAGCAGGCAGTGGGAAAAAACAAAAACCAACCAAACAAAAAAACCCACAAACCAAAAAAACCTGTAGATACTTCCTCTGAACAGGAGTAAGGGAAGTTAAAGTGAGGACTACTGACTGCGCCACACAGCAAGGGTATTAATTTTTTCATAGCTTCAATCTTCAGAATCAAAATTATCTTATTTTTGCTGTTTCTGGAGCTTGTGTCAGTGGTAGAAGAGCTGCCTCCATATCTCTGAGTGAGGACGCTAGATACAAGTGTGCGAATCCTTCACCTTCTGCATACCTGGGGATTTTCAAGGAAATTTGTCACAGAGGTGTTTGTGCTATGCAGAGCAGCAGGCACATGAGAATATGCAAAGGAAACTCCCTCCCCTGCACTACCCACTCTGCATGAACAAGCTGTCCCTAGAACCCTTCAGGGAGCAAGGACAGAGATCCTTCAGAACTGTCATTGAGACATAAAGAGGACTTTGCAAATGGGTACCACTGCTGTAGCCAAAAAGACATGTTTTTCCAGTCATATACATCTGCTGCACCAGCATCCAAAGCATACATAGTTTGAGTGGGAAGTTGTCAGTGGAAGAAAATTAAAGAAAAATTGTCAATTATTTTCATTCCACATAGAAAATGAATTAAATTTTAAACTTAATTTCATCTAAACTCCAGTGAAAAAAACTTTAAAAAAAGAAATGTGTTTTGAAACTGGAAACTCAAGCTTGTATATAAACCAAAGCCCTTATTATTGTGCATTTTTAAAAACTCATCCTACTTGAAATCTGCAAACCTCCTAAAATTACTGTCACGTTCATGAGAAATACCTAAAATGCCAAGTATTTGTGGGATAATTGCTGTTTACTTGACATTTGTTGCAGCCCTGAACTTCCGCAGACATATGCTTGCACAGTTCAGCTTAACATCAGCCACTTTGCGAAGTTAAATAATTCAGCTGTTTGCATTTGCCTACTAATTGCTGAGAGCAGCCATCCACACAAAGGATTAAGTGACTATTATTCTTCAGAATAATATAAGTCTTTTATTCTGTAGGAAGTCTAAAAAATGTCATTTGGTACTTTCATGTATAACATCTCTAGGAATAAGTTAATGGTGTACATAAAGTTAAAAATCTGTTTGGGCCTCTATATCATATTCCATCTTGATGTGCTTTTAACTCTAGAAAAATATTTTGGAACGGAAATAGCAATTGGCTCTTAACTTCCATTTACTACTAGTGAAGTGCTGTTTTACTTCTAGAATGAAACAGCTCATTTAAAAAAAAACCAAAACAAATAAGCTATCATGTCCAAAAGCAATTGAAGGTTTGCAGTACGCATTAATGAAGACAGCAGACTCTTCTGTGAGAGGGGTGCTGAAAATGATACAGCAATATATAATCAAATGAATACTTTATGAGTCATTATAAATTTGTCTTGAGATAGTGCCTAGAAACTAGAATTACGTTCTTCCCTTAAACACTTTTAACTTAGTGGACCTTCTTGCAGAATTTTTACAAGTATCTGTGACTTTTAAAAGATTTCCTTCCCTTTGCATTGATAACTCCTCCATAGAGTTCAGCAGTAAGAAATCAAGGCATACATCTCAAGACAGTAATTTTCAGATTGTTCCGTTCAGTTTGACTAATCTGCTGTGTATTCATCTCAAGGGTTCTTTCTCTGGTTAAATAAATATGGAGGCTTTCACTAACTCTTGCACTTGCTGCTTTGCAAATAGCAATAACGCTAATTTAGCAAAGGAAAAATACTTGTACTGGATTTAGCTTTAAATTATTAGATGGTATCTCTTGCATAATTAAAAGCAATCTTATTTCCTTTCTAGCTTTCACAAAATGATGATGTCTAAGGTAGGGGTTCTCTGGTGCATTTTTGTGACTTCTACATGGCCTCATAAGCAAGGGGTTGTGGCTGCACAGCAGGGTGTGATGCTGTGCTGCAACACCACTGTGGATAGCAACACACACAGCTGAGTAAGTGCAGTGCCAGAGCTCTGTAAGTGACTTGAACTTGGACTAACTATCTATCCCGCCAGGCAGGCCCATGAGCTAGTGCTAGCTCAGAATTGACTCCTGGACTATCACTCAGTGACTTATGGTTCTCACTCCTGTTTTCAAAAAGACATGGGCTTCTAAAATCAAATCTCACAACCTTTAGTTAGTGTGTGCATCCCTGGGCTTGTTTTCCCGAGAGGTATAGAGGTCAGTCACGGCTGAAGTGTGCATTCATCATCACCTCTGACCCTACTGCCATGTGCTAACACCTTTGATGCCAGGTGACACTGGCTAGGGCTGCTGGAGGAAGGATGGATTCAGACGGATGACTTAAGCATACAGAAATTCCCAGAGGCAGCTATCTCTGCCCATGCTAGTGGGAGCTGCAGTCTCCAGAGAAGTTTAGTGATTTCAGCAGTTACTTTGCTTCCCACTGCAGAAGCAGCACTGCCTTGGTGCAGTACCTGTTGCTCACCTTCAGGCAAAACTCAGTGTTGCCCCAGTGTCTGAGAAGACCCTCCATAAATGTCACATGCTTGCATTGTTCTAGCGTACTCATGGACCTGGCTTTCTTAGTTAGTTACCTCTGTCTATGCCTCAGTAATATTTCATAGACCCTCACAGTTTAGAATGTCGGCTGTAGGGTGTACATGCACTTGTTGCAATTACTGTGGTCTGGAGGATGCTGGAAAAAGCCTCACTTCAGAGAAGTTCTCAAATGTTACGCTTGTTTTGCCTTTTTAAAATCTACTGAACTTCTGTTATTCCAATAAAAGGTTTTTTTGACTGGTCACTGTTGTGTAAATTTTGGTCTGCAGATAGTGTTTCATGATTTCACATGATTGTTTGTATCCTTATGTCATGTGCAAAACTGGCCATGTTGCCATGTTCTGGAAACAAAGCTGGATCAGAGAAATGTATGGTTTGTAATAACTACTGGTAGTTTTGAAAACAAGTTTGAAGGCCTTCCAATCCAGGCACTGCCTATAGTGCAGCACTGAGCTGTGCAAGAACCAGCTTCTGACTTCTGGGGGCTTCTTTCCTTGCAGAATTGAAAAGGGGAAGAGCTGCCCAGGCTTTATTTTAAGATTACATTCTTGCAAGAGCAGTATGTGATTAATGAAGGCTTTCAGCTTGTTATAGGCATGATCAGTCTATGCTGTAAATAGCTATAAACAAAGAAAGGGAAGGTAATGCAGCTAATTCTAAGCCAATGTTTATAAACAACTTGTCAAACTTTATCATTGCTGGTTAATGTCTATTAGTAATGTATTAATGCTTTATAAACTATTTATAAATGGAACCTTAATATTGGAAGAAGCTTATGCAACTTGGTTCGGTGACTGTGGTTAAGTACAGAGTCTTTTTCAGCTCCAACCTGTTGGAGGTAGAAGGCTAGAAGGTATTTCTTCTAACGTTCAGAGATGTAGTACTGCAAAAACACTTCAGTTTGTTGGCCTTGATAAATGCAAAGCTGACATGCTGATAGAAGAAAGAAAAATCACACCATTCAGAAGGTTCTGACCTGGTACCCACTTAGTACTAGTTATATTCCCCCTAATACTCTGCTCTGATCCCTCTCCAAATGGCTGAATGGTGAAAGTTTGCAATATTTGGTTGTTGGTCCCAAGTTTCATGTTGGATACATATACAGAGGATAATTTTGCTGTGTAATTTTAAGTAACCAGATCACAATACATTTGATCTCCTAATCTATGAAGAAAGTGCTACTGAAGAGGAAATTATTCACTGGCCTTAAGAAATGAGTAGATAACCCTCTCAAGATGCCACAAGGAAACATTAGGATCAGGTATTTCAGTGGAACTCAGCCCAGGTGAATACACTCCCTTGGCCCCTCCTTTCCACATGATACCTGCAGTAACAATTTTTTTAAAAGAATTGTTGATGTCACTTGTTCCTGTACATGAACAATGTTTTGTGCACAGTTCAGCCTATTGGGTGTGTCATAGGAATGTGACATGTTATAAGACCATATTCAGTCCAAAAATAGAAATATTTTTACAGTTCAGAATAGTGCTATGATAAATACTTCAGGACAATTAGAAGCAATAAGTGTTTTTCAAAATGTAATCTAGACCAATGTTTCATGTCTGTTCTTTATAAACAAATTGTCATTATCCATGACTTTGCAATTACTTTGTGTGTATCCATTACACATTTTGCAATTTTATTAAACTATGCTTAAAATAAAATAAACTCAACTTTTTTTCTTTCTCTACATTTATGAGTAATTTTATGATTCTATTTTTTAAAGATGGCATGTTGTGCTAGCCTAATTTACACACAGTGTAAATTCATTAAGTCCTTTCATTGAGTCCTTTCCTCAACAAGCCACCTCCCTTACCTGTGTTATCCATTATTTGCCCTGGGTGTCTGGCACTTGTCATTGCATCCACCCTACCACAACAAACTGTGCTCCAAAGGAGCAACTTTAATGAGGCAGAACAAAGACCAAATGTCTGTACAGTACAACATACTTCTGACCTAGCAATGAACATTTAGTGTGACATCCCACAGGCTCTAGACCACACCATTCAGTGTCCCAGCTTCCTTCCCTAACCTTGCTTTCAACTCAGCATCCCATAAGCTGGGAAGGAAAAGCCAACAAGAAAGTGAATGCATTCCTGGGACATGTGTTTTTCATTTTCTTTTTTTTTTTTTTTCTAGTTTGATGTCAGCTGTATTTTGTTGAGGTTGACAAACAAGGCAGCATTGCTGTGTATTAATGAGGCAGTGCAAGCTCTCGACATGTGCTCAGGGTTACCCTGAAATTAACAGATGAGGGCCTGTATGACCTATTGAGTTGTTTCAGATTCCTCTAGTGTCACTAAAAGGAATGACCTGTGCTGTTTGTCTTCCTCTGGGATATACAGTCATTAATGTTAGACAAAACAAACTGGCTCTTCTAGACTGTAATGTAGTTTCTTGAAAAGTGATCTAAGCATGATGTTTTACTGAGCTGCACCTAGATGAGGAACACAAATGGTTAGGAACAAGCGATATGTTAGCATTAGTGAGGCTCAAGGAGAAAAACAAAATGGTGAGATCTTCCAAAACGATTTTATAGCAAAGAGCCTAAATTCCTGTGTAATTTTTTTAATTAAAGGTCTGTCAGAGAAACTTGTGAATTCACTGTCTATGCTGGAGAAACAAGCACTAAGAAAGAGATATGATATGGACCACACACAGCAAGAAAATCAAAGGAATATTTTTAAACCATCTCAGTGATTTAAGAGTTGTTGCCATCATTTGGAAAAATGACAGGCTAATGAGACTAAAGCTTTTTTGCCTGTCACTGAGACACTGGTTCCTAAGTGCCTACAGACCCCTGCCTGCAAAAATACCAAAATGGAATTAGAAGTAAGTGTCCATAGCACAGGACATTGGGATGTTGGCAGGCCACAAGCCTGGACTCACATACCTTCCACCTCCTCTATGTAACCCTCCACTGGATACATCAAAGGCAGACTTCAGCTAGCTCTGCAAAAATCACTAGAGTTTGCCACAAGAGGCTGTAAAATGTAGCAGATGAGTACTTGAGTCCTCTTAGAGACCTCCTAAGGCAAAAGCAGATGGTGCTTGTGAAGTATGAAGGATAAACTTTCAGAGCGTTTCTGTCCAGCCCTCGGGCTAAAGTATCACACGTGACAGTTTGTGGGCATTTTCATCAACTACCATGTAAAGAAAGGTGGGAAATGTGAAACAGTCTCTTTCTGCCTCTTTAATGTCTCTTTTGGTTTTCTTCCCATTAACAAAAATTTTTCTGTTTGACAACTGAGACAACTCTGTTTATCAACACCCTGGTCTGGTTTCATGGGTATGCTGGAAAGAAACATCTGAAAACAACATGTCAGACTATTACACTCACTTCTGAATCAATAAAAGCTCTTCTTCAAAAAAAAGTGATGGGAAATTATCCATCACTCTACACTGCTTCTTTCAGTTTTTCCCACTGCTTTCACCTTTAGAGATTGGTTAGCAGCATCTCTTCATCTGCTCATACTGTCCCATCATGAACTCTCTGGTGGACATCATTTGATGTGCAAAGGAGACTTACAGGTTAGCCCCTTGACAAGTTTTATTTTAAGCCTGCTGCTTTTATGAAAATGCAGAACTCCACCAAGCCACTCAGGCCTTCTTCTCTTTGCACTGTGCTCTCCTGGCAGCCTGACTGGCAAACTGTGCGAAGCATCTTCACAGCAGATCTGTGACCAGGGTCACCAGCACTTTCTTTTCAAACAGGCAGTCTTTGGACAATTGTAGAAGCTCACCACTGTGCTCTCAGTGCAGTGAATGAGCTTGAAAACTGTTGAGCTGAAATGAGATCTTCTGACACCTTGCACATTAACGTAGGGAAAGATGTTCACCCACATTGCAGCCTGGCAGTCAGTGAGGGGATGAGAGAAATGATGCTAGCACTTCTTCACAGACAAACTGCAACAGCAGCTCTCTGTTGTGGCAATAGGAACACCAGGTTTGCACTGAAATAGAGAAGAAATCTGTGTCACAGATCAAATGCTGCTTTGCACTCACAGTTTAGCAACAGTTGAGCATTGGTAAATGATACACTGTGGGATGTGTAGAGCATACACTTTAATAACCAACTGCGGTAGTTCTTAAAAAGGCAGATAAAGGGCTTCAATGCAAAGTAAATATGAGTGGGAAAATGAAATTAACGATATCCAGAATTGAAAGCACTTTTATCCTAAAGCCAGAACTCAAGGTCTGCACACCTGAAAACTTCTCCATTTCTCAACTAGGTAGAAAGAACTTCTTTCTTTTTCTCTTTATTTTATTAAAGGCAAAAGGAAACTAACTGAAAAAACCCTTTACCTAGGTCTCTTACTGGTTTGGATCTGGATACAAATGTATTTTGCAAGAGCGCTTTCTGTCATCTCAGACTGATTTCTTCTAAACCAGCAAATTACTGACACTTCAGCACAAACCAAAAGCTGCATCATTGTGATTCTTGTGACTTTCTGATGAAACTTACAACATATCTGTACATTTAAGGAATGTCGCTTATATTTAAGTAAGTCACAATTTCCATACCAAACATGGACAGATATTAGTCATAGTGTTACTGAGAGAAACATGTTCCTGTAATTCCTGAGATCTCAGATGTCCTGTCCTGATGTTTCCTCCACATCTGCTGCAAAGATCAAAGCTGTAGAAGGTGAAGTTTCTGTCTTTTTTAAGGGGAACGAGGTACTGTAAAGACAGCAGGGAGGGGATAGTAGCTAAATAAGTCACATAACTGCCTCCTAGTTGATGGACAGTGCAATGGAAAGAGGAGCTCTCTTTCCTCTGTGCCTCCTACACCTTCCTGTGATAAGCAGTTAATACGCAAATGTCTGCCATGGGCTGTGCATCATAGGTATAAATCAGAAGTCCCACACAGTGGTATAAAGATAAGGGTGTGATCCTTTGCTGGGTTGCAGGAACAATCATTTATCTGCTCTGAGTCTGATGTCAGGGTCTGAGGAACAGGTCTTTGAAACATGATTTTTCAATTAATTTTATGGTCTCCACCAAAAACTGCCTCCCTTCTTTGGGAATTCAGTTGTAGTTTACATATAAACCACTAGGAATTTAATTTCAAAATGAAAGCTAACCAGTTTTTCTACATTGTACTGAGCTAATTCACTGGATAGTCTCTCACTCTGTCACACAATGAAATAGGATGGCTCCATCCGTCCTTCAGTTCAGCCTGTTGTGAGATTATCAGTCTTATTTCTCTGGAACAACATGTGGAAGGAAATGTACAATGAAATTACACTGGTGCTCTTTGAGTGATCAGTGTTACTATGTAGAAGAAATGAGGCAATGTGGCCATTCAATGCATCCTCTGTTTCAATTTGATAAATTAATCCAAAATGGATTAAATTGTACTCTGCCTGTATTTCTTCCAGTATTTTTTTTCAAGTGAGGTACCATTTTCTTCCTAGATTTTAACCTAAATTCATGCTTATTAGTTCCCTTCCCTTCCCTTCCCTTCCCTTCCCTTCCCTTCCCTTCCCTTCCCTTCCCTTCCCTTCCCTTCCCTTCCCTTCCCTTCCCTTCCCTTCCCTTCCCTTCCCTTCCCTTCCCTTCCCTTCCCTTCCCTTCCCTTCCCTTCCCTTCCCTTCCCTTCCCTTCCCTTCCCTTCCCTTCCCTTCCCTTCCCTTCCCTTCCCTTCCCTTCCCTTCCTTTCCCTTTCTCTCACCTCTTTCCTTTCCTTTTCTTCTTTTTTCATCTAAGTAATGGAGGCTGAAAAATATAGAAGTATGTTCAGGAAAGACTTGGCTGGAAGAGATCCAATGGAGGCAGTTGAGAGGAAGCTAGAGCACTCCCCCTGCAAAAATAGGCTTTGGGATGTGTCTGGCTCAGCTGGGAGCAGGAGCAACTTTGGGCATGTATTAGCAACCCAGTGCCTATGGGGTGGGGTCAGCAATGCTTACAGGAGATGGAGAGACAGTGTTCATGATTTGGAACAGGAGAGTTTGTGGCTGGATATACTGGATGGAGAAAGACACTGCAAGAATTATTAGACATCAGAGCAGGGTCCAGAGTGGCTGTGAGGTCACTCTTGGAGGTGGAACTGACTTGACAAAGCTCTCACCAACCTTTTCTGAACTAATAGGTGATTGCTCTGAGCAGGAGGTTGGACTAGCCTCCCTCCCAACCTGAATCATTCTGTTATTCCAAGAATACACATCAGAATCAAATGATTTTTTTTTCTCAAATAAAGACAAAAATAAAATACACTGTACAGATTCTTGTAGCCTTGGCTACAAGTTATTCAACCACATTTAATTTCTCATTACCATCTATGCTCAAACTCAATTGCAAAAATCACAAAAGAGAAAACAAGAGCTCCTCATATAAACACAGCTCACAGTTGTTTAACCTCACATGTGGACTCCACTGGGATGGCTTTGAGGATTGACCTCTGCCTTGGTCTAAGCCTCCACAGCATTGACTTTAAATTTGCAAGAATTTTGCCAAGGCGCTTGTCCCAAAATCTCAGGACAGTCTGAATATCTTCTCTTGAGGCAGCAAAATGCTTAGACTTCTGCTTCAGTTTCATTCCTTACCTGATACATTACTGTTGAAGAAGGCATGCAGGTTTTTTGCTGATGTCAGGTTATACAAAGTGATAGTTTTTAAAAAGTGATAGTTCTGTACCATCTTGATCAATGGGAGTGGCAGATGCAGCTTGAAAAACTAATGTGAGCAGCTGCCCCAGAGCACCTTGAAATGCCTGTGCTGGGCTTGATTTAGCTAGTATAGCGTTAGAGCTAGTCATTAACTGCAAAATCCTACACCAAGCCAAAGTTTTGCAAACCCAAAGTTTGTGATGTGCAATTGTGGCTTGCACTGCATCCATGTCTTTCACTGAAATATGGTTGGTTTCCCGCTTCTTCTTCTCTGAAAGTGGGAAGGTCACTAGCTAGAATCAGTAAGGAAACTTTGCAGAGTTTGTAGGAGTTGAGTACACTCTGCAAAAATGATAGTCATTTATCTTTGTTAACACTGCTAAGGATGTTGCACAAACTTGTAGGAAATTTCCATCCAGGGCAAAGAACAGCACTCCTCCCACCACCTTGTGTTTTGACTGTAGCTCTCACAGGACACAAACTGTTACAAAATGACCCAGAGCAGCATCACGACCCAGCAGCCAAAGGGACTGATGCCTCTTGTAACTCCAGCTCCCCTGGCCCTCTTACTAGGTGAAAGTCAATGCAAAGAATAAATTAGCTCATACCTGTGATTTCAGAGAAGATATTTGAAATACAATCTAATAAAAAACCTGAGATCCACTACAAAAGTTTGAACAGCATTTTGTGGGTTTATGATTTCCCAAGCCAATTTCAAAACAGAAGGGGATGAAGGGCAAGGGAATAGCTGACTCAGTTTTTGATTTTTGAACTCTCACAAATAGCAGTATGCTTTCCAAGGATCTTGATCCCTATTCCACCATCAAAATAAAACACACACATTTTTGAAACTGCTCCGTCACCACCCTAAGGCATGTTCTTTGAAAACACAGAATAGTGGTGTTTTCTACTTGTTTTGCTAGATATAGAGAATGAATCTGAACACTTGGGTTTTAACCAAACAAATGGGAACTGGAGATTCTGGGATATATAAAAAAATACATTTTCATGAAGGTTCAGTTGGGATTTTTGTTATAATTTCTGTGCTTCTCCCATTACCTAGTGAAACTGAAAATGTTAAGAGAAAGACACTTTCAGCCCGTGAAGGCCAAAACCTTACTGGCAGAATTACTCATCTGGGAGGTTTTGCTGTCCTGGAAGCAATCATGGTTGTTTAGAATGACTCTAAGGCCACACGTCACTGTGGCAAACACAGTCAAATGATGGGGGTTTGTTTTCCATTGCATCAAGAACTGATTTATCTCTGAGCCGTTTGAGTTTATTTTTCTGGAAATCTGCTAACGTATAACCCAGGAAACTGGTACATGCAGTTATTCAAATAATTCTTATTTTAAAGTGCTTCCTCCACTTTTAAGTGGCATCCACTTCATGTATTAGCAGATTCCTGTTCTGTTGAACTTATCCCCCTTAAATTAACACTCTGCCCTGTTCCAAAAAGGATTCATTGGTGTCCCACACAGATAGTTTAAATTATTTTAATGGTGTCAGGGGTGAGGCAGTATTAACTTTCTCACAATTCAGTGGATTTTTTTGTAGAAGTTGAATTAACTTGCCAAAGCAGCTCTATTATACACACAGGTAAACATGAAAACAGCTCAGTTCAACTGTGGATGAAAAAGAGGCCTTGGTGCATGCAGCACCTGTAGTAGGAGATACCAACACAATGCTGCATATATCAGGACAAGGACAATAATTGCACTTTCTGGATCTGCTTTCTCCTACTTATGGGAAGGGCTACCATCCCCTTGGAATAGCATTGCTCTCATTCTTGGTCAGAGCTGAGATGCACATGCAGCGCTCATCCCCAGTGGGCCAAGAAGGTGCCATTTCAAATTAGATGCAGGTAATATAACCCCTGAAGGTCAGGTTCACTAGACCTCCACAAGTGATTTAGATATCCACCAGACTGAACTGACACCCTAGGAAGACATCACAGATGACAGCTGCTGATTCTTGATGTATAGAAAAGTTTTCTTGGACTGTGATTTCCAGTCACACACACAGATCTGCCTTCCACCCTATGCCTGTATGTTGCTCTCTTGTCCACTTTTTCTCAGACATCATGAGTCTCTTCAAGATATCTGGCATCTCTAGAAAGGGCAGGATTGTTTTACCCTTGCCAGCCTGCTTAGTGGGAGAGAGGAAGCTGTGGGAGGTCTGTATGGGAGAGGTACAACAAGTCCATTGTCTCTGTTTCATTGTGCTTTAGGATTTCTGAAGGGCACCCAAAAGGGGGTTTCCCTGACTAATGCATAGTCCTCTCAATTTAGAAAGCAAAATGTCTTATTACACCCTTATATTGGAGGATTTCAAACCTGGAGGAGGAGCTGCATTGGTTCAATGCAAGCTTGAGGAAGTCCTAACACACAACAATGTTTCTCCTTTACACCTTTCTGAATTAAAGCACTGGACTCATGTTGTGGAAAATTGGATTATATCCTGGGTCTCCACTAGTTTACTTTGGTACCTATAATCAAATATTTGAAAAGAAAATTATGAAGGACTACAGATGGAGCTAATCATGTATACCTTCTTGTAAGTTTTTTTGCCAGAATTTCAGAATACAGATTGAGGCATGCGTTGGGTTTAAACAGCTGCCAGAATTATTTGAACCTAATTTTTGGCTGAGGCCTCATCTTTGTAGTAGTGCAAATAAATTAGCCATTTATCTCAATTTCAGGATTTCTTGAAGGCAGTAAAGGTCTGTGCAGAAAATAAGGAGAAAGTTCTGTGCTCCTCACCCTTACCTCCTTGTCCCCAGCTGTTTGTTAGCATCTCATACCAACCCTAGTGCCTATGCACATATGACCAGACAGATCAGGGAGCTGATCTGACTTAAAAGTTAGAACTTATAGTCTTCCTGAATGATTTTTCAGTGTTGGTCCTTTGTCACATTATTTTTCTTGTCCCTTGTTCTCAACACAGGGAAGGGACCAAAAACAAAAGCAGAAGGGCAATACAACCTCTTCAGAAACAGATTGCCGGATATCAGTCTTAACCTCCACAAATAGAATAACTTCAAATTCCTTCATGCCAAGGAACATAAATAATTCCTGCTATAGAAAACCCATTTGCCTTCCTTGATTATTTCATACACAAACGGCATAAGTGTGAATTTGTCACAGTGGTTATAGTTATAGGCCCCACTTTGAACAGTAGGAGTGTGTTCTTTTTGCTGTAATAGGTGCAGACCTTGGATTACCCCAGACTATATCTATACCCATCTCCTCAAACTCATATCACTTTTTCAGCATGTGCTTGGAAAAGAAAGTTACATTGTCATACTCCTAAATGCAGCATAGTAATCTGCCCCACAATTCCAAAGTAGAAGCAAAGTGTAAGATTCTAGTGGTTGACAAAGATTATCATCTGTTTCCTGTTTCAGGGAAGAAAAATGAGCAAAAATAAAGATCATCTGTGTTTATATTAACTATACAACAGTTCCACTATATTTCGTAACTAACTTGGGTCATTATTTATCCACTTGTCCTTTATATCACAGCTTTGAACTCTGGGTTTGCTTATCATGATCTTTCTAAAATCTGTAAACAGTCAGGGAGAAGTATTTCTAGTTTTCTAAATAGAGCATTAGGTCATTTTATTATCAGAGAAATATAACACTGCCTGTCTGCTGCTGTTTCACATGTGGAACAGCAGGCAGCCTCCTCCTAACTGTTAATTATTTCAAGGAAGTCACTGCAGCAGCTTTGCCATAAGGGCCCTGTTTCATTTCTGTTCTTCATGATAGCTTTCCCCACAGCCATCCGTGAGGTGTCAGTAGTGCTACTGACATTCACACAAATCCCCATCTAACAACACACTCTTGGTACAATCTGCTTCGAGTGTTTAAATTTTGTAATTGGAGCCAAGGTAGAGTTTAGTTTTTGCTGAGGACTTTCATTCATCTCTCTGTTCAAAATCAAGTTTGCATCCTCCTTGAAGCCTCTGGAAAAGGTGAAATGCTTTTCTTCTTAACCCTGAGGTATCATTCATTACCTGTTAGATCACTATACTGTTTCCTGCAGTAAGATGTCTCTCTTGTTACTCTCATATACTATAAAATACAGGAGACTACTAATGAGAAATAATAATTAACTAGATCCCAAAATCCTAGGTCACTTTGTGGTTCACCAAAAACATATTCTTCCATGTCAAAAGGTGAAAAAAATGTTGAGATAAACAGGTTCAGTCACAAAGTAAACAGAAATCCACTGTGGTAAGAAGCACCTCACAGCAGGCATTGTATCTCTGCAAAGTATCTGTGCAGTGCTTAGCAAAGTTTGCTAGTTCTGGCAAGTGGTACAGTAGTGCAGAAACAGAAGATGTTATTTCATACAGATAAATACAACTAAGGAGTTATCAAGTGGTTTTGTCCCCTCTTGAGTTTAGGTAAACGAGCAAATTGCATTTGAACTTACTGCAACCTCATATGAAGTGACCTTCTCGTATACTATTCTTCCCAGTTCCCACCACTTCCCCTTTGCAGTACCAGCTTCTTCAGGCACGTTCTGTGCCCTGAGAATTCATCACTTCCACCACATGAATACCTTACTGTGCATGAAACACCAAACTGTACATCATTGAAAATGTCCAGCAAAATTCAATTGTCAGGTTACTCCTACTGAAATGTAAAATAAGACATGGCTTGGGGATACCACTTGAGTCTCTGTGGGGTCTCTTTTCTTGTCAGGATGTCTCAGAGAACATTATACTCTGCACACTGGGGCTAGCCTGGGCCATAGAATTTTCTGGAACACCTGTGGTCTCTTTCCTGGGAAGATTATGCTGAGGTAGAGGCTGCTTTTTTCGTTTTAGTTTGAGGAGGCATTTGCCAGGGACTCTCCCTGGCAAAACTGTGACCTTCTAGGGAATTGTGATGTTTAAGTCCCAAACCTCTTTTAGGTGTCCACTAAGAAATTTTTCAGCAGGAAGTAGTAGGCACGGAAAAGAAAGACTGAAAAAGATTTGATGGGTCAGCAGCATTACCCAGACAATATTATAAGAAAGCTTGCAGTAGAATGCTTGTGTCACTATTATAAAGACTTTAAAAAGGAATGTAGACCCAAGTGGACCAGTTGGACTAGGGTAATTTTTCTTTAAAGATCAGCTGGATGGGAATATTCCAGGTTTATATCAAAATATCTATTAGCTATATGTAGGTGAACCTACATCAGGACAGAGCTTTGTATATTTTCATGCAGTAAGGGTAACTTTCTTTGTTGCTTTATACAAATAAATCACATGCCTGATCAATACAACAAATAAGAGACTTGAAAAAAGCATGAGAAGAAGTTTAGAAGACAGTACTCATTGGGAAGCTACACAGATCCTCTCATGAAGAAATGAAGAGGACAGAAATGGGAAGACAGGTGAGTTTGGAATTGCTCTGTAGTTGAGAAGTGTCTCCTGGGAAAAGAATGCATCATCTTCCCCTTGCTGCAAAAGGAGGAATATGCTCCTAGGTTGAGGAAAAGTGAGAACTACAATAAGACTCAGCCCTGTAAAAGTACCTTGGACAGATTAGCCTGGGTTGACCTCTGCCTTGACATACTGCCTGATGCTTATCTACCACGGTTAAAACCCAAGTTAGATGCTGGTTTACCCCATATGCATCCTTCCATGACACTTCTGATGTACATGCTTTCAGAACCCTATCCTATTCACTGAGAATTTTATAAGCAGGGACCTGACCAAAACTGAATTTTACTGGGAAAACTATTGTCTTTTTTGGGGTCTTACTGTAGATAACTCTTTTGTCCCTATAAGTATAAATAATTTTCAGTGTGAAGACTGCCTTAGTTATTAATGTCTTGGGGAAGAAGCATCCTGTATTTGTTTTTAATTTATGTTATTCCCAATGACCAATAACTGTTTACATGGGCTTGGACAACTTTTAATATATTAAAAAGACATATAGTAATGTGCAAATTAAATGCAAGATTAGGTTTATTGTTTTGTTTTGTTTTGTCTTGTCTTGACATGTGTGCATGTGGCTGTGATTAAGGCTTCACATGGACCAGGATGCAGGTGAGATGACTTCTAAGCGTGTTAGTACTGTAAAATATATTCTATTCTCGATTATAATCCCCCATGAGCAATGGCTACATATTTCATGTAGCAGCAAGGACGACCACAAAATATGTGCTATATTCAGATAGTGCATTACTTTAAACCAGATGCCACTGCAAACACATTTAATATCTCCTTCTTCTACTCCTTGTCTCAGATTGGTGTGTCTTTCATCCAAATAGCTTGTTACATGTTACAAAAGTTCTTTAGCCTAAATCTTGACTCCACCTTATTCACATGGGCAGTGTAGGTTGTGCTTGTTTTCGTACAGATCATAGAATACAACTTAATAATGGAAGTTTAGCCCTGAGATCTTGATGGGTCTCTTAAATGTTATCTTTTCTCTTACTTACATGGCTAACAACTGTTTTTATGTGAATCACTGGATTCTGGATATCTCTGTCTGTTTCACAAAGGCCAGCTTGCCTCTAGAATGCTGCCCCCAAAAAAGTGGAGTCTGGGCAGAGGAACCAACTAATCCTACCATGATTTTCCACCAGGAGATGTCTGTGCTTAACCCTACTCTCTTCTTAGATCCCCATTACACAGCTCTGTATCAGCAGCAGCACTACTTCCAAAGATGGAAGTACTGCTAAAGGCAAGGCAAATTTTTCCATCAGTCTTACATTTCTAATCTTCTAAGGGGACTTTATGAAACACGTAGTAACTATATAATAAAATATATATAAAGTAATAGAGCAGCAGTAAAGTAAATTGGAATGAGCTAGGTTCTTGCAGGTAAGCAAGGAGGTTATAAAATAGGAGGAAATAGAATGAAGGTCACCAGGTCTTTATCAGAAATCTAGTCCAGAGCTCCAAATCCATTTTCACAAGGACAAAAATACATGTGTAACACGTGAGGAAATGAGCTCTCCAGGATGTGCATTGGGAGTGCTCTAGGACAGAGGCATTTTGGAAAGAGGTGATAATGGCCTTAATGAGATTGTGGAACTCCTGTGTGTGGGTTCTGGAAAAAAAAAGATATATTTGAAAATCAAAGAAAACAGAAGCTCCCGGAAAATGTGAGCAGCTAAGCTAATTGTAGATACTTGGAAAATGGATAGATGTTTCCCTTTTTTCTTTATTTTTAAATAGGAGCTTTTGTAATTTGGCTTCTGTTCAAAGCATAAGGAAATATATCTTGATTTCTGGGTCTGTTGTGTGCGCTCTTCACAATCACAGCCTGCAAACCTAAAATAAAAAAATCACTGGAAGGTAAACCCAAAATATTCCAAAATACTGCTTATCAGTCATTAGGAAGTGACCTTTTTGTGGGTGGATCCATACTGCTATTTCCATTTTTACCCATCCATCAAATAGAAGCTTAGGAAATACTCACGTATCTAAAAGACAAAGATATCGGCTAGTAAACTTAAGTTGCAACTTAAGTAGTAATTAAAATAATATAAATGATGGAGATATTGTCAAAAGATGGGTCTAGAATCCATTACCAACTCCAGTAGACCCATGGTAGACAATGTGTATGCTGATGTAATGTATGCAGTGCTTGGTGTCATTTCAACGGAGATTATAGCATTTGTCTTATGGAATTACAAACAGATCTCTATCAGACTACATACCAGACCAGATTTCCTGTGAAAGCCATATTTATTGTTCCAGTTAACACTCATCATTTGGAAGTAGCAACTCTATGAAAATGGTGCTATATGTAGGTTTTCAGAGATAGTTCTTTATCTGAATCAACTGCAGGAATAATTTTTTTCATGTTTTGTTTCAAGGAATCAAAGAAAAACCAAAAAGGCTCTGAACTTGCTGTGAAATATCTCCATACTGTTCATCACTAGGATCTACAGCAAGACCCATTCTTTTTTTCTAAGGCTGTGGAAAAACTAGACAGAGGATATTAAAAAAAAAAATTAAAATTAGAAACTTGTATGCTTCTTCTCTGCAGTTGTGGCTATTTTTTTCCCCAGGTCTCATTGTTTTCCTACTATGTTTATTGCAGGACTGCCCTTCTGTTGATAACAGTGCCAGTTTTGTCTTAAACAATGATGTGGTTATCTGTTGCCCTTGTATTTGGTGAAAATTAATGATATCCTAAAATGAATCTTCCTTTATACTGCACCTGTATTTTCTACTTAGTGCTGGAAAGCATGATTTGTAAAGTTATAGACCTGAAATCCTCTTTGAGAGGAAAGTACAATCTTGCATAGACAGTTGGTATAGTATCTTCCTGTGATCTCTGGGACTCATATCCCATTATGTCCTTTGGCAGGCATCTTGGCGCGAGCTGTTCTGATGCATAATGGACTTCAATTTTGTGCCAGAAGCGCCCAGTAAACAGCAACAGGGAGAAGGCTCTAGAAAGTAACACAATGCTGTTTTTGAAAGCTACTGTCCAGCATCTCACCTCCTTTACCTGTCCAGAAAGAGCTATCACACAAGAGGTCTTTATCACCACTATCTTTCCTGAGCTTTAGCAGCTCTTGAGACACTTAGTAAAAACACGGCAATATACTGAAAAAGCCAGAAGAAATCTGCAACACTGAGTCTAGAACTGATTTCTTGAATCACATCTGAAAACTGTCGTTTAGTCAGCAGGTCTCAGTGGACAAGCCATATCCT
The DNA here is from genome assembly GCA_910950805.1 of Acrocephalus scirpaceus scirpaceus. Taxonomy (NCBI): domain Eukaryota; kingdom Metazoa; phylum Chordata; class Aves; order Passeriformes; family Sylviidae; genus Acrocephalus; species Acrocephalus scirpaceus. Next base: position 41,035,748 of record OU383776.1, read on the forward strand.
TGACTTTCTCTTCCTTCGTTTATGCCAACAATTAATCATGGCACAAGAGGTAAATGAGTGGGGGATTTCAGTGTAAACTGTGCTGGTGGATTGGTAAACATTTCTGGTATTGTTGCAAATAACCAACACAAGTGTAAGGAATGGAAGTTTAGCTTTAGGCCTGTATGTTTACCATTACGATTTTAAACTGTTTATAAGAAGAAGAGTGCCTTAAATGTTCCTGAGGAGGTGGGCAAAACCACAGGGCTGCTAAGGGTTTAACTGAGATAAAGTGTTTGCCTTAAAATTCAGAGAAACGTGGTCATTTTGCAGGCATGGTTTGTCATTTAAAACATTGCTGTTGACATTGTGTTGTGACACCAGCCTAAAACATTTATGGTAAGTCCAGAAATGAGGTATATTAGGAGCTGGAAGGCAACATCTGGTTTCTTCCTTATCACTGTGTCCTCAGACAACTAATTCAGAGTTTTCCATGTAAAATAACAATGCAATCCCATCAGCATACCTCTACCCTCTTCCCCCCACCCTCTCCACCCCCCTACTTTTTTTGGAGATGTTAAGGTATTAATTTAAATGTCTTTCAGTACAGCCCCAGATCCAGGATGCATAGCAGTAGGTGAAAGTATCAGTTTTCATGGTGAGCAGTAAAATATTGACTGGTGTTTTCCACTAGCTAAGCCACTGGATAAAAGTAAGGTAGAGCTGGCTGCTGTTCTCCTGGATGCTGGGAACTGGATGTGGCACCTCCTACATGTCTACCAAGAGACCTGGTCTGTCAGCTGCCTTCCATAGGAAGGAGTCCATAGCTAAAATTCTTCCTCTGCATGACAGCGGTCAAAACAGACCTTATCATCATCAAGAAGTTCTTCAAGAGATTAGAAACAGGTTTTGGTTTGAGATTATTTTCTATCCTGCTTAATCCTGCAGACAAAACTAGGAATCTCTAACTGGATTATACAGTGCTGGTATGGGACAGCAAAGACCTTGGTTCCAGTCAGTGTTCCAAGGTATTTTTAAACATCCTGTGAGGTTTGGCGCCCTGACTTAGGATTTGTAAACATGTAATGTTGGCAAGTAAGAAACCAAGCTTTGCTGCCAAAACAGGTGGGGAAGGACATTAGAAAGATGAAGTCCGTCACCTTGGTGAAAGGGATCTTCACAGCTCTGGTCAGCCTCCACTCGGCACCAGTTCACAGTAGCCTCGTGTTACCTGAGGAGGAGCCTTCACCTTGAGACCATAGGGAGGAAAAGGACAAATACCTAGCTTGTGACTATGACAGCCTGAAGTTTAAAAAAAAAAAAAAAAAAAAAAAGAAAAAAATTGTTATTTTGTAAAACTTCAAGAGTGCTCCAAGAGTGCATTTCAGGCTGACATCAGTGTTCATTAGCAAGAGGAACACAAGGACGGATGTAAACAAGACAGCTGTCTTCACCTGAGAATGCTCTCTCACTTATTAACATGCTGATCTGATTGCTTTTTTTGTTAAGATGATACCAAGAAGGCTATCTGACCATGGTAAACTCTGTAGAGCACTGAACTGCCAACAAATTACATGTCTGCTTGAAAAATCTTTAATTTTAATAAAATAGACCAAATATGAAGGAGAAGGCCAGCATCCTTATCCCATGTCATTGCTTTTACTCTTTAACCTTGTCTTCTCCACAGCTGGATCTGATGCCTGTCTTTTTCTGCATGTGTCACTCAGAAGAGACCATGTAATTTTGTGTGACTTTCTTGTGTGAGTGGGTGTAGCCTCTCTCACACTGCCCTGCAATCAGCCCTTACAAGTTGTTGTTTTGCTGTCAGCAAAGGTCTTTCTGGATTGCACTACTGAAGAGTCTGCAGTCTTCACAGGTTTTGTCCTTCCTTTGTCCCTGTGCCTCAAACACATTTTAGAGAGCTATTTCCCAAGCTTTTGACCACACCCAACCCATTAAATCTCCTCAATATCGCAAGTGCTCAGTTATTCAAGCAGTATGTAGGAAAATACATTCCATGTCATGGAGCATCTCCCATGAAATGAGGAAAATGTTGATGAACTTGAGAAGGAAGATGCCTTTAATACAGAAGATTTGAGGTAGTTCTGAGTTCCTGGAGGAATTCCTCTGATTTAGAAACCGTATCAATGAGGGCCTTCTGGATAACCTGGAGCTTGCTGGGGACCATCTTGGATGGAAAATACAGTTTACTCCATATCATATGGATGCTTTTCCAGTCTTTATAAATTGTTTTAATGTAGGTGTAGCCCTTCAAAACCATGCTACCTGGACCAGTATTTAGACTGAGCAGTTCAATTTTATTTTTCAACTCTGTCTCCAGCCCAGGTAAGGGGCTGGAGTGTAATGGAGTAGTTTGTAATGGAATAGTTTGTAATGGAGTAGTAGTAATGGAGTGTTTTCTAGCTGCTGTGGGGGGTTATTTGAGTTGCCAAGCTTACTTTAGCTGATGAGCTGATGAGCTGATGAGGAAAAACTATCATTGTAGTTATAAACAATCAGTCATAAACATATAGCTAATATCTACCTAGAACACAGACCACTGACCTGGAGACACTGCTGAGATCATAGCCAGATCCACAGCAATATGTTTTCAAGAAAAAAACAATTAATTACTGACTGAGAGGCTCAGTTAGCAGGATTAAAATATGCCTTTTTATATGGTGAAAGACCAGCCTTATTATCTCTGGACAGTTGTATGTGTCTAATGGCCTTTGATCCTTCTTGGAGGGAAAGGTAGTTTATAGTTTGGAATTGTAATTCCAGTTCTCTGTTGAAATAACCTGGAATCATTAATCCTGCTCTTATTTTCTTGAAGTTTCTTTCTCTTGAAGTTAAGAACAATAAAAAAATCTACTTGTCCAGACATTTATATACAAATTTTTGCTGAAGAAAAACATATTCTAGTTTAGAAAATTCATACCCTAAAATTCATCCTTATGAACAGGCATGTATCAATTTATGTATGAATTTACAAATATATCTGTGTATGTACATATAAAAGTACAAAGACTAATACATACATATGTACAATGTCTGTATTTTTATACACACACTCTCACATGTGAATCTGCACTACCATCCTGATAGTCATAGTAGTCATCACATGAAGAATGAGAGAGATCACATGAAGAATTTCCATACTGACAGTCATCTTTCAAAATGCTCTCTTTATCAGAGTACAGTAGTAGGTTAGTGGAAGGACAGACTATTTGTGAATCAGTTGTTGCAGTGGTCTCAAGCTCATCATGGAGACAATTTGCCTGTGAGATTTCTCTGTTTTCTTGCCAATAAAGCCTGTAAAAACAAAAGTTTATCAATAGCACTTCATTGAACCTGCAGGTGAGCCCATGCCAAGGGCAGGGAAGAGTAGAGAACCTGAGTGTATTTTAGGCTATGGATCACAGAAAGAAAGCAGAACACCTGGAAGATCTCTAAGAAAAAAAAAAAAGATAATGTGAAATACTATGGAATAGAGTCAGACGTTTATGCATAAGCCCATGGAGTATGTATGAGGTTGGTGAGTTTGAGCTTATGGAGAAAGAAGAGTGGGGGGAACCCAATGAAAGTCAAGAGAGAAAAGTGAAGATCCCTGCACCTGTGGAGGAAAAACCCCAAGCACCAGCACAGGCTGGGGGTGACCTGCTGGAAAGAAGCTCTGTGGAGAATGACCTGGGGGTCCTGGTGGGCAACAAGCTGTCCACGAGCCAGCAGTGTGTCCTGGGGGCCAAGAAGGCCAATGGCATCCAAGGGTGCATTGGGAAGAGCACTGCCAGCAGGTCAAGGGAGGTGATCCTGTCTCTCTACTCAGCCGTGGTAAGGCACATTTGGAGTGCCGTGTCCGGTTCTGGGCTCCTCAGGACAAGAAAGACATGGAGGTCCTAGAGGGAGTCCAGAGGTGGACTATGAAGGTGATTGGGATTGAAACATCTCACTTACAAAGAAAAGCTGAGGGGGCTGGGCCTATTCAGCCTCAAGAAGAGATGTCTGAGAGGGAACCTTATCAATGCATATAAGTATCTGAAGGGAGGATGTTGAGGCAGTAGAGCCAGGCTTATTTCAGTGGCCCTCAGCAACAGGGCAAGGGCCAGTGGGCATAAACTGAAACACAAGAATTTATGTATGAAGATGAGGAAAATCTTTATTCTGAGAGTGACAGAGCACTGGAACAGACTGCTCAGAGAATTTGAGGAGTCTTTTCTTCTGCAGATATTCAAAACCCACCTGGATACAACCCTGAGCAATCTGTTTAGATGAACTGGCTTTAGCAGGGGGATTAGACTAGACATCTGCAGAGATCCCTTCCAAACCCAGCCATTCCGTGATTCTGCTGGATTTCTGTAATGTAATCACTCTGCAGTCTTGCCTCAATAATGAGGAATGACTCAGCACAGTTTTTCTCCAAGCGTATGTTGCGTGTCAGTTTCCTCATAATATAGACTTCAGTTTCTTAGCCTTTAGCATTCACCATGGACAAGCACTAAAACTTAGCAAACCCCACTTCAGAATACAAGTTCATACTTGGACACCTGGTTTTTGCTTCAGGAGGATGTTTAACATTTCCTAACTGTTCTTGATTTCTAAGAAACTAATTCTTGAAAGTTAGAATGTGTGTCTGTGAGTACTTTGCCAAACCCATTAAAAACAGCCTGTGTTCCCATCACACCTCAGCCTCTGTTCAGGTTAATCATATTTATGAAGTCCATCAGAAATATAAAATTACTCATTGATCAAACAGCTATGAATAATCAAACATATTTAAAATATAAATTGCATTTGTGGAATTATGTGCCAGTTATGTGCCAGTGGCCATTCTGTTCAGAATTGCTAAAACTCATACCATAATTTACTCATTGTAAATTATTCACTCGTTTGTAATAAACAAGTAGTTTTCACCACAAATCTTGGGCTGTTCTTCTAAGGAAAAGAGAGATAAACTGAAAATTGGAAGGATTCTGGTAAATGACTAGTGAGGCACTGTTTTCCATGTCATCCAGATTTGAAGCTGAACATTTTGAAGAGGTTTTATTAGATGCTAAAAACCAACAATAAAAGACTGAATTGACTCTAAACCAGAGTTCATTTAGAAAAAATGAGAGCGCTATCAACCCTACATCATAGGGCAGAATATATTCAAAAGATTGTTCAGGCAAAGGTCTGGAGTGACTGAGAAATCAAGTTGGAGAGAAATTTATTATGTAATTAAGACTGTAAAAATACTGGTTAATTTATGCCCTATAAACATCCAAGTGCTTGCCTCCTAAAACTGGGTGGTAATGGATCCTTTGTATATCCTGTCTGGGTCCACATATACAGTCATTAGAAGGTTCCATTGTTTCTGAGGAATGATGGTAATGGAATGATAAAGGGACAATAAAAAAGAAAGAGAAAGACATATTACCTGTAAGAACCAAAATAGGACATGATAATGGTACAGAATGGCCTTATTGCAGGTGTGTGGCAGACACACTCGGCCCTTCAGGAGTCACCTAACACAACTTGATAGGCTTCCACCCCTGCAACCTGGTGGTTGGAAGCATCTGGAGATACTGCATCTCTGGGGATAGTGCTCCCTTAGTGGGGCCAAGCCTTAAGAAATCAATTTATATCAGCTGGTGACCTGTCTTGGTACGATAAATCTTGTTGAAATTAGTCCCTTCCTTTGCCTTCTTTCTGCACTCTTTCTCTGAAACATCTAAGCAACTTAGAGAGAATCAAAAGACATCCCTGGGAACCTAAAGAGAAACAAAAGACATCCCTGGGAAGTAAATGGAACAAAAGTCAGACAAATCAGTCACACCTTTCACAGCACGAAGATGAGCCTAAATGCTAAGTTTTTAGATACATGACATTGTAGTGTATAAAGACGTAGGAGCTGCTATCTATGCAGTGTGAAAATGGGAACAGAACCTAGACACTGGCCAAAACCTTGTGATGGTTATCCTCAAAGAAATTTATTTCTTTGTTTGAAATTCATTTGACTGTCCTTCTGCCAAAGTATACAAAAAGTATTTTTTTCAGTTTAAGAATGGAATTAAATAATGCCCTATATTACCTGAGGTTTTAGGCTTAGATCCTCAGAGATATTTGTCTTTGTAAATCTAGTGCCTGAATAGTGAATCCACACTTTACACTTTGGGTCACAAATGCCCTCAGTTGCCTTGTTCAGGAACTCTTTTGAGTCAGCTGTTCAGGTGGAGGTGTCAGCATGACCCCAATGGAAGCTGCCACTTCTGAAATTCTGCTGGCAGAGAGGTTTCCCGATATGCTGTAGGCAAAAACAGCTGGCATAATGGAAACCTAAGCCATGTAGTTTACAGGTGTGAAACAACCTGGGTGATTTTCTTTGAGGTGGTGTCAAGCACGTTGGGGATGTTAAGGTCATCATCTGGCTTAGCTCAGTGCAGTGCCAGGATCTGTGTCTAGCTGTAAGGCATGGCACTAGCACCATCACACTGGCTGCAATGATTCGCCTGCACCTGGCCTTTAAGATCCAGATTGGAAAAATGTACAAGCAGAATTGACAACTTAAAAATGTTGAAAGAGAGCAAAGAAAAAAGTAATCTATAATATGAGGGCTGATAAAGGATAAATAAAATTAAATCTCTGTTGAAACAGGGAAGAGCTTCTATTATTTCAACTTTGTTTATTCTTACCTTATGAGTCCTATTATAAACATTTTGAAACCACCATTTTGGGGACTATGATATGCTTTTCTTCTCACACGGTAGCTAGATGTCCCAGGAGATTTGCATTAAGACCTTTTCCCATTCCTGACTCAGGCAGGTTCCCCTCCTCATAATACTAATAACATGTTCATAACATGAGCAGAAGTTTTGCTCAAGAGATTTGACAGAGTGTCTACAAGACACTGACAGCATGGCTGGAATTCACAGTGTAACAGGCAACGCACAGAATTCTGCAGAGGGTATGTGAATGTGTCTGCAGGAGGGCTAGTTAAAAGAAGAATTAGTGTGCATTGGGACCCACTCTCAACCAGCCTGCACAGAGCTCTATTTGCTGATTTTGGCCATCTCCTGGACTGAAATGATGGTGATTTTGATCGTCACCCCTACCTACCTTCAACATTAGTATTTGATTTTTTGGTGATTTTTAAAGACCAGTCCATGCTAAATTTGAAAAATAAATGTGCTTTATTTTGGTGTAATTCTCAGAGGTCAGAACTGGGAAATTCAAAACTTTGAAAGACAATAAATGCAGAGTTTTCACAGCCATGAGGCAAAATAGGCATTTCAGTGGAAGCCAGGCAGTATTACCCATATTTTAATTTAGAGTAATGTTACACAAAAGCAAAATATAGCCAGAAAACAAAGGAGTGGAAGATCCAGAAATAACTTAGCTACCAGCAATCATCCACTCCCTAAAATTTAGTTAATTGTAGCCTCAAACTGGCTTTGAGGCTACAATTTATTCAAACTATTGACTTTTCTGTCAATAGCTTTTTTCTAGGTACCTATATGTAGCTACCTCCATGGCCTCAGGACTTAAAAAATCATGGAAAATCATCTCTCCATTGTCAACAGGAACCAAATAGGACAAATGTTTTCTGCACACATGATGTAAAAGAAGCTGATGTTTCCCAACAGCCAGTTCTCCATTGCCTGTCCTATTAATCCAAGTCCTCATGTATTCCAGCCTTGGTGGCAAGGGCAGCCAGTTTCCATATGGAGTGAGAGATCTTCTTATTCCCTGACAGAGGACAGACCCCCACACATTGAATCAGACACCTCTGCCATCCATCTCCTGCAGATGCACATATGATGTGCCCACAGCACGTGTACTGAAATATTCCCAAGGTACTTGGCCTGCCAGCCAACAGGCATCTCAAAGACTGAGGAGTGTTGCTGAATCCTTGGGTTGGGAACCTGCTATTTCCACCCTATGGGAAGCTAAAAGCCTAATATATTGCTATCTATTCAGCTTCAGTACACAACCATCTTTAGACAGTGTGACTCGTCAGCGGTTTGCTGTGAGTTCTGACCAAATTCTATTTGGTGTCCTTTTACTTAAGAAAATAACTTCTCAACATTGAAGTCTGATCTGATTTCTTGAAAATATAATATAGATTTTTTTTTTCTTTGACCTTCTGCTAATATTTGCTGTTATAATAGACCGGCAATGTAAAAGTGAGAGTTAGAGCAGGTACTGAGCTAAAAGACAGTGAAATAAAACTGATTCCATAGGGCCTTCCAGCCTTTCCTTTAATCACAAATATACACGATTATCATATCTGTAAAGAGATTGTTGCCTTTTTTTTTAAATTTTATCTGATTGTTCTTAGAGCTCTGGGCCATCAAATAACATGGTATAAAAGAATCGGACACAAAACCTGAAGGTGAATCACGAATAGATCTGATTCTAAGTTACAGTTAGCAAGTCTTGAGCTCTGACATCTTTATTTGCAGCAAATCCAACTGTTACTGCTCCCAGCTGTCTACACTGCTTCTCTGCCAGAAGATGCTACTCCCATGGTGGAGTGAGAGACGCACATGTGCCTACACCACAGCCAGTGTGTTTCTCAGAGTCTTAATCAGAGGGGCAGAAGGCAGAGCATGCATGTCTTTCCTTAACCTACAGCAGTAGGTTACACCTACAGTGTAGGTTTCCTTAACCTACAGCAGATGAAACCACCAGAGCTTCAAAGTCCACATATCCCAGCTGCACCTTACAGGTAGAGTGAAATGGCCTTCAAGGCTTCATACAATTACAGAAGCAATGATACTGTGCCTCAGTGCAAAGGAGATTCCTGGTCCATCTAGAAATAACCTCAGCTTTATAGATTCAAAAGAAATCCAGCTATGCAGTGACTGAAACTACTCCAGTTGTGCAGAGAATTCATACCCAATTCATACACAATGCTTGAGGTTGTTGGAAGCATCTGGAGGAAAACCAACTGTTTTGAGTATTTCAAAGTTACAAGACACAACTGAATTGAATATATTTTCTTTAAAAGTTTCAGATCTCTAGTGCATTTCCTCCCTTCACTTTTTGAACAAAATCTTCTAATCCAATTTTCCATAGATTTGCTGTGCTTTTAAGGTGCATTAAAAAAGGTTGCATGGTTTTCCTCAGAGTTTCTTGAAGCTTTTGTAACTATCTACTAGCTTGATGTCAGAAGAAATTGCATGTGTTCCTCTTTCTACAAAAGTGATTGACTGTTTCAAGTGGATAATCAATTGGAGAGATGACATAGCAGTCAATTGACCAGTCCAGTATCCAGTCTGATTGCTCATTTTCCCTTTCTTTCCTGGTAAAGTGAAGCAGAGAAGTGTCTCTTTTGTTGCTGTGGGAGCTCCAAGGCCTAACATAGCCTTTTAGTTAGGTAATTTCAACTTTGAGACTGGAAAAATGGGACTTTGCAGTCAATGTGTGCAGGTGCAAATGAAACATTAGTTCATAAGGTGGGAAGCTGGAGGATAGATGACTTGAATCAAATCGAATTCTAATTTTGGCTGACAGGCAGAGCACCCACAGGCCTTTCTGCTCCTGCAGCTCAGAATCATAGAATCAACAGAATCATTGAAGTCAGAAGAGACCTTTGAGATCATCAAATCCAACAGTCAACCTACCACTCCCACTGTAACCCCAAAACCACATCACCCAGCACCAGATTTAAATGCTTCTTGAACGCCTCTGAGGATGGTGCCTCCAGCAACTTTCTGTGCACTTAACATTGGAAAGGATAGCACCATCCCCTGTCTTCTGTGATGCTTGGGAAATCAGCTACCATCTTTGCAAGGAAGGGAAAAAGTCTAGAATCATCATATTCATACTCACAGTTTCCTGCATACATCTCATATGGTTTGGGGATGCTAATCCCAAGCCTAATTGTCCATACAGATATCAGTTTGAAAATTGAGGCCTAAGGGGCAACCAGAGATGGACCTTCAAAGATGAGATAGTCCTCTGTGCCTGGTCAGTGGCTGAGTATAGTGATAGCATGGTATTTGGAACCTACAGAAAAACAAGACACGCCTATGACAAGCTGCTGAATGGTGGAAAGATATAGTCACCTTTTAAGGACAGTGCAACCATATACTCCTTTATATCACCATCACTTTAAAAAATGTGGCCAAATGTGACCCATCACCGGGTCCTTTGGACAACACTAAAAAGGGTATCCAGAAGCAAACCAGCTTTCTGTGTGGTTAGCATTGAGCTGGGATAGAAGTTCATAATTAATATTACATTCCCTCAGTATGAAGAACATGAAGGTTCTAAATTCCATGTGTTCTCTTTGCATTGTTGCTGGAGTGTGAAGAGGGTGTAAATATAATGCACAACCAATAAAGTTACAATATGCTATCAGGATGATGCAAAAGAATATTTTAGCAGAATAAATGGTTGCCTTGAGAGTTCATTATTGTACTTACAGTAGCAATACAGCCAAAGGATTATAAATCATCCTGAGATACCATTCTTTTTTGGCTGAAGGTGATTTAGCTTTCAGAAACAGGCTCAGTGGAAATCCAGGAAGCACAGCCCCAGTCCCACAACAGACCTTATTTCTGTCTTGTGCATTTCCAAGGAGGAGACTCTCACTGAATGGCTCAAACACATTCCTAGTACCATGGTTTCTTAGTTCAGATTAATACAGCAAGAAGTTTCCTTCCTATTGTAATGGCAAAAAAAGAACGGGTGAGGTCTACCCACTAAGATTCAGCTTTGCTGGGGAGATTAACACGAAAGAAAAAGTGTGTTCCAATTAAAGGTACCCTTTTGGATGGTCTTTCAAAATTCTGCCTGCTGGCTCTTTTCTCTACTTTCAGTTTGATATGCTCTGTGGTGGTATCAGACCCACAAGACACTGACAGCTCTACATTTCATGTTCAGTGCTCTTAAATTATTTGGCCTGGTCAGGAGTCATCATGCCATGGTGGACATGGTTTTACCTTTCACAGAGATGCATGATGAGGACAACCTGTAAAAAGTCTTGAGACTCAGAGTAGGAAAACAAAAACACTGCAAAAACACTTGCAGAGTGTTTTCTTTATAACCACTTGTACATGTTTGGATGTTGGATTGCTCCAGCCTTATTCCCCATTATGGCTGATGACAATTCCTCCATTTGGGTAGATCAGTAGGGGCTTTACGTCATATTCCTGGTGGCCAGGCTCCAGAGAAGAGCTGAGAAAGGGAAATCCCTTGAATCCTTGGGACATAACATAAATCTCTTCTGCAGCACACAGCTCTCCTGCTGGGCAGTAGCTTTTTGCCTGCTGATCCCTAGGGAACAAGGACACTGCTTTTTTCAAGAAAAACAGAGTGTCAATTGGAGCCTCTTATGACAGGAAGCAGGATTTTAAATTTCTTTTATATATTTTTTTATCTACTCTTTTCCTCTTCTTGTTTTTAGAGAGTAGGAAGAAGTGATTGAAAGTGAAGCCTGGAAACAGCTGGCTTCTCTTTTGGGTCACAGAATTCTCCAAACTGTTTGCAAACTCAGGTCTGTAAAGCTAACAAATGGAGAGTAACTAAGTCCACCGTATACTTTAGGTTTCATTTGACGCCCACATGCTGAAACTACCTCACATGCATCTGCTGATGCAGAGAGATCCTTGCTGGAGTAAAGTATCACCCTTGTACTGCTTGTCTGAACATGCTGATTTTTACTTCTGGAAGAATTTTCTTCAGCTTTGGGAACAATGACATCTATGACTCCCTCTCCCACTTGCTTCAGCATGAGTGAAGTCACTTGCAAGTTCCCTTTACATATTTCTGTAACAAAGATGTTATCTTTGTAAGAGGCAGACTTAGCAGAGCAAGACAGGTGGAAGAGAAAGCAAACACTATGGCTGTGTGTTTCCATAACTTCTAGCACTGCAGCTTACAGTCAACATAATCTTTGCCTTAGGGGAAAATAAATCCAGGAGGAGCAAAAGTATGCTTCACTCAAAAAATAATTGGTGGGGGGTGTATGTGACTGTTCCACTCCTTCAGCTGCTCTTTATACCTGTGCATGGCAGAGCACAGTGAATGCTAAAATTAAGTACATTTAAGAGTTATGATGTATACTGGAGGCTTCCACTGTAATGTCAGATTGGTTACACTGGCTAATATTTTCAAACATCTTCACTTTTCCAATACAGTTTCTTCAACTTTAGCAGTGTTACTTACACATTTTGCAGTATGACAGTTCTCAAAGCCTATCCAAACCTGTGCTGTTATGATCTCGGATTTGCAATGTGTGCAGGAGAATGTCACAGAAATTCATCCCTCAGCTTAATTGACTTTAAGATGCACCAATGATCCTAATGTTGCAGCTTGTGAGGGAAAAAACTCTAGCAAAAACCTGCAACCTGAAAGACAAGGCATAGCAGACAGATTTTAACAGTCACATGATCAGAGAAAAAAAGCAACACAAATAAACTGAGCTTTAGAATGGCCTGGCCCCTATGCAGGAGGGCCTATCAGTATTTAATCTTTGTAACAGCTTTGGTAAGAGTTTTTGTAAATGAAAGAACCAACACGGAAAAGCTGTCCCTGGTACACTTTCAGCAGTTAAGGAGTTTCTCAATCTGCTCTTCTTAGGTGTCATTTGTTAAACTAACAGTGTCTATGCATCAACAGCTGCCATATTAAAAAGAAATCCTCACAGGGAGAAGGAACAGTGACTTTCTGGATTGTGTGGCTATCACTTCCAACCACAACCAGATCAGGCAGGACATCTGTATAAAAAGGACTCCTCAACTGTCTCTGAAGCAGTTCTTTCTGGTGGAACTGTTGGGGCAGGGTCTCAGAAAAGTTACCAGATATCTCATACTAACATAAAGCTAGATAAATTAAACAGGTACTTCTCCATTTCCAATCTTCACCTTTAAGTTGGAGAAGACTTTTTTATATACTCACTGCTTGTCATGCACTTGGCAGGATTTGGGGGGTTTGTGTGCATGTCTTTTAATATATCCACTTAGCTCAAATGTATTATTTGTAGTTTTGCTCCATCAAAATGATCAAGGCTGAAACACATAAATTTCACTGTGAGACTGCCTTTAGGTAAAGACAACCAGGCAGTAACCTAGGTCTTCTGACGTGTAGTTGTAGAGTGTGGCCCTGCTGAGATCATCTGTTTTCCCTTTAGTTTCTTTAGGGAATAGGTAGACATATCTGCTTGAGCAGCATATACTACCTGAAAAGGTAATCTCCTTCTCTTGCATGCAAAGAACCTGTACAGACCTGACCTTGCAGGTGGCATTGGAAGCTGAGGAGGGTGTGAGGGGCATGGGACACAGCCCTTTCCCTTCTCCATCTTTACTCCTAGTGAGAGATCTCTGCAGAAAGGACCAGCAGGCTTTGGTTCTACACTGATCTCCCTCTGCCTCACCCTGCCCCCAGCCTGCTTACACACCAGCAATCCAGGAAGGACCAAGACATCCAGCTGGGATGAACAGAGGGAAGGTCCTACAAAACCTTTCAGACAGGTTATGAGGTGCATGGTGTTGAGAAGGTAAGACACAAAGACAAGTGGCATTATACAGAATTTCCTGAAACCTCCCCAGACAAAATTAATTTAATACTGAATTGCAACAACAACAACAAAACAAAAGGGAAATTCATAGAACATTTAACAACAAAAAAATTCTATACTTTTTACCTAATATAATTTTCAAAAGCCCAAGCAAAAAAGTAGAAAATGAGTTGTTACATATATTTATTGAAATTAAATAATTGGCTGTGTTCATTAACTATTTTGACTGTCTACCTATTTTAAATTTTTGGTGAAAATACTTAGCTGTGCTATCACTGAACACTGATTATGCTTGGAACCTTCTAAGTATTTTTATTCCCAAAATTATTTACAGCAGTTGAATCTAGAAATGGCTGTTATTAGACACTGTCAGATTTTCCAGTATATTGAGAAGCACTATTGCAGACAAGCAGATCCGTTCATCAGGGGTCTAAGACAGGAGTTCACAGGAGAGGTTTATAAGCTGTAGTTGTGGACAACAGGCAGAATGATATTTACAAAATTGGTGTGATTGAAATATGCAGAGAATTCACAGTTTTCTTGGTGAGAACTGACAGACAGCTGAGTGAACATGCATTTGTTCTTATTTCCAACAGTTCGACCCACTGCAGCTGAGAAGCACCAAATTCACAATTATTGGTCTGCAGTCCCCACTGTTGCATTTTTGCTCAGTATCTGGTGGGGACAGGGCAGAGGACATGCCTCTGTCACTGAAAATTCTCTGGACAGATTAAGCTCTGCACAAGCTATTACCCAGGTGAGAACCCATCCACAGGAAAGGGAAAGCTTATTTCAATGTCACCATTCGGCTGTGCAGATCCATCCCATGCTTGGTATGGGTGTTGCCCACGTTGGGCTTTTTGTGTTGCAAAGGGAAATAAATAAGTGATGTTGCCTCTGAAAAGGCAACAAACAGAGATGTCACTGTGACCGGCATGTGCTTCTGATTTCTATGAGTTTTCAATTAATTATAAGGCTGTAGTTGTTATTTTAACTCAGTTCTTCAAGTCCTATCTTGGCCATCTGTTGTATGAACAAATGCAGCAATCATTCAGATCAAGTGAAAATGTGACAGCTATAGCTGCTTGCTCTTCCAACAGGTCTTATTCAGATAACAAAACTAATTTGCTTTAAAGGCATCACTGTGACGTTTATGAATGAGTATCTTAGACTCAGGAAGTGCAGTCATTACACAAAGAGCCTAGATAACAAGATAACAGGTCCCACGGCTTAGCAGGACGATCCAAGAAAAATTTTAAAATCAGTCTAGAAAGCAATTCCTTAGTCTATTTAATTGACATATGGTTTGTATGGAGAAGTCAAATGTTATTGTAGCTCATATATGAAAAAATACAGTAAACCTTTGCAGACCATTTTTTCTCTAGCTCACCAGTTTTTTCCAACTGTATCAATTGTTTAAATTAAAAAACACTAACTCTCCCTACAGGCATTGACTCACTTCTACCCGTAAATTATCACAGTTACAACACAGTACTATCAATTTGTCCATCTGGTGCTCAGAAATATTTTCTGACATGATCTACAGCCTCTTTTTGTGATATGAACTAGCATTAATATTATTATTTTATCAGCTTACATTTAAAAGTTGTATTGAAGGAACTGTAAGATTATAAAGTCAAAAACTAGGAAGTATTTCTATGGCCATAACTTGTCTGTTCAACTTCCTAGAAGGCAGCCTTCATAGTACAGTCAGAAATCACACTTCTTTCCCTTGTGACTTCTTCGTCCACTACAACTCTTGACTTTAGGCTTCTTAGGTTGTGTCCAGTATTCATCTTTAGAGAAACACATCTCAGGAATTTACTGATGTTTTCCTTATAAAGAATACCACAGCTTAACCTTTATGTAAGAGTACTAGGATCTCTTCAGAAATCTGATCCTGATTGTTGGTGAGAGGAAATTGAACCTCACTTATAAGAGACTTTGAGTATCAAAAATTGGCTTAGCTTGGCGATATTGCTTAAAACACTAGGCAAGTTCCACATCCATTGTTGATTCTTCAGATAAAGGGTTAAGCAGTATTGAGTTGGAGACCACTTAAAGGAAAGTATGAAACACTGTGTAAAAGGTATGGAATGGATTCTGTTCTCTACACTGTGCCCAGAAATTAAAAAATTGGATGTGTATTGCTTTTAATTCCCATCCTACTTCTTTCTTAAAAACATTAATCTAAGTTTTAGTGTGGATTTTAGTCAGTCACATTTCAAGCAATGTGTTGTTTTCCTCAGGGCTTAAAGGTTTCTTAAGCTATGGAGACAGTGGCACAGAAGGGATGATTTCACTGGTTATAAATTCATTAATTTTTAAGATGTTAAAAACACCTCTGCCATTGACTACCTGCAGAAGTAAGAATCCAAAATGGCACCTTGACTACAGTTCTAGGTGCCATTGTTCACTCACATCACTGGAATTTCAGCTATGCATGTCAATAATCACACAAAATGGGCAGGGAGGGACATGAATCAATATATACAGGTTTGTCAGGTAATTTGGAAGTGATTAGTTTGGTTTATGCAGAGACTTTTCAAAACAACACCAAATATATGTAAAAAGAGGAAGGTGGGTTTTTTCACCTCTAGGGCTGGGGTTTGTGGGCAGGGAGGCTGCACCAGTTGTGCCTTTGACTCACTGCAATTTCCCCTGCCCATGGTAGGGTCTCAGCTAGCATTCAGGGATGGCTCTCCTGGGGCAGGGAATGGGAAGCCTGTCCCTTTTATCTGCTCCCTGGCTGCCAAAGCAAATAAGGTAATATCCCCACTATGAGTGGCTGATTCCTACTGGATTTCAAATACAGAGTGAAAGACACAGGGGAAAAGCCTGATCCCTAGGGCATGTGCCGCTAACTAAGAGGCTATTCTCTGAATGTGATGATTTATGTAGCTTCAAAGTAAGTTTAAACAATGATTTTCCACTCTGAACAAGTATTGGCTAGGTGGCACAAAAAAAGTAAAGGAAAAAAGAAATCTCTGTAAATTAAAAATAAAGGCTTTGAAGTTGTGTCTAACTAGGCAACTATAAAGAGACATGATCACTGAACGTTTCATCTTTGTTCTGAAAATTACTATCTGTATGGTTTCCCAAGCTCAAACAAACAAAAAACCCACTTTGCCAGTTCTCTGCCTGTTAAATCAAGGTTGTTGCTACCATGAAGAGAGCCTGGACCAGTGCCTGAGAGTTCCAGCACCCTTTGTAAGGCTGTTTCTCATAAGGATTTCAGTGGGCTTGAGTTTAGCCTTACTGATTTTTTTTGCCTATGAGAAACAGCCAGGCATATTCTTTTGCACCATGAAGGAGAAAAAGCAGATATGAAAGGTACAATTAACAGAAACTTAGCAGCAGCATTGGCAGGTTTTTCCAAAGAGTCTGCAGTTTGAAATCCTTGGTCATCCCTCCTATGATTAAAAAAAAAATCAGAAAGAAGGTTTTTAAAGAAGGGTAGTAAAGGGGAAGGAAGGTGGCTTATGCTAGATTCAAGCCTGATCAGCTTCATTTCTGCAAAGAGAGATGATCAGGGCGCAGACACATGGAACTTGTTGAAGTAAGTCTATGCTGGAAGCATCTGGATCATAGAAAAGTAGCCAAAATGTTTATTTTTCTCTTCAAAATACACATCTGTCCAGGAAAAATAATGTCCTTCTTAGCTATGCATCAGCCAAATGTTTTCCATGACTCAGTCTGATGCTTTCCGTTCAGGTTTCTTCAAGTGGCGCTGCTAAGCACTCTAAAGGCTTCCTCAGATGAGCTGGCAGACAGCAATAGGATCCTGTGCTGTTGAAAGGACATATTTCAAAGGCAACTGAAAAATTAGTGACCTCTTTTGTAAATCCCCTCAGCTGGCCCAGGGCCTTGTGTAAAATTCATCCTCCATGATATGAAGGGAAGACTTTTGTTCTAGGCTCTAGACTCAGAAGCCTTCCTCACCTGGCACTCGGGACCCAACATTATCTTGCCTGGCCCCTGCTTTTCAATTTTGTCATCAAGCTGGTCCAACCAGGAGAATACTCATGGGGTGCACACACACTGCAAAGCAGCTTGGATGAAGGCTATAGGAAAAGCTGCTCATGATGCAGGGAATACGTTCTTGGCTTTTCAAAACATGGTTTTAAAAATTGTCTGGCTCAAGAGTCTCTTGAAAAGTGGTGTGATCCAGGTAACTCCTGTACCTGCTGGGACATTGCTGCAAGCTACAAACTGGCCCCAGCATGTGTCCTGCAGTGTGCTGTACAGGAAGGGTGTGAGCTTGTTTGAGGTGAAAGGAGTTCCACAAGGAAATGCTGGCACTTCCAAGAAATCACTCAGGACGAAAGTTGCCTGTGGAGTGAATGCCAGGGTTGGAAAAATACCAACCCTTCTGACCAATCTGAAGTGAAGAGACTTCCTCCTCCTTGGCAGCGGGGCCTAAGTCAACCCTGCTGAAACCTGAAATACCTTTGTGTGATTTGCATGTATCTTTGATACTTGAACTGTGACCATATACTGCTGTCACTATCCACTAGGAAGATACCTAGCAGAACTGCAAAACAGAAACAATCTGGACATATAATACACTTCAAAGATAAAGACAGTAAAATTGAATACAATGTATTACAAGTTTAAAAGCAGTAACTCAGATGATTCAGAAGAACAGTATTAGTGACACGCAGCCTCAGTCTGAGAGCTTTGTTTTTTAGGGAACAAGGAGCTAAAAACACCTCTTCTCCCTGGTTTCCTCTTCTCCAATATAATAAAAATAGTGTTACCTTTCCCACTCAGTAACTACTTTATACATATGGCTGGTGAGGGATACAGAGCATGTACCTCATGAACACAATTTTCTGTGCTTTTTGAAGAAGTCCATTATATAAAAAAAGTGGAATGTTCTCACTGGAACTAATAGACCAGCTCAAAAACCACCTGGGTATTGCAATTTTTTTTTTCCTGCTTTTTTCTTTTGGTTTTTGTTCTTCTTTGCAATGTTTTTTTTGTTAGTCTGGCCTATGCTTTTTCCTTGCAACACCAAGCCATGCTCTTGCCTGCATTTCTCTGACTTTTCAGAAGCTTGTGGCTGTTATAAGGCATCATGTGGAGGTGTTAAAATCATGCCTAAAGCAAACACACTAATTTAAGCATGATCAGATATTTGTGGCCTGCCTGGAGTACCTCTTTTCCTGATGAGTAGTGCTATAGTAAGTAGTCAGTCCCACTAAGATAAATTAGATGACTCAATCACTCTGTGTTGCAGTTAAGAGGTTGGACACAGGTGGAATACCAAAATGTGTACAGAAATTCTTCTCTGCTGAGTGTGTACCATGAGCAGCCAGCGCATGTGTCCACAGGTCTCTCTGTGAAAGCACATCCTGCTTGGCTTCACCCTCTGCTGGGAAAGAGAAAAAATGTCTCCCACTATCTTGCAGTGCATACCAGCCAATATCTGCATTTTTAAACAGGATTTTGGAAAGGCAAATGGGAGAAATGGTAGCATAAAGCTGGACAAAGAAAAAAAGTCCCTAAGAAATCATACTCCAGACACTGATTTGCCAGGTGGCAGTGATGTGTTACAGCTGGCAGCTTTCTTCTCGGAGGAATTTAGCTTGAAGACTCAAAGCCTGTTCATCATTAAAACCATGCTGATAGAGGGCAGGCTCCAGCTCCTCCTCTAAGTACAGCTGTTGCTGCCAGCCAGGACTTTTCTGCTCCAGCTACAGAACACAGACTAAATGCTCCATCGCTGTATTGTCTGTGTCCTCACTTTGATTTTGGAAAAGAGAAAAAGCAAAACAGGTGCCTGGTGATGCTTTGTTTTGGATATGGATAGCAAGCAGAGTGACACTAATAAGGTCTAAAGTATGCACAAGCATTTTTTAGGCCCACAGAGGACACCAAAGTTAGTTTAACATCAAGCTTGCTGGTAGGACTTTCGCCATTTCTATGTAACAGATAAATATGGTATTATACTGCACCTGTGGCAGTGGAGGCAATAATCTAGCCCATTAGTCTCGGTCATTCCAGTACAGAGTAGGATGGATGTTTGTTAGCAAATCCCAGGCAAGGGCCATTCCTCTTTAAGGAGCATATTTAGTGTTAAAGAAAGTGCGGTAGGAAAGGGTAGCTGTGCAGCCATGCCAGCACCCCACTGTCAGTCTGAAGGCAGCTCTGTAGTGTGCTGTTTAGGATCCCGCAGCACAGCTGCTGATAGAGCCGTGCCTGCACCTCGCTGCCCATCCAGCAGCATCCTCCAAAGGAAAAGGGTGCCTTGTCAGCTCACCAAGAGGAAGCAGCAGCACCAGGCTCCTCTTACACCTCCTCCTCCCCTGCCGAGTTGTGGTGTAAGATGCCTGGCTAGGCTCTGCTGGCGTGAGTGCGATTGTGCGAACTCTGCATCATCTCATCCTCACAGTGGGATCACAAGCACAGCCGTGTGCGCCAGCAAGGGCTTCCCCACCCTATCTATCTGTCTCCTCAACCACTGGTGTGCTGCACACCTCCCAACCACCCACCCGCGCTCACCCAAGCAAGGGGGATGGTGAGGGACAGACATTCAAAGTATGTAAGGGCAGACTTTGAAATGGGGCAGCTCAGCACAGCCTCTTGGTTCCAGTGACACTGCACTGACTTACACCAGCTGAAAACCTGCCCTCTGCTTTTTCCAGAGATGGTGTGTTTTCTTAGGACAGGGACGGACTGATCTAATGGTAATTATTGTTAAGGAGGAAGTTGAAGTTAATATCTGTTTTGCATCAGTATAAACGCCAAGGCCTGAATACATACATTTCAGAAGCTAAGAGAAATTACACACTGAAAAGATGGCATTTCATTAGCATTTACATTATCTTTGTGCCCAGAGGGCTTAGTGGAAACAGAGTCTAAGAATTTTACCCTGGCTTTATAAGGACTTTTTAAACTGGATCTTGGAAACCTCCAAGGATTAGAGAAGGCTTAGCCCCTTGGGAATCCTTTTGCCCTGCCTGGTGACCCATAGTTATCCATATGGGAAAGAAGCATGTCTCTATATCCAGCCTGAACCTCTCTAGCTTCAGCTTATGCCCATCGTCACTCTGCTTTCCACCAGCCACTGCCAGGATACTGTCATGTGCCCCAAACCCATCTCTGTTCCAGGATAAACCAGCCCCTCCTCCAGTCCTCCCCAGCCAGAGGCCTCTTGGAGCCCCTCTATTTTGTCACTGTGTCGCCTCTCTGGGGCCCAAAACAGAACTCAATGCTTGGATGAAGTCTGAGGAGCCCTGAGCTAAGGGGACCATCCATCTCTCCTATACAATCCATCTTCCCCATAGGACTTAAAAACTGAAAAATAAGGAAAAAAGAGACAAGCTGAATCACAGCAAAACCAATGATACAATGAGCATGGCTTGCCCAAACTCAGCTTACTTAGTTGAGACCAGAAGACTGTGTACCTTACTATCTTGCCCCCAAGACTAGCCAAGAGAAGAGTATAAGGACGTGGGAGGAACACAGAGAGGGATTTTTGGGAATGATTTTCCAGATTCCAAGAACTTGACTCTCTTTGATGATGAGTTTAGATTTAACAACTCCTGAATCACTTTTTGTCTGTAAGTTTATCAGATTGGTTTTGAAGTCCATGCAAACCTTTACCATTTACAATGTGCTGTGATAAGTAGTTCCACAATGTATTTAAATAAATGATGTATGAAAAAGTACTCCTTTTCATATTTCAAGCAGGGTTTGTGTTTGAAACTTCCACTTGCTGTTTTATTGATGTTCCTTACTTCAATAATTCTCTAATAATTGTCTCTCTGTTCCAATTCTATGAAGTGCATGGGACTCCACCACATCCATCAGACTGCATGCCTTAAGCCATCTCTCTTGTTCTCTGTACTTTACCCAGAGCAGATGCAGGAGCAAGAACTGCACCTGGTTTGGGGTTTGTGGCTGTAAACCATGTTTGGCAGAGAGATATTTTCTGTTTTCTTCTCCTTTTCTTTCCCAAAAGTTCTTATCCTTGAGTTTACTGTTTGGGTGGAGCACCAGCTCTGCTGTATATAGAGCTGTCTGTTTAAAACTCAAATGCATCGAAACCCATGTACCAGTAAAAACTGAAATCCATGCACTAGTAAAGGTCAGGAAGAGTTTTTCATCTGTAATCTTCCAAACCCTTTACCTCCATTCCAGTGCCCTGCCTTCTAAACTTAGGTAACCTTGCTTCCAGGTTACCTTCCCCTGGGGTATTTCAGTTCTTCTCTCATGTCCTTTCAATTGTGCCTAACACACTCCAAATTTTGGCCCTCTTTGTCGACAACACAGTGATAGGTCAATAAGGGCTATGCCCCATTTTTTTCTATTAAATGGAGAGTTTTATGTCATCTTTGTATTACTTTCTTTCTGCAACTCTACTGATACCTTAGGCCTCACATTTACCCCAAACACCCAGTTGCTTTTGGAGTAACTCACCTCAGCATGTCCATTCCCAAGAAAGCTGAGAGGCTTTGAAGAACTGTGGAGAGAGAGAGCACACAAAGAACAGAAAGCTGTATCCCCTCTGTGCGCACAGTCATCTACCTTCATTATGGTGGTGACCAACCTCCATGGACACTATTTCACTGACAGTAAAATGGCTCCAGCATCAGTTCTAAGTCCACACATTGGCATTACTGTTATGCTGGGACTAACCTGCTGCCACCTCAGGGCAGAATCTGGCCCTCTGGGTGCTACTGGGAGTTTAGTACTGGTGGGGTCAAATCAGTGTTGTCTTGAATTATTGTCCATGAAAAGGGAACAAAACCAGTTTTCACTGTTATACCTGTCCCAGAGAGCAGCAACATTTCTGAAAGCTGACATATAGTTAGTCCAGCAAAGTATAAAGGCCCCACTCTGGTTATATTTTTCTTCCTATCAATGCCTTTTTCTGTGGCTGGTGCAATGCCATAATAATAGTCTGTCTCTGTTCTCTCTGTGAACAACAGATATGATCTTTTATTAAATTGATGTTGCCAGCCTTCCTCAAAAAGGTTCTGGCCTGTTGTGTGTTGTGGGTGAGGCCACTTGGTGGGGCAGCCTGTCAGCACAGGCTGGCAAAAAGGCCAGAGCAGGTGTCATGCGTCCTGCACCCTGTCTCAGACTGAGACCACCTGATTTTACCAGCAACACAACCTGACAGAAAAAAAGGCAACATCTTGTGTCCTGAGTAAAGACATCAGGTAAAGCAGCTCTGTAGATCAATGAAAGAACATTTTGAAGATCTGGCATATTTATGGTTCTGCCTTAGCATTCATGTGCTTTTCTGAAAAAAATTGACACATTGTATGATGTTTGAATTTCCACATCTGTTCCATAGAGAGTCATAAGGACGCTCTAATAGCAGAGGTTTATTTCAGTTATATCAAGGGAATGGTGCTGCTGACAATCTTCAAGAACAGATAATATTTCACAGAATCATAGAATGCTAAGATGTTGGAATGGGCCTTACAGATCATCTTGCTGCCATAGGCAGGGACACCTCTCACTAGACTGGGTTGCTCAAGGCCTTATCTAACATGGTTTTGAACAGGTTGGGGTATCCACAGCCTCCCTGGACAACCTGTTCCAATGTCTCACTATCCTTACAGGAAAGAATTTTTTCCCAGTATCTAACCTAGATTTCTCCTCTTCCAATTTGTATCCATTACTCTTTGTCCTATCACTACAGTTCCTGATGAGGAGTCCCTCTCTACCTTCCCTGTAGAGCCCTTTAGATACTGGAAGGCTGCTATGAGGTTTCCACACAGCCTTCTCTTTTCCAGGATGAACAGACCCAACTTCCTCAGTCTGGTTTACAGAAGGGGCTATAGTCCTCTTACCAACATCCTGACCTGCCAGTGGACTCACTCCAACAGTTCCATGTCCTTATGCAGGGCCCCAGAGCTGGATGCAAGGTTCCAGGTGGGGTCTCACCAGAGCAGAGCAGAGGGGCAGGATCCCCTCCCTCCCCTGCTGCCCACGTTGCTTTGGATGCAGCCCAGGATCCCAATTGCCTTTCAGGGCTGTGAGGGCACATTGCTGGGTCATGTTGAATTTCCATCAACCATCACCCCCAAGTCCATCTCCTCAGGGCTGCTGTCAATCACTTCTCCACCCAGCCTGTAGGTGTGTCTGGGATTGTCCTGGTGCAGGACCTTGCACCTCACTTTCACAGTACCACAGAATCACAGAATGGGCCAGGTTAGAAAGGCCCACACTCTCCTGGTCCAACCTCCCTGCCAAAGCAGAGTCTCCCTGGAGCACATGGCACAGGATCTCACCCAGATGGTTCTTAAATATCTCCAGTGATGGAGATTTCATAACTTCTCTGGTCAGTCTGTTCCAATTCATGTTCACCCACAGAGTAAACAAGTTCTTCCTCATGTTCACGTGGAACTTCCTGTGCACCAGTTTCTGCCCCTTGCCCCTGTCCTGTTGCTGGGCACCGCTAAGAACCTGGCTCCGTACTCTGACACCTTTCCTTCAGATACTCAGAGACTTTGATAAGGTCCCCTCTCAGCTGTCTCTTCTCAAGACTGAATAGGCCCAGCTCCCTGGGCCTTTCCTCACAAGTGAGGTACTCCTCTCACCCCATCATTTTCATTCTTCCCCTGGACCCACTTCAGGAGAGACCTTTGTCTCTCTTGTCCTGAGGAGCCCTGAACTGGACATAGCACTTCCAATGCGCCTCACCAAGGCTGAGAAGAGGGACAGGATCACCTCCCTTGACCTGCTGGCAACGCTCTTCCTAATGCACCCCAGGATCTCATGGCCTTCTTGGCCCCCAGGACACACTGCTGGCTCATGGACAGTTTGTTGTCCACCAGGACCCCCAGGTCCTTCTCCACAGAGCTGCTCTTTCTTGGAGGTGAACATTGCCATTTCCTTACTGATTACCAGAAGGCATCTATGGATGTTAGAGTACATGGTAACTAACTGACCATTAAAAACTGCAAATGAAGTTTGCTGACTCATCCAAAAAGAAGCTGACTCATATCCCACCTTTTCGTTTAAACTTGTTTTAAATTCTTCACACTTTTGATTGGTAAGAACAAAGATAAACTGCTTTAAATGTAACCACAACCTGTAAACATTACATGCAATGTCTGAAGCATGGGTTAGATTTTCTTTTGGGTGAATGGGTGCCGCTTCAACTGAGGCTGAGAGGTTGGATCAGCAGTTTCCAAGCCATGAGCATTTCCTTCCTGAAAAAGAAAAAAGCCGGAGGGTTTCTGCAGAATGAAGAGGAGCAAAACAGCTGTTTTAAGGCCAAAGGTGTCTACTGATGAGCTGGAAGAAATGGACATGCAAAGGGGAATTTTGCTGGAAGAATATTTAAGTTCTTAAAGAACACAGGGGAAGTGAGACAAAAGATCATTTTTATTGTGGTGTCAAAACCAAAATGCAGATAATTAAAGGTTTTGAAAATATCCTCCTAAACACATGAATGAAAGATAATAAACACATGGGAGTGAGAAAGCTCCTCCTCTCTTGAGCAAATTTTGCATTTGTACAGAGCTACTCCAGAACCACAGGAGATCAAACACTACTCCCCATCAGACAACAAAAGCTGCTGAATCTTGATACTTCTATCTTTTTCAGCCTGCTCACTGCATCCACTCCATCCAGCTCCTCAGGCAATTTGGGTTGCAGAGTGTGGGTCAGCCTGGATGCTAAGGCACTCTTCTGCTCTAAGGGAAGCCACAGCACAGTTTCTTTCTCCTCATCACATTACAGCCCACTAAAGCCATTAGCTTATCTGAGAAACTACAGTAAATTCAGAAAAATTACTTGCAAAACTAGGCCTGTGTTCTCCCATTGTTCACATTGAACAGCATTTGCATTTGATTGCTTCGCTGATCCTGAACTATTTTGATTTTATTACAGCAACTCTTGCTAGTTAATTATTCCCTCAAAACTAGTGCAGCTTATCCTCTCTCTCACAGCACTTTACTCAGGATAGTTCTCTCGTTACTTACTCGTTTTTGCCAGAACACTGGGATGTGTATTAATGTGACTTATTTTCTTGAGGTGTCCCTGACCATCAGACACTTCATCAGATTCTTTAATATCTTTTGCATCCTGTTGCTGTAGACTAGTCATGCACCTGCTGGACCATCTGCCATTGCAGACTGCAATTCAACCCACACACTCAAGAGATTTTTTTATCCATTACTTTGCACTTTGTTAAATGGTAACCGTCTGTACAGTGAGGCTCTAGTAAGGTTTTTCAGAAAGTGTTTGAAAAAAACACAGGCTAAACCTGATTTTTTTCCTGCCATTAACTTGAGAGGACTCCAGTTCTGCCTCCAGAAGTTGAAAGGAGCACGTGGGGAAGCCTGCAAGGCAGTATGGCATGCTAGTGCTGCTCATCCTGCAGTCAGGGAGTGCAGTGGCACTAGACAGCCTGGATTTTCAGACTCTTGCACAGAGACCAGAAGTGCTCTTATTCCTTTCCTGACAATTTTCTTTTTTGTTCCCTGCCTTTATCTCATGTTCTGGTTTTTGTTCATATGTCTGGAATGGCACAAAAAACTCGTGCTGTAATCACCTGATATTTGGATGAATTTTTGGATTGCAGTTTATTTTTTTTTCTCCTTCTCTTTGTTCCTCAAAAGTCAGCCTACTGAGAAGTTGTTTTGGCAGTTTCTTAGGCAAATCAGTTAAATACCCAGCTTTCCATCAAGCTCCCAAACCCTTGAATTTGCAATCTTTTCTTTTACAATTTCCCTGCAGTATTAGCTGAGAGTAGAATGCCTCCAATTTTTGTTACTTACCATGATCCTGCAACACTGAGAACTGTACAGCTGAGTTTAGTGCTTGCAAGTAAATTGTCTTTAATTTTTTTACCCTGTGCAAGAAGAGAACTTCTTACCTGAGAGAAGAAAATTGCAGGTATTGTTTTGGTAATTCTTAATGTACTGTATTGGAAGTGTGCATTTCCGAGGGGTAGTTTTCTTGGATTACTTACTTGCTTAGTCTCTCAAGGTCCTTTGGAGCTGGTTGTTTTGGTCAGTGTCCTTTGGCAACTGATCGCTTGTGGAGACCAAAATATCTTCTCTTAGTATTCCTTGTTCAATATGGTGCTGTTTCCTTGTTCACTAGTGCTGTTCTACAACAACTCAGTGGGAATACATCAGTTACTGGCACAACCCAGAATATTTCAAGGAAATAGCTTTCACTGACAGATTCTTATCAAATCATCAGGATGTGGTTAATTGTATTCTCTTTGCTTTTGCCAGAGTCTTTTTCTCTGGAGATACTCCACAATTTAAGTGGCAAACTTAATGAATGCTAATAGGATTCTGACCTGCAGAATGAAACCTTACAGAAGACACATATTTAATACCCCTTGACAGAGAATAGAGGTCAGTGTGGAGTGGAAACAGTAGCTGTTGTCTGTCCTCTGATTATGTTCAGACCTTGGTTTTGGTTATAAATGTTACCTTTCCATCTCCAGATATAAACTTTGAGAATTTAGTTACTAGTCCCACAGCTGAAGTGGTGACTCTAGATTACCATATTCTCTGTGGCAGCTGTGGTGAATAGTTCAGGAGCAAACTACAGGATTAAATGTGTTTGCATAATGAGCCCACATAGAGCTGCACATAGCAATCAAATTAACAAATACCACTTTCATATGCTCCCCTATTACCAACATATTTGCTGTCTTTCTGTGGGTTAGTCATGAACAGGCAAAGGTCTGAGCTTGAGAAATAGCACATTCATTGTCAATTGTAACTCATGAGTAAACTTGCAGGAGGAACTTCCCTTAAAATACTTTCTTTCTCTGCTCAGTGAAGTGCTCCCACAACTATCAGTGCTTTACTAGCAAGCTGTATAGAACCAGTACATTTAGGGTAATAGGATTCATGTCTTGGCTCGGTTTTGAATGTTTTATGAGTCAATCAAAACCACTTGAAAGAATTTAGTGACAGAGGCACCACACATTTTATTCCCTGATAACTATGTTCTGCATTGTTTTCATAGGGGTAGGATTAAAGAAGGTTTTTAAAAAACTTTGCCCCAAAAAGGAAGTACCCAGATTCCAGTTATTTCTGTCTTTGAGCACTGAAACTTGGCAGTACGGCATGTAGGAATTTTTCAATGAACCAAAAGGACCTTAAATATACATGTATTTATGTCTTCCAGCACTCTGAAGTATTGTGTTTACTGGTATCTGTGTGGCCCCACAGCACCTTCTGATTTGTATTTTGTGTGTGTGTGTGACCTGAGAATTGGGGAAGAGCTCTGTCTAAGGAATAATTCATGAAAGTTTTATCCACAGAGTTTTAACCAGTCTGATTACATCAGAATACTTACACTGCTGAGGCTCTCTCACCTGGCTTCATGTTCAGACTTCTTTTACAAAGGAGGAATTAGTCATCAAACAGAAAACTATTTGTTATCTACATATTTTAAACTAGGAATCAGCTGAAAGTAGCCATGATGTGTTAGGGACAAATTTTCAGGCATGAAAATCACTATTTCCATGGACTTAAAAGGAGCCATACTAATTTTCAGTCCCCAGGGATCTGACCTCTGGATTTTTGTTCAACTTTCACATTATATTCACCATCTTCCTTACCACATCTTTTGCCAAACAAAATCATATTTGGCCTTTTGTCTGATATTTTGTGTTGAATTCAATTTTCCCACCACCATTATTCAACCCATATTACCTTCATTTCTGATTTTGTACATCCACTAAAAAAAAAAAAAAAAAACCAAAAAAAACAAAACCAAAGTAAGCAAAGTAAATAAACCAAAGTAAGCAAGCAAACAATAAAACCAAACAAATAACAACAATAAAAGACCCAAACCACCAACTTTTTAAAATGTAGTTTTAACTCTGCCTTGGCAAATTTTTATTGGTGTACAGCTCTGTAATTTCTGATGCCACAGAATTAGGAATTATGAGACAGTGACAGTGAGGGTCCAGTCTGTGACAATGAGCTAAGGCAACAGAACTTAACATCATGTCTTTGCATTTGTGGAAGAACTGGAAAGTAATTAGTCTGGGAAGAAGTAACAAGTTCCTGTGAACCCTAAACCAGCACTCACAGATCACTATAGTCACTACTTGCTTTTTAAAATATAATGAAGGCTTATAGTGACCCGAAACCTTACACACTTGTTTAATTGAATGCAAAGTTAAAGAACACTGAACTAGTAATATTGGGTCAAACTAAAGTCCCACCCAGCTTAATATCAATTTTCTAATACTAGCCAGGAGCAGGGTCCTAAAGGAGATTATAAGAACTAGGATATAGGGAGCAATTTTCTGGATTTGTGTCCCCCAGCTCCTGTATTTCAGCCAGGTACTATGTTCTTAGGATAACTACTGAGGCCCTAGATGTATTGGGGTACATTCCCTCCCTCTGCCCATTCCTCTCCCCCTCATCTTCCCTGTCTGCTATGATTGGCAGGGTTCAAAAGAGACACACTGGCCTGTCTGCAGGTAAACCGCACCTCTACCCTACCCACCAGTGCACTGTCTTAAACACAATTTTAAAACATTATTTTTTGAGGCTTGAAATAATTGGATTTCCCTGGGCTTTAATTTACCACTTGACTAGTTTCCTATTTAACCTTTCACTTCAATCCTTATTTCACAGCGTGAAATGATACCCCTCCACACTATATTTCTATATGTGATGGGAAATGCATGCAATTTTCTGAAACAACTCAGTGAAAACAACATATTGCTTAGAGAAAATTCTCAGTAAAGGTTGCAGCTGAGAAACTTTGGCAGGAGGTATGGCATATCAGACATATTTTACCCAAAGTTCTACTTATTTAGAAAGGAAAAGGGATGAAAACTTTCTGAAAGAACAATTTTTCCCAAACCCCATTTGTGAAAGGTACCTAAGTGTGCGTCTGGCTTTAAGCAAAGGAGTTGCTGTAGAAATACTCTTGTGCCTGATATAATGCCTGCTAAACCATGGATTTTACCGGGGACACTGCAATTAATCACACTAAATTTTGAAGTCTGAGCTAAAGAGTCAAGATTTGCTAGATATCAATATAAATATATTACATAGATAAGGCACAGCAGGGAATCTCACCACAGTTTCAGGCTTTAATTAGACACATCTTCATTTTCTTGCTGGATGAAAAACCTTAAAATAAAACTGCAATGACTGTACATCCTCCCTAACACTCTATTCATTAATTTTTGCTTGGAATTTAAATAAGAAGAGTTATGGGGCAGACAAAGCCCACACAGAGAGCCCTCTCCCCACCAGCAATATATTTTTGTTTACAGCTGGTCATCTAACTGATTTTCATGAGAAGCTCCAGTTGAATCAGGGCAGTTTTGGAATGGCTGTGAACATGTGTGTGTGAGTAGGTATGTACGTAGGGGAAGTCTCATCCTTCATTTTGTATATTAATGATGCAATGGATCCAAACAATTTCTACATTTAACTGCAGGACTTTTAGCTGAACTCTCAGTGCAATCCATTAAAAAATGTATATCTGCATGTGTGGTCTATGATGCTAGACTTGTTGGTATGTTTAAACAAGAGAATATCCTTAGTCAGTCTAGTCTAAGTTGTCTCATCATGTACTGAGATGGAGACAAAGAAAGAAAGCATGGTACTGGTCTGAGAGCTTATGTGAAAGAAAGCATGGTTTCAATTCCAGTTCCTGCTCTCTGAAGTATTTCACCACTCCAAAGCTTCTGGCAAAGCTGCCTAAGAGCCTGACTGTCTCCTGAGAGACGTGCACTTGCAACCCTTTGGGCACATGAAGAAATTGAGCTCAGGTTTCTCCTTCTTGGGGAGAGGACATTTGCCACTTCTGAACTGTAAATACATGCAGAAGGGAGGCAGTCCTTTGTTAAAATCTTTTTCAAATAGTATCTTCCTCTGGTGTTTTTGTTTCACTTTGGGGCTGTGAAGGCACCTCCTTGCATGGAATTGAAAGCCTCCAAAGCTTCAGTGAGAAATCCTGTTTTATTGTTAATACTTTTTTAGTTTCTTGCTTAGCAGACATGACAGTTGTGATTCCCACTATCAGACACTGAACACTCCTCAGGTGATGAATGTGAAGCCTGTGTGCCTGACTCAAGGTACTGTGTTGAAGACCAGATTGTGATTAATTGGACCTCCAAAGCTGAGAGCTTCTTGCTCGGTCTAAATACCCTCTAAGTCATGCTCCCCTTCTGTAAGGGAAGAAGCTAGAAGCTTTGCCATATCCCCACAAGGGTGTTTTGAAGACAATATATCTTGGAGATTGCATACCACTGAGACAATATCATAGAGAAGGCTGTAAACACCTTGGATGATGGTGTGGGCAGAACATGCCCCAGAGTGCTTGTATTGCACTGATTGAGTCCAAAAGGAAGCTGTTTTCTTCACAGAGACAGGAGGAGGAAAGGCAGCACAAAGTGGAGCCCTTGGAGACCCCTCAGCCAGATGATTTCATCAGGGACACTGGGATAATAACACACCTTGGTAAATTGCACCCTGCCAGGAGCAAAAATTTTGTTCCTGTAATATGGCAGGGAGGCATGCTGGTGCAGTGCTGGAGTCAGCTTACTGCAGCAGAGGGGGCTTTCAGGGAATCAGAGAAGCCAGAACTCTACTGTGCTCATGGTGTTAAGACCATTCAAGGCATACCTGTGTGACATGATAGCCCACAGACAGAAATATTACCAAACCCACTGGGAAGAGCACACTTTGAGATTGCTGACCATGAGAATGCAGGCTTGGCAGGGCCTGGGAGCAACAGCCATTCTGAAATGTGTTACCAGAGACATAAAGGGTGCTGATTGTGATGGGGTACAAATTAACCATGGATTTCTGCATAGAGTGGGCCAGTGTAATCTGGAAGACCTTTTGGTCCCTCACGAGTGCACCAGGAAAATGGGGATTATCATTCTTGGCCACTCTTGCTCACAGAGATGAAAATCAGTCTGCTACACATTAAATGTGAATTTGTTAAACCACATTAAATATCTGTTTTGACATTTTTAATCAAAGGTGCTTTTAATGTGATTAGAGTTCTTTACCTTATCAAGTGAATAGATGTGAACCTAATTTCATATTTTTTTTAGTCTTAAATTAGAATATCTGCACAGAAATTGAATGAGGTTTTAATATACATTTAAAAATTAATTTGGATTTACTTCCATGAGAGCAAAATGCCTGGACTGCACATGAGTCAGTGGAGACACATCAATGAAGTGAAAGAGCTGTCAATCTTCAGAGCAGTCCTCACTGCCAGTGCTGGAATAATTCAGATTCAAACAGGGAAAGCGAAATTATTCCTGTTAATAGATTTTCACCTTCCATGCCTTTTTGCTTAGTTATTTTCAGTGGCCATAGCCTGGGTTATAACTAATGATGTATTTCAGGAGTGTAATAGTCTGTAGAGACATTCAGCCCACACCAAACAGCATCAATGTCTTGCCCATTAATAGGGCTAGCATTAAGTGCTAGTGTGTGTGCTTGTATGTATATATATTCATAGTTGGGACTGAATGACATAAAAAGTTCTGAAACTTTAGATGTTAAAGTACCCATTTATCTTGCTGTGAAAGTTTCCTGAAGATTCACAAATTGAGTCTGTAAAAATTGCTGGCAAATTGGAGGTTATCAGGTCTTGTTTTATAGCAACATATATGCAGATACATGTACAAACAACTCCAAATTCCTGAAAAGAGACATTAATGGGACATCATCACCTGTCATGATTGCTGCTGTTGCCAAAGATGTTGCCTTGACCTTTAAACTACTGTTAGGATACTTCTGTGTAATCAAGATTTGCCTCTTCAAAACGTCAGTAGAACAAAAGGTACTGTTGTCCTGACTCACCTGAGTTGATGTCAAAGACCTGGTGCTTAGGTGCTGACAAAATTTCAAGTCAAACTTAAGATAAGGTTGTGTTTCATTCACAGTTATGTTTACAATACATTATTCCTATTTCATTCTGTTTAGGATGATGGTTCTTACTCTTTTCTTGCTACCAGTGGAGGGCAACAGGCAGTTTTGAAGTTCATACAAATTGTTTTCCAGTTGTCTTTGTGGGTTATAAGGAGCACAAAATCAAGAAAAAGAAAATGGCAGTCCCCAGTTTAGGGAAGAATGAGAACAGGATTAAACCATGAACTTAATTATCAATTCAGGAACTGATTTTGTTAAATCAGTACATTTTCTGTACAGAAAAAAATAGTCTTAAATCATTCCTTTTCTCTCTCGGTAAGGCATTCAAAGTATTTGTAATTATGCCCTCTTTGTGTGGTCAGTGTATTCGTAAAAATGAACTTAGAAACAAAAGAAAATCAGATTGTTGAAATGATATTCAACTGTTTGTTACTCTGGAGCATGCTTTGTTTATTTTTGTTTACTCATCTGTCTCCTCTGGCTTGCATTACATTTTGCAGAGGTGTATATATGAATGAAATATTAGACTTAGCAGCATTCTGCACACGAGGTAAGCAAGTTCACAGAGTGCGGAGGTCCAGAAGAGCCAGATTACCAACAATGAGATTAGTTTGGGCATAGGCAGAGTTTAGTTTTTGTACTGAAGAAGTTGACATGGAAATAGCAAAGAGATGTAAAAGCTCCATACACAGTCTCTACCTGTATATTGGTGACAAATATGCAGCACTCCTTTTTACCTGTCCTATGATGAACTGATGTACATGAACTTTCTGAAAGTAACTGTGCAATTTTTTGTGAGATTGTGCAGTATGTCTGAGCTACAGTTCCCATTCCACTGAAATTATGTAAATAGTCCCATCTTTCTAGTTCAAGAAGTCCAAAGTGGCCCGTGGCTGTAGGAAAAGATAAAATACTTCAAGATCTGGAAATACTACAGTTGATTGGACTGTGCTGTACTAGCTCAGAAGATTGATGTACACTGGACACTTTCTGACGGATTTCTGACAATCCAGCTCTTTACCACAGTTCTGCAACTGAGGGGGTAAAATGGCTGGGTTAACATGATGTTAAATCAGCCACTAGCCACTCTGCTGCAGTATCTCACAGATGGCAACAGAAGAGAAGGAGAGGCAGACTTGTGTGCAGTAAGCAATACCACCTTCTTTGGCATTGGTGTATACAGGAGTAAATCATACCCTTCAGCTGTGGATCTATGACACATTGTATAAAATGAATTATAATCTTTCTTCTCAGAATAATAGGCTTATTTCTGAAACAGATTTCTGGTATTTTTTCTGAGAAATTTCCCACTTCTAAAAGACAAAGTGCAGGAATTCATCTGGAGTTTCATTTTTAGGCTGTCATTTTGATTACATTCTTCAGCTGCTAGGGTCATTCCACAGCATCTAACCCCTTTGGTGTGGGGGCATCCTGTGTCTTGCTCATGGTGCCTCAGTGCTGATAACTCCCAGGAATGATGGTTTAATACTGATGAACACAGCCTGAACATAATGTTTGAGTATTTAGATTTTGCAGAGTACAGAAAACCAGGCTATATCGAGATTGTTTAAAGGTACGCTTTGTTAGCCAACTGAGTCCCTTGCATTTTGCTGAAGTGGGCTCCCTCCTTGCTAAGTAGTGACCCCTTAAGGAAAAACCGAGCTACTGCCCCCCATCTTCAGCCGTTCTTCCGTGAGGCTTGCTTTTCCTCCTCGCCCTGCCTGGGGCTTATCCCCTCAACTTCATTTCAGCACACTTGAGAAAGGGTGTCGTAACGCTGTCTCTGAAGAAACCCAAAATGTGACTCAAACGCATCCGTAGTTTTTAGTGTCAAGAATTGTATCCATGTCTTCTCCTCTTACTCCCCTTCCCATCTTGATTTTTCACTAAAGTTGCATCACCAGGCCACTTTGGAAGTATATTTTTTTGCCTTGATGTTTTGCAGTTGGTGTTGTTTGCTGCTCTTCTTCTACTATACACATAAGGACTTTAGACCAACATTGGGGATTTTTGTTTGTTTCAAAGTCCAAATGCTGAAAAACCAAAATGCTGATTAGCCACTTCTTCTTCAAAACCTTCTCACTCCAGGAGAGTGTTGAAAAAACTGAGTCCAAAAATTTCAGACAAGAAGGTGAGGAAACCAGTATATGTTGGGTTTTCACTGGTTCATCTTTTTTAGGCCTGATTTGGGAAGATTCTGTTAATGTCTTAGGTCCAAGAATACTGGAAGATATTTAAAGCATCTGTGCATGATGGTCATTGTTTGACGTCTAAGGGACACGCACAAGTCTCCTCAAGAGGAGAAATCACTAAGAACTGTGAAGCAGTTTTAGATTCTGACTCAGTCTGCTTTCCCACATTGCACGATTTTTCCAGGAAAGACCTTCCATTGTGAGACTTCAAGTAGTTTGTATAGATCTTTTCTATAACTTCTGAGTGCTGTGTTTCCCACCCAATAATGGTAAGTGCAAGTCCTACAGGTAATAGTTACCTCTAGCAGCAGTGATTATGGCTCCGGTTAGCTGAACGATTACATAGAGGTTCCTGAAGTTTTCGAGCTGATGGTGGAGTTCAGTTTGGTGCATTTACACTGCTATCAGTTACTTCACAGCTGTCTTGGATATGGCTGGATTGGGTGCAGTTTCATTTGTGGACTGCAGCAAGGCTTTACCTGACTGAACCTTGGTTGTGAAAACTGAGGGTTCCGGGACCAGCGCCCTGAGAAGGTACCAAAGTAGAAACGGACCCACACTAAGAACAGTGGGACCTCCCTGTGACAGGACCTCCTTGCAAATCAGCAGATGCGGGAGCGCTCGCTAGTCTTGCAGACCCTCCGTCCCCTGAGCATCCCCTGCCGCCGGGGCGGAGGCGGCACGGCCGGTAACCTCGCAGCTTAAGCGGAAGCCTCAGCTTAAGCAGGTGGCAAAGTGGCAGCGTGTCAGTACCCTGATAAATACCGCACCCACCTCTCGCTTTCTCCGACCCCGCGCCGGGGCTGCCCTGACCGCGAGGGAAGGCCCGGCCTCGCCCCTTCGGCACGCCCGCAGACCCCCTCGCACCCGCAGCGCGCCCCAGCATTGCCGGCCGGCGGGGCGGTTCCGGACTGTGACACCGCCCCGTCTTGCCCTGCCCGCCTCGCCCCGCCGGGGCCGCGGTGCCTGCGCCCTCCCTGGGGCTGGCGCCAGGGCCGCCCCGCACCCTGGAGGCCGTGCAGGCTCCTCCCCAAGAGAAAGCGATGGGTGCCCGGGGCGGGCGTTAGTGAGGCGTGTGCCGAGGAGGTGTGGTTTTGAGCTAGAGTTTAGTAGTAGTAGTAGCGAAGAAAGGAAAGCGAGGAGGTTGGGGAGGTTGGGGGAGGGGAGAGGAGGGGAGGGAAGGGGGGAGGGAGGGAGGGAGGGAGGGAGGGGGGGGGGTAAGGGGGTGGAGAAGGAGGGTGAAGGAAAAAAAAAAAGGCCCGAAGAGGAGTTTCTGAAAACTTCCAAGGAACTCGAGGCTGCAAGTCCCAGCGTCAGGGAAGAGCGATGCTGGAGCCTCGGGCGCTCCGGGAGCCGACAGCGGCGGCGGCAGAGGGGTTGACCGCGGGGATGACAGCGGGGAGCGCGGTGCCGGCCGGAGCCGGGATGGCCGAGAGGAAAAAAGCTGGCAACGGCAGGAAGGGCAGGAAAGGCAAGGGGACCGGCAAGAAACCCGCTCCACCGGAGGAGGGCGAGGCGCCCGGGTCCACCACAGGTAAGCCCGTCGGCAGGTGCGGGGGCTGCCCCGCGTCGACCTTCCGCGCCCGTTCCGCACGCAGCGGGCACATCCCCGGCGCCCGCCGCCGCCTGCCCGGCTCGGCGGAACCTCCGCGCCCCGCGGCGGCTGCTCGCAGAGCTCCCGGAGCGGCGGAGGCGGCTACTCTGCCGGGAGCCCTCGGCTGCACTACCACCGTTCGGTCTGCTGCCCTATTCCCCTCCCGCTGGCCCCGAAATCCTGAGAGGCTCTCGGTCAGCTGTTGCTTTCTTCATATTCTTTCCCCCACCCCCCTCTCCATTTTTTGGAGGGAGTGAGGCTATCTGTCCTGTTACAAAACACACTTTCTGTCCTTTCCCCAAAAATCACTTGGCATAGTTGAACAGATGACCAACTTTCATATGGGATATTTTGTCTAAACTTGCAGCTATTTACTCAGGGATGATCAGAGAGGACATTTTGCTCACTTAGCAGCACGTGTTGTTGCTCTTATGCTTTCTCAGCATTAAGCACAGGAACTCATGGCAGTGATACCGTTGTCCTCCGTAGGTGTCCAGAAGCAGGACCCAAAGGAAGCGACACAGCTGAGTGTGCTACCCCACTAGCCATAGTTACTCATCTCTGTCAGCCAAAGCTCCAGTCAGAATCAAGTCTCCCAGTGCAGTACAAAAACATATGCGTGCATGATGCTTTTCCTAGAGACCTTGTGTTGTGCCACCTAGTTTACCAGAAAGCCTAGCAGTATCTCTTGGATACCTTTTTTTTTTGCAACAGCAATGTTAGTGAGTTAGTGATCACCAATTACTTCGAATTCTTTGTGATTTTGTGAGAAATTGTTTTTAAAGAAACACGGGAAGAGCAGTCAGTTGCCTGTGGTTCGGTTTTGGGTTTTTTGTTTGCTTGTGTATTTTTCCCCTCTTTTTCCTGTCCAAACAGCCAAATTAACATAAAGCTCAGTAGGGTAAAACTTTCTAAATATACCTACATTATTTTTGCTCAGTGCATCATGGCCAACATAGTGCTGCTCTTGACTTTAATCATCAGCCCTCAGGGAGGATATGTGTGATTCAGCAGCAGCAGATCCCTTTGGGCTACTAATTTTTACAAACTAGCAGTGTCCAATGCATCCTCATCTCTAGGTTATTTGGAGACACAGTTCACCTAGCTTCTGCTCAGCAGTGTCTGTAAACAAGTTTCAGGTGCAACAGAGGAAGTTTCCCTTGTTAAGCCGAGATAGAGACAAACACTTTTACCTCCTTTTTCTCTTTCACCAGATTTTTATAATGCTGTTACACTATTCAAGCATTGTAAGCATCTCCTGCTAAAACTAACTGCCTCTGGAATTAAAACCTCTGGCAAACTTATCTGTGACATCTGGGCTGCTTGAAGTATTTGCAGGGCTTTTTGTTTGTTTTTGCGGCTGACAGAAAACAGGAAGACAGTGACAAGTTGGACAATTTGTGATAGGAAAGCTCTGTCAAGGAGAAACATATTTTCTCAATGTGCACCTCAGAGTTTTATAGCATCCCATCCTATTTGTGTAGGAGAGATGTCTTTGTCCTGTTGTGCAGTTTTCCTTTTGCAGTGGAGCGGGGTGCTGAGGGAGTAGTGAAAGGAGCTGTGAACCAGAGGACATATTTTTTTGAGTAATCCAACCAAGTCAGCTTCTAAACTACCCAGAGATTTTTGGGAAGATGGTCTTCTTTTTATGTAGAGGGGAGCTAGAATTACAGAAAAATCCATGCAGGTAAATAGCACCTTAAGTTTAGGTATCTAAGGGTGGTTAATTCTCACTACTGGTGGTCTGATTATGTCTACCATGGTGAGCATTGACCTGGAAATCTGAAGGGTAACAAATGTTGATTGAGGTTCATCAAGACAGGATTCCGATCATGCCAGCTACTAAGGCTTTGCTAAAACTCCAGAAGGCTAAGTTTTTATTAAGCCAAGATATGTCAGTGTTTGAACCAGAAATGATCCACTTTTCTGGCAAGTGCTTACCTCAGGTCTCCGAAGCACTATGTTTTTATAGGTATGAAAGAGTACTGCCTTCATCCATACCTAGTCAAAAGTTTCCTGTGTGGGCAAGAACTGAACATTCTTCTATCTTATGTAATAAAAATTCCATTCCTTCCAAGATGAGTGTATGTGGCAGGATAGTTCACATGTGTAGCTAATCCCTGTAGTCTGTTTAATGGGAAAATTAAATACAGCATAACACATGACTGTAAATTTGACTCAGAATTAGATTATGTCACACTGGAAACATAAAACAGATTTTATCTAATCTGTTACTTAAGGGTATTGTCTGGTTTGAGGGACATTTAGAACTAGAACTGATACTTAAAAGAGAGAGCAGAAAGAGTGGTTAATATAAAATGTAACAAAAGAGCAATTTTGCATTTCAAGCCATGGGCTTTTATTCTCTCTGTTCAAGCATATTAGAGCTTGAAGTAATT
The DNA here is from genome assembly GCA_910950805.1 of Acrocephalus scirpaceus scirpaceus. Taxonomy (NCBI): domain Eukaryota; kingdom Metazoa; phylum Chordata; class Aves; order Passeriformes; family Sylviidae; genus Acrocephalus; species Acrocephalus scirpaceus. The sequence goes on from OU383776.1 coordinate 41,074,282, forward strand.
ACTAGTCTACTCATCTTGATTAACAGTATTTACTGGGGACACTATGAAGGCCTTCTGACTTCGATGGGACCACAGTTTTCTTTTTTGCTAATACAGTTTTGCAGCCATACCATTTGTCATTTGGTGTGTTTAGGGTGTGCAGTCTGAGAGGTTATAAAACAGTTTTTCTTTTATCTGCTTTCTTTAGTTGAATTATGTCAGGAATTATGATCTTCATCAAGTTGTGTTCTTGTCTACAAGGAGTTTTCATCCACTTACAGTCTTCGTTTTGAAGAGCAGGAGGTTGCAGACAGTCCTCAGTTTTAAGAGCTGGTACTAGCACAGAAATCCTTAGGTGTTCAGCTTCTTGCTTAGTGTAGTTTTTTCTGACCATAGCTTTTTGAAACTTAGTTTGCTTTTGACTGTCAAAATATATCATATGCACTTCGATGCTGCATCTGGAACCTGTAACTTCTTAACAGGTTGAGAATCATCTTTGTTAATTGGGAAGGAAGGGTATGAGAAAATCTTTCATATTCTGTCATAACTTACCCAGAAACTCCAGAATTGCTACTGGAGAAGAAAAAGTTATTGGGGAAAAAAAAAAAAAAAGATTAAGGAGGTTTGGTCTTCTCTGCTCACCTGCACAGTGGTAACACAGAAAAAATATCTTGATGTTTACCATTTCCTAGGTGAAGTCTGGGCTCTGTTAAAAAGCTTGGGGAAGTCCATGTTGCTATGATTTCTTTGCTGCTAAAATTATTTAGAACATTTACTACCCCTGGCTACAAGTGATCTTGAATATCAACTGGTACTGTCTGGCTTACATCTAGACTGGAGTGACCATATCTTCCTTTAGCATGGCACTCTGAACCATGATAAATACACGGCATGGAAAACTGAAGAGAAAGTATTATAAATGGAGAGAAGCTTACAACTTTTCTCCATGTTATGTCACTGAACTGCCATGCCAACTGAGTGTGCAGACAGGCTTAACAAATCTGCCAGCAGGGCTTCCTAGGGCACTGCCAGCACACTGAAAATACATCCAGCTTGAGCAGAGAATGCTTATATGCAGGAAAGCTGAGGCTGGGCACCAAGGTCTTTAGACCTTGTGCCCCTCACACAGGCACTTCTCCTGATCTAAGATGCTGTTAGAGCAGGAGCACAAGGGCTGGGAATAGGCCCTTGACCCTGTGTCAGCCCAACCTTCTGCCTACCCAACTTTAGTGTTGGACTGCGTAATGTGGGACTAGTGCACTAAGAGAAAGAAGTCAGCCCTGGAAAAATCCCTCTGTGGAAGCTGTGTTTTTGTCAGTAAGGTGGGGTACCAGCACATCAGCGCAGTCCTTTGTTGTTTCCAGACATCTTGGAAATGCAAGTTTTTGGGTAGTTCTGCTTAGCAGAGAAGACTAGGGAAGGGGTTGCTGGGCTTGAAAGGACAAAGTGTGAGAAGATGTGAAGCCTTTCTAAGAAAAACACCTTGATGTGCGTGAAGACTTGATAGTGCTGTGAACTCTGGCCTTGGGTTTTGTCAGCCATTCTCTAGTGGAAGGAAGAGCAAGGCTTCACAAGCATCTGGCACCGAAACACAGAAGGAGGAGGGAAGAGCCTCAAATGGCTTTCAATCATCATTTCAGTGGAGTGACCTCAGCAGCGCTGTTCTGAGCACATCTGTACTAACAGAGCCTGAAGTAGAGAGGCTGTGGTCATTGACATGGAAAATAAGTATCTCCTGGTGGGTTCAATTTAGAATTAGATAAAATTCCAAGGCTTGGAGGCTGCTTCACAGAATAAACAACACAAAGTTCAGATCAGGTGAGTATGGCTGAGCAGAACCTTTGACTGTATCCTGGTAGCAGGCTTGGTTGCCAGTGGAAGAAATTTTGATCATGTTAAAGACCAAGCTGCTGGTGAGAGCTTGATTGGGACAATTAGAGTTCAGTCTGAGAGTTACTAAGTGTAGATAGATATTCGATATTCACTATTCGTAGTGAACTCTGAGATACCAGAAGACTGATCACTGTTTCAACATGAATTGAAGACAAGAGTCTGGGACATGGAATGAAAGCTGTGATTTCTGACAAAACTAGTCCACACCTAGAGGTAAACTATTGCTTAGAAGGAGTGACAACTTCTTTTAGTGTTTCCAGTCCATAATATTTATGTGCTTCTGGTATGTTTGTACGTATTTCTGTGAGGAAAGCCTCTCTACCTGTGTGCAATGTCTGCATTCTCCAAACATTCCACTCAATCATCCCAGCAATTTTGAGAGTGAATCCTTTAAAAAGCATGTGAGTGCATTCATGCTTTTTTGAATAAACAAGATTAGTCACCATTCAAACTTTTTTGAATTAACACTACAAGTACTACTTGACTGCAGCCATGGGAATGCAAAGAGAATGGTGAGAACATAGCAGTACAGTTGTCCAGTAAATACTGCATGTGTATAGAAAGACATTCCCCTGTGAAATAAATCCAGAAACTGTTCTGAACTTTATGCAAATATTGATGACTGGGGAAGGCTGAACAAAATTTTTATCTTTTGTGTAGAAATGCCAAAGCCTGCTAAGCTATGCTCGGATTTTAAAACTTTAACCTCTGGCAAAGCTTGTGAGCTAACTTTTAAATCTGAGTTTGTCTATTTGTAATTGCGGGCTTCTCGGATTTCTGGAAAGGTGGTGACTGAAAAAGGAGGGGAAAAAACATTGAATGAAGCAGTTTGAAACAGCACTCAAAAGTAAAAAAGAAAGATCCTATGCAGCTGATATTTCAGAATACTTCAGCACTCACTATTTAAGGCAGCTCATTTTTCATCTCCTCTTCTGAATCAGAGTCACTTAAGTTTTCACAAAAACTTTTTGGGTACTTGGTTTGTGAATGCCTAGCCATGGAAGATCTTTGACAACACATCTGACTTTAGGCACTTTAAGCGGCATTAAGTAAAGTATTCTTAAAGTAAGGTAAGTTAAATGTAGAGCTGCGGAAGACTTTATTCCAAGCATCTCCCTTTCCCTACCTCCCCATTTTCAATCTATCTTCAAGAGTCTGATAGCCCTTTGAGGCAGGTGGTTATAAGCAAAAGCAAAACAGTGGAGAATTGTCTCAGGGTGTCAGGATCTGGAAATGCTATGAATTCTTAGCAAATCAGTGTTTTGCTAACATTCCAAAAGTAACAAGAGTGAATGTGCCTTTAACAGTACTGATAGTTTATCATGTTCCGTTATGATACAAGAAAACAAACCAAGTGTCAGTATTTTGTATGAGTCATTCTAGTTGTGTAGAGTTGCTCGAATGTGTTGAGGTGGTTGAGTTAACCCTCAGTTGCTGCCTCAAGTACATGAAGCCCTGGGTTCAACGAGGGAGAGGGTCTTTTTGCAGGTCTGGAAAACCTACAGTGGCAGGCTTGAATCGGGAGAGTTACGGTGCCGGAGATGCGGCGGCAGCGGCGCAGCAGGGGCAGCACAGCGGAGAGAAGGATTGCGGTGCTTGCGTGCGGAGGCGTCTGTGAAGGCGCTGCTTTAAAAATAAAGAAAACAATCGAATTAACAGTGAAAGGGGAAAAGAGCTGCTGGTGACCTGCAGGGAAGGGAAGAGGAGCTGGAGGAGTGTGCGGGTTTTGCTGCCGGTGCCCGCGGCTGCCGCGAGGGGGTGCGGCGGGAGCACTGCTGCCCGCGGCATCCCCGCAGCGGGACCGACCCGCCGACCTTCGGCGCTGTGGGCGCTTCACCAGCATCAGAGAATGGCTCAGGTGGGGGTTGTTAAAGCTGTTGTGTTGTGTTGAAGGTCACTGGATGTGCGGTAAACAGGTAGAGAAGCTGTGAGGGAGACTTCGGTCCTGAAAAACACTCTGCTCTGATCTCGTGCAATATGAGCATAAAATCGTACAGTGTGAGGTCACAGGGAAGCTTTTCTTTTTGTTCATTCTCTCGCTTCTTCCTTTCCTGCCACACTTCCTCTATCCCTCTTCTTCCCTTCCTTTGTCCTTTCTATCTTTCCCTTCTTTCTTCCCTTCTCCTTTCCACCCATCTGTCCTGCTGTCCTTTTATGCATCCCTTTTTGTTCTTTTTCCATACTTTTCTTTATCCCTCCTTTCTTTTCTCCATCTTTCTTTCTTCTCTTTTATCCCTCCATCCTTTTTCTTCTTTTTCCCCCTTCTTCCTGTCCATCCCATCTGTTCTATTTCTGTTTATGAAGGAGAAAAAAAAAAAAAAGGAAAGGAAAGCAAGATGTTTCATAAGGGACTGATAGACATCTTTAACATAACCTCCTGTCTGGAGTAACGGCTAGTTTTTCATTTATGCACAGAATACTACTTGTGTCTGGTTTTGTGTTTCTGGTTGAGTAATTTTCTGTGGGAGCATTAGATTTGGGAAGAAATTGACTGTGTTATGTAGTTTGTTCACTGTGGGCCATTTGAATCCTAGCTCTGACAATCAAGTCCACAGGCTTCACAGGTCAGGGAGGAGGAGGGAGATGTGAATCTGCTTGTGACAGTTCACTTGGGAGCCTTCACTCATTCTCTCTGTGCATCTCTTCCTCAGGTTTTATGAGCTAATGGTCCTTCCACCTCTGTAAGCAGGGGGAATCCAGGTCAGGGAGTTTGAGCTTGGCATTCAGACATGGACTCAGGCTGAGCCTTGCTCAATGCCTTTCTCCTCCATTAACAGCTTTCATTTCACCCTTGAGTCAACCATATGCCATGTCCTATGGCTAATGGTTTATCCCTTTGAAGACAGTCACCAAAGCATACTTAAAGTGACTAAACAGAGTCCCTAGAGTAACATCCAGTTGCAGACGGGATAGATAGGGGTTGTTATTATTGCCATTACTGTGAGAAGAGTTAAATTCTAAATCCAGTATTGGGAGATTTTGTATGTGTGTGTATGTGTGTGTGTGTACATGTAGCACATGCAGGTGTGATGTGTTAGTGGGACTGTTGGCTTCTATAGTTATAGTCTATTCAGTTTTCCTTTGGGGAAGTCCATTGGACTTGGAAAAGAGAAAAAAGGGGCTGCTCTATTAATGCCATATTGCACCTGTGTACAAAACAGCAACTGAAAACTGCTCTGAGTTATTGTGCTATATTTGGACTGGGTGGCTCTGTTCTTCTGTGAATATATCATTGCATGTCCTCTTGAACTGAACCAAATAAACTGGTGACGCTTGTGTCATCACAGTCATTGAGGTCTAGCTGAAATCTCTGTCCTTCAAACTGCCCTCTGTAGAATAAGCTCCCATTGCCTAGGATCGTACAGTCTTTGCATGTCCAAGGTCACAACAGATCAATCTGATCACAGAAACCAGTCTCCTGACTCCTTCCTTCAACCCACTCTGGTTTCTAACACATGGCCATAACATATAGGTATCACAAACATGTCACTTGCCTTTTTTTTTTTTTTTTTTTTTTTTATGTCAGAAAGACTCCTTTCCCTTTATGAAAATAAGTTTCCTGGAGGGCACTATGCATTGTTGATATTTCTACTGCAGGAGAGATAGAAAGAGGAGTGGTCTTTTTAAGTAGCAGGCACACTGCTGTCCTAGTGGAACTATGCAGCCACCTCTATGGCAGGAGCTGTTTCCACAGGGTGAATATGAGGATGAAGGGTATCGGAGAAGATGTCAACTATGCCATTGTGACAGACCTGTAGGTTCAGGGAGAGTCACTGGCAGGATTTGAGAAACCCTCAGAGAAAAGGTTTTATTAGAAAAGTTTTCCAGCAGGCTGCTTCCAAGGACGGTATGTACCTTTGCAAGAAGGAAAGAAAAACCTCCCATGCAGAGCTTCTCCATTCCAATGGGAACAGTATGACTGGTAAAAACTGGTATCCCAGGGCAGCCAGTGCCTCCTTCTTGTTTCTGCCCTCTGCTGTACTTCTGCAATGATCCAGCTTTAGAACAGTGTCCTGATCATCTCAAGAGAAGTTACATTAGGACAAGTTAGCTAAGGCTTTGAAAAACAAATGTGAAAATATAGTAGCTGCTAGTTGACCCTGTTCTTGGAAAGAGTGGACTGGAAATGCAGAAGTAGAAATTGCCCCATAATGAGTGTGTTTACTGTCAAGCTCTAGAGGACTAATGCAGCTGCTAGTGTACTTGTGGGATTAGTTAAAAGGCAGTGTTTTAAAAGTCAAGGCAGTTATACAGTGAAGGAACTTGCTTGGGCACATGGAGGATTTCTGTTCCTCATAAAATCTGAGATGAGGATTGGCATAATTTTTGAAAGATGGGCTGTAGCTCAACCAAAAGGTATGGGATGAATGCAGAAATTACTGAGTGAGGGGTTTTTTTGTCACAAGGTTCTAGTCTGGCAGACATTCTGAGCCAGACTTAGTGTTGCAGATTCCAGCAGTCCTAGATTAATCTTTTTTATCTTGGTACATTTTGATTTAAATGCAACTTTTACTTAGGCATGTTGCTCGTGGCATGTGAGAATGTACTGCAGATGTACAAAAGGCTAAGTGGGAATGCTGGATGATAAGATGAACTGTGGAAAAAAAGGAATTGGTTATCAACTAGACTGAAACTGATATTAAGCACAGTTTTTCCTGCCTTTATGAAGTGTCAGCAAAGGTCAGAAATTGGAAAACTATTTCATAGCAATAACAACAAATTGAAGTGTGAGCAGGAAGATTTTTGAAACAAGATCAGAGAGAGGGATTTAAAATAGGTAACTGTCCTGTTAACTCAGGTCCATTCCTTGGTTATTTGGCATTGATATGCCCAGGTTATTTTTCCCATCTGTGAGTGAAGTGTCTCATCCCACTTTGTCCTTAGACTTGGAGTGAAGACCATCTCACCTGGGTGAGCAGCCTTTTGGCAGGGACCATCCTACCACCATCCCTCATTCTAGCTGTGAGGTCCCTCTTGAGACTCATGCCAGTTCCGTAAATGCCAAAACTCACTGGTCTCAGCAGCCAGTGTCCTTGATTCCATCCCCAAATTTGCCATCTACTCTCATCCCTTCTCCAGCTCACACCTGACTCTTAGAAACTGATAGAAATAACCAGGCCATTTTCCAGGCCTGGAACAATCCAGTTTCTAGGCAAATTGTATAAGGGGAAGCAATTCTTTGGCTGCAGCATGAGCTGTACCTAACAGCAGGATGGAGGCAGAGCTTGTTGTTAAGAGAGTGCCACTTCAGTCCACAAAAAAAGACCAAGGGAGGGGATATAATTTCTAAGAGATGTTGAGAGTGAAGTAGCTTCATCTAGGCATTTTGTTTTGAAAGTATGGAATTAATTGCACAGCTGCTTGCCAATGACATTGCTTCCTCTTGAGGGGAGGTATGAAGATGGATTCCCAAGACACCAAAGATGGCTGAGGATTGCTTAGTCCCAGGATGGATTTTTAAATGCATCTCATTGTTCATTCTAGGCTTCCATGACTTTTCCTCAAGTTGACTTTGAATGCAAGTGTCATTAAAGCTGCAGTAAGCTGCTAGGTCTATATAGCTCTTCTTCTGTCCAGGATTTTAATTTGAGTTCTTAGTGTCTGTTTCCCTTTTGATCCTAAAAGGTCAAACTTGTCTCCAGTGGCAAGTTGTGCAGAGAAATTGCAGCTACAGTGAGCTGAAGGTACCTCCATGGCACTGACAGGAGGGAAACCACATGAAAATGAGATTAAATGGCAGGAGGACATATAATGGGTAGGAGAGATGGTGTCCACTGCTCTGCCTGATGTTTCCTCTCAACTGCACAGGTGAATTTGCCACAGATGATATCTGTCATTGATTTGCTCATGGCTTTTCCCCCTAAGTCTGTGATGAAAAGTTTTCTTCCTCTGGGCATTTGGATCAAAATCACCAGGAGCAAGTTTTATCCAATCCATCTTACCCATTACAGGCAGTTCCGAGGGCACCGTGTGTTTATCACCCTGTTGTGTCCACACCTAAGCCCTGAAAGGAAAATTATCTTCCAGCTTACTTACATAAAAGCTGACCTTTAAGAAGTGCGTTGAAACTCCTTGAACATCACTGGAAGTATTTGCAGACTTAAGCTTAAGCACTTTCCTAACCACTCTGGTAAATTAAACTAGCTGGGGCTGTTCACTAGGTCTAGGTTTTCCCTTCTCTCACCCCACACAGATAACCATATATCTTATGATATCTATAAGGTATCATATATCTTAAACTCTAAGCAGGCCATTGTGTCCTTTGGCAAGTCCCAAAAGGGCCAGGTAAAAATGCAGTTAAAGACACTGCAAATTATTTAAACTGAGAATAATGAAAGGACTTCTGTCCCACAAAAGCTGTTTGTGGAAGAAGTTACTATAAGGCACTGTATCATGTCTACTGGCCAAGAGATAACAGGCAGAGAAAGATAATTCAATTGAATGTCTAATATTTGCTGTTGAGGTTAGTGGTTAACTCATCTGATGTGTGAAATCAGGTACCTGTACATTCAGAATTGTTTTGGCATCTTTTTCCTCTTACCCTCCTTATAAGAGCAAGCAACGTGATAGCTTTTACTCATTCTATTCCAAACTACTTAGCTTTCACAAAGAGAAGGCAAATTCTTAATTTTTTTTTCCCCCAGAGTCATGTTAGAGCAATATTAGTGTAAACATATATGTGGACTTGTGCGCACATGTGCACTCTGGTCCATCACAACTGCAGCAAGAGAGGAGTTGATTTGAGTTTCAAGACCTCCTAAAGCTATATTACAACACAGAATTTATCCACTGGGGAAGTGTCAAGAAAAGACTTCTTTTCTAAGACATTTTTAACTCATGGTTCCATAAAAGTGTTGGAGCTCCTGGAAAGACCTTCTTGGGGAGCAGTCCTGTGAAATATGCCAACAGCTGGATGGCACAAATTTGGAAAACACTGCTATCCTTAAAGAATAGAACTGAAAGCCTCTGTGAGAAGCAGTGAATTTTCCCAAATAACCCTTCTAATTCTATATTAATGTTATAGAGAGGAACAAATGCATCTTCTTTTGATAATGCAGGGAAACAAGTGTTTTGTGGAAAAGCAGAAATTTCACCATGGCTCACCAGGGAAGTGTAGAAATGTCCAAAGCAGTGAGTTCACTTTGATTTTTTTTTTTTTGAGCTGTGGTTGGTTAGCGGCTCCCTTAGTGGATTAAAGAAATACCAAGCAGCCTCAGAATTGCCTTGTTTCATGGCACTTTTCATAATGTTTCTCACTGTCAGTTTCATGGCAAAGTTCACTTCATTTCAGATCAATGCCAAAGACTCCAGGCACAAATAAAACCTATACATCACTTTGGAGTTGAGAGATAAGGAGCAACTTGAGGTATTTAGAACTGAAATTAGTTTGTGAGGCTATTTCTGTTCAGAAAACCATGATGACTGCTGGCTCTAAACTGGGGAGTAGATAAGATAAAAAGTATAAGACAGCATTTACCCTCACAATGTTTGTACGTCTTTTCCTGACCATCAACAGGGCACGTGTCTGTCCAGTAAGACTGCTCAAGGGTTGTCATCACTGTTCCAGTGATGGAAATCTCCACCTCCTCCTGCCTAGGAGCCAGTCGAGGTTTCCATCCACCTCCAAGCTCCACCAGAGGAACAAGAGGCAGCTTTTGAACCTGCATCACACCACAAGGGCTCCCAAGCATCTCACCTGCTTCCACTGCAGCTTGCTGACCTGTAGGTCTTTACTATGTTCAAGGGCATCACAACCAATGATTGTTGGTTACTTTTTTTTTCCTGTCACCCATAATCAACTGTAGCTGAAGATGGGATACTAGGTTAGTCTAGCTTTTTGTGTGATCAGAATGGTCATTTTTATATATGACAAAATATGATTAAGGATGAAGTGAAGAATGGGCATGTGGGCCTGCTTGACAAGGGAAATTATTGGGTGTGGAGGGTTTTTCAAACAAGAAGGGGAGGATATACACTTGACCAGGAATGACTCTACCAGCATCTCAGGGCACCTTCCTTAAGCAGTTGTCTGTTTCTCCTGTTCTCAGTGCTCTGCTTCTGTCCTATGTCTGCTATATCTCTTTCCCCAGCACAGCCATCCACATTTCTAACTCAGTTCTTGCCTGGAGCATACTGTGTATAATGTTTCTAGGTAGGAATGTGGGGGTGGAAAGACCACATGAGGTCATAAAGTTTTGTGGAGTTGCAATTTGATCCAAAAAGTGAATTACCAGGTGCTTCTTCAGAGAGGGATTGGGGGTTTATATTTAAATACGTCATTTATTAAGGCCTTTTATTCCAGAAGATAATCAATTCCATTTATTCTCTAAATGTGCATTTGTTTTACCATAGCATAATTCTAGGATGATATTTAAATTGTTTGGTAGATTTAACTTAACAAATTAAGAAATAAAAAAGTAATAAGGCAATGCTACATATAATTTTTCCTAAGAAATAGGATTTTACCAGACTACTGAGTAATAAAGCCTTAGAAAGGCAACATATTTCTGATCTTTATTTTCATAAATTTACCTCTACATTGCAGAGAAGGGGGAGAGGAGTGGCACTGCCCCAGTAATCAGCGTGTGAACTCCCAGGGCCAGGGTGGATATAGCATCAGTCAGTAGGCTTTCATCAAGATGGTGTGGCAAAGAAGCTTTGTAGTACTCTGCATATGTATGTACTGTTGCTGAAATTGTTGTTATCTCTCAGGGAGGCTTCTTGTTACATGAGGTTCCTAAGAAAGGGCATTATTCTCCTGTAAGCTGGCTTGGCTGGGAGGCGGCTGGGTCTGTTCTGCAGCAGACAGAGCTTCTGGAACCCAGGTTGTATTTTATTTCTGCTGTGTTTCTGAGTAGAACCACTGAGTGCTGCTCCCCTACCCACTTGTTCAGGCATTCAGCAGGGAGAATCAGATGCAGGCAAAAACGGCTTGGAAGGCAAGAGTCTGTGGTCAGTGGTCTGCTTATGCTGGGGCACCTGGAAAGCTCATCCAAATGAGATTTTAAAGTGCTTACATTAAGTCACATTGGAACTTTTTTTTATTATTTTTATTGTTTTTTTATTATTTTTAGCTATAAACCAGAGAGAATTAAGATCATTTTATTTCTGAAGGTGTATCCTCACCAAAGTGTAATGGAAATACTTATATTCACACTTTCCATTAGTTCAGCAAAAGTTTTGCAGTCTGTCCTTGCACCAACAGCCCTAAAATGCCTTGCCCTTGCTGATGAGTCCAGAGTCCATGTCTAGCGCTAGCCAGGGGAAACCAGGTGCCCAGCCTGCAGTGCTGCTGTGGTATTACACATGGGATGTTACCCAAAGAGAGTAGGAAGTCAGGTTTGGACCATGTTCAAAGGAACGGGAGAAGTGTTGGAAAAGCATGGACAGGATTTGTGGGGCTGGACATTGAGCAGTGGGGAAATGAGTGAATAGAGAGGTCCTTGGTAGAGACCTAATAAAAGGAGGGAGGAGAGTGAGAACAGAGAACTTGGGAAGCAAGATGTGTCTGGGAGATAAGGCTGCAGGAAGAGTAGGGGAGAGGCACGTAGTCATTTTTGGCTCAGTGGGAGATTGGAAACTGGGAAAGGGGGGAAACAGAGATATGACCAACCCACAACAAGGGTGGAATGAGTGGAACAGAGAAGGAAGGTGGCCTTGCGGGGGGAGGAAAAAAGGCTGTCGATACAGATGGTGTTGGGCTGCCCTTCTTCCCCTGGGGTCAGCAACCAAATTGACTTCACTGACCACCCTCATCATCTTTTCCTCGCCTGCTTAGCCACGCTGTTGCCATGCAGTGACCATGGCAACCCAGGTTTCTGACTGGCTGTTCTAGGATGGTAGCTGTAATGATAGCAGTAGTGAGTATTGACAGAGGGGAGGGGAAGGCAAGCAGCTGTGGAGCAGGGGAAGTTGCCTGAGTACAGTAATCGTCTTTGGCAGGTCAAGGGTGAACCGTGGCCTGCGGGAGTTGTACAATGCCCAAGGCTAGCAAACTGGTGTTATAATAAACCCCAGATGTTTCCGCTATTACAATGTATATGCTATGTTTAAACCTGAAAATGCATCCTAGGATCTGGTGGGTAGAGAAACAGTTATTAGCTGCTTGGAAATGACTTGCTGGTAATGTATCTGTTCCCCCTTGATATTAGCTGTTGCCCATTTAAAATACAAATCTTCTAAGCAGAGACCCTCATGAGCAGCTTCTTTGCCAAACCAGTGGTTCCATTCGGCTTCATAAGAAACAACACAGTTCTCCCTGACAGGTTTCTGGGAGGCTGCATCCTGGGCACAGCAGCCCTGGGAGCCATGCTCACAGCCGGCATGCATTGGTGTGGGAGAGGTACTGCTCTCAGGTGGGGGAGTGCAGCCAGCCACAGGTGTGCAGAGAGCACTGTTTTATTTCCCCAGACTAATTAATTATTTTAGAGCTGGGAGCCAGAGCCCTTGTGGTACATCATGGGCCACAGCATAACTTTGAATAAGCATTTAAGAGAGGGATAGGATTTAGTTGATCAGGCTTTTACAACAGAACAATTGCTTGTCTATAAGAGTAAATTAGTCAGCTAAACTGTGAATTTGTGGCCAAATGGTTGCTTTGCACAGGCCCTCCAGGTGATCAGTCCTACAGATGGTCCAAGCAAGGCACTCAAAATATTAACATTTAAAGTGAATGAGTTCAACTGTGGGAAGGCCTGGAGTGGAGGCTCCTGTTCAGAGATGAATCATTCATTCTGAGTGAATTATACCAAAGCCACACAAATTTGGAAGAGACATTTTCACTTCAATGTTTTATTGGATTTAACTAATCCAAGAAAAATGCACACCTTCAGTAAATCCTTAATAATTCCTCACACATGTCCCCTGCCTGCCCTCGCTTCTCTGCCCACCAGTCTGCACACTGTGCCACATCCATGCATCTTGTGGGCACTTGGGGTACAAAAGGACTTGTCTGGACCCCTCATTATGGGGTGTACTGAGACTAGCCCTTTGTGTCAGGAGTGGAAGAGGATTGCTTTAAGATAGGTTGTGCAAAAACACTGCTGAAGATCAGGTAAGAGGCAGGAAATTGAGTCCTCACCCAGACACATCAGTGCTGTGCTGTGAGAACCCTTTTGCCCAGGATACCTGGGGTACTTGGGAGAGTGGAGTAGTCACATTACACAGCATTTGTCATGCCTTGATATAGATTTTGGGTCTGCATAGAAATGAATCTTGGGGCTTGGGGAGAAAACTATGCTGATTTTGAGGCTTTGTTGCATTTTTCTCCCTTATTTTCTGTTCCCATTCGAAAAAGTCCCTGTGCAGCTATTCCATCACAAGTCTACTGTGACTTCTACTAAGGGCAATGTCTTTTCTTCCTGAGTGTTATTGTCCCCCCACATCCCACGTGCCTGCCTTAGAGTGATTTTCTTGACTGTTAGCCCTGATGGACAACTCCCTGCCTAGACATCCTGTTTTACAGTATTTCACATCACACCTCATAAGAAGGGATCCAGTACAAGCATTCTGCTAGGCAGAGTGCCTGCATGATGATGTGAAGGACTCTCCATACTTTTCTCTGATTCACTTGGACTCAGAATTGTGGCTGAAGGACCATTCATGTCAGTAGTTTCTAACACGATACTCCAGTTTAAAATGCAGCTAAGCCATGTCAGTCAATATGAATTCAATGCCTGAGGTGTGAAATGACCAGAGGTCTGTGAATTCACATCCTATCCTACTAATTAACTTCCCCATATGGAAAGTCAAATGTGTAGAAATGTTATTTGCCTGAGATCTTTTCTGAATGTTAGAGTTTTCTGTTTTGCTGATTGCAAAAAGGTTTTTTCTAGTGTTTTTCATCTAATTCAATGTGATGACCAAGTCACAGTGAAATTGCTGAGCAAGACTTAAACCAGTATTTTTCTTTCTCAATCGATCCATAAAACTGACTTCCTTTTTTCAGGATGTGATGACAATTTACTCAAACGAGACTCATAAAGTCACTCCTAGTACTTAGTTTAGTGATCCTGTTGAGTCTGAATTCAAAACATGTTTTAATAAAATTCCTGCTTTTCTCCTCTCTTAGGGGTCTGGTAGGTTCAGCTAATGCCAAATCCTTATCTTTTTCTGTGCTTTGGTCTTTTTCTATCCCTCTGCATAATAATCAGTAAGATAACTAATACATCAGAAAACACATTATTTTCCAGCCTAAAATTGAAAATGTAAGAATTTATATTGTTCTTATAGAGATAGAGTATCCTCAGAACCTGGAAAACTGAGTTATCAAATTGAAATTAAGGGCTATGCTTAATTACAAATAAAGGTGTCATAAGAGCTAGAAGCCAGTGACAGTATTTCTCCTTTTTTTTCTTCTTTTTCTTTCTGGAGAAGGAACGGGGTATAAGAAAATAAAAAGATGGTTGTCCTGGTTTCAGACAGATTTGGGAGAAAACCTCCTACAGAGCCCTCCCTCCCCTCCCCCGCGCAGCAACTCCTTTTTCTCCCTGCACCAGAGGAACAGAGTAACAGAACAGAGCGACTATCTTCAAGAAAAGACTTCCTCAGAGAGAAGTGGAAAAAACCTGTTAATTAAACAGGCGAAACACTCCCAGCACAATACCTGATGACAAGAACTTCGTGCCACTCTGGAGAGATGACAAATTTAGAGAGAGAAGGTCTCCCCTCGAAGATAGTTGCTCTGTTCTGTTGCTCTGTTCCTCTGGCACTGGGAGAAAAAGGAGTTCCTGCACTGGGTTGGTCTTGGTGGGGTGGGTCCCGGGTGGAGGCCCCCCAGCGCTTCCCCCAGGTCCTCAGTCCAGAGAGATTGGAGCAGTTCCAAGGAGAGGAAAAGAAAGAAAAAGAGAGGAAAAAACTTCAGCTAGCTACAAGATCTACAGCTAGCTAAGCCACAACTAACTAACTGCCAGGAAAAAAAAAAAGCAGAGCCTCTTTCTGTCTCGCCGTGTGTTGAACTCCTCCACTTCCAGGGCCGCTCCTAGGAGCAGAGTTTTCCTGGGGAAAAAAACAAAGCATACTTCCCCTCCCATTTGCACCCAACAGATGACTGGGGATACAAACATCATAATGTCACCCTAGGACAATGGTTAAAACCAGTTGTTGAAGTTCAGTGCTTCCTCTGATTACTTAGACAATGTTTAGAATGGGGAAAGAAGCCATGGGGATAAACAGCTGTCAAGCATCTCAATACTATCAAAAACAATGCCGTCTCCTGAGCACTGATAAATACTGAGGAATTAAATTTAAAACTTTTTTTTTCTTTAAATCTACTGAGAAAGATTAGGATGAAAATATTGTGAGAGAGAAGATACCTGGCCCTGGAGCTATTTGCCTTTCTTGGTATGGAAACGTTGGCTTCCATGATTATATTCCATGTTTGGTATGTATTCAGTCAACCCTGGACTGGTCTGCAGAGGCTACAGATGGAGGTGCCATACACTTCCAGCAGAGACAATCACTTTGTTGGTGATTTGCTGGATTTAGGTCTTCCTCTATTCTCTCTAAGCTCATGTCAGAGTTGTTGCTGGGAATCTCTGAACACACAGTATGTGCTCACTTCCTCTTCCTCCATAGCAAATAGCTTGATTGTTCCATAGGCTTCAGGAAAACATTAATTTGATACTGCTTTTCCTCAATTGTTGGTCTGTTTGTTTACTACAGGAAATTCATGAAGCTCATGGAATAAGTAGTATGGAAAAGGATCAGACCTGGAAATGACATCTTGCAAAGTCCAAAGCATGCCTTAAATTCTTTCCAGAAACAGTGATTAAAATGGAAAAATATGGTAGACTTTCAGTGTAATTACACTGTTGGGCTTTTTTACTATGTTTTTCAGCCATTAGGTTTTATGACATCTTTCAGTAGCCAGATACAGATTCAGAATCAGTTAATACTTTGAAAACAGAATGCTTATAATCTACAAAGTATTTTGCTCTATTAATTTTTTCCATTTCTCCTAACAATAATGGTGTCTAGCTTGGTTACTTCCTACATAGAATTCCCTTTGCAGCCAGAAGGGGGACTCAGAATATTAAATTTCAGCAGATGCGGTGAACTTGTCCTTAATGTTCTTTTTTTTCTGAACTTTGTTTTCTGATACCGTTGTGATTCTTCTTTGGCTTCTTCCATCAATCTTTTATGGCTTTCATTGTCATAGCTTTCATTACTACGGACTTAGCATTATGGAACAAATTTTGCAGAAGGAAATACTGAAATGGACATTTGGACATGTCTGGAACCAGGTTCCAGTCTATCAGGAAGTGGTTTGATATCTCACTTCTTCGTTTGTCACAGGAATTTTCAGCCCATATGTTGCTGTATCTCCCCAGGGGTATATCTTCCTTCCAGTGTGTCAGTAGGATCCCAGATTGTAATTAATAAGGGAATATTCTGGCTGTTGTGATACCCAAACATAAGAGTGGCTACATGTGATGAAGCTGGAGAATTTATTTTATTTCTGGTCCTCCAAGAAATAGATAAGCAGTCTGCCAGGCTGTCACAGCATGACACCAACACCACAGGGTGGGAACCTTCTTGCTTTTCCTAACCTGGACTTTATCCTGAGGGGTTGTGTCAGGGTACCCTTGTGCGAGACTTTCTATTCTGTTATTATAGTAAGGATTATGTAGATGGCTGCCTTCCTTGCAGCTCACCTGTCCAAACCTGTACAGAGCTGGTTTGAAGACTGGTGAGATTCTGCAAAAGCAGCTTTGCTGCAAGATCGTTTGAAGTTGTTCTGTTAGTGCTCTTCAGTAATTCCTCACCAGCAAAAAAAAAAGCACCTTTTATGGTGCATGCTGTGTGTATGCAGTCCATGTGATTCATGACTGAAGTTGGTGTCTTGGATAGGAAGTAAAAGCGAAGGAAAAGTTTCCTGTTGCACAAATTACAACAAACTGATACTTCTAATAGAAATTATATGGAACAGATAAACCACAGAGTATGATATACAAAAATCTCCAGCTCAGTAGCAGAAAAATGATTGTATTGTACTCAAGGTTATTTTCCCTGAGAATGAAACAAAATGGAGGCTAAGAAAAGGATGAGACCTTGGTATGATTAGTCCTTTTGTGCTGAAGTTTATGGTCACATTGATGTCTTTCTACCCTGAATGCTGAATGCATGTATGAGTGTTAACACACAAAGTCAATGTCATTAAAGCCAGATTTCTTGATGCTATTGAAGCAGAGAAAGCATTGCCTCTAGAAAGACCTGTTAGGACTAATTTAATCCAGAAGTTTATTGATTCAATTTAATTTATTAAGGAATTTATTTTAATGTGAGTTTAATCATAAATCAGCTTTGAATGAGTTTAAATGTGTTCACAGTGAGACTTTGCATTGGTTTAAATATAATTTATTTATGTTTTAATTAGATCCCTGCAAATTTGGATATAGAAAAGGTCTCTATTTCTTCCCTTCAGTAAACTGTAGCACATTTCTCCATCTTGTGGGGTGAAAGTCTAGCTGTAACGAATCAATGACAAAGCATTTTATTTTCACAGGGCCTGAAGTTTACCTTAGTTCTGTGCTGGGCCTTCAGTTCTTATCATATAATAAATAAAGCCCTGAATACTGGAAAATTGACATAATCAATTTTCAGGGTGTGATTTTATCCAAAACTGTGACACACAACAACCACCTGTAAGTTTTAAAAAAGTAGTGGGGGAAGTCAGTTTTACTTGATTTACCATGTCTTTATTCTTTTTGCTGGCAGTCTGTTCAGAATTTATGTGGAATTTATTCTCTAACTCTTTTTTAGCTAAAATTTACTATATAAATACTGTTCTGCTAATGGAGACTCTAGATTGGGGAATAAGGCTTGGTAAATTATATTGCATACTCTCCTTATATATTTGAGCTGGTCCACAAGGTTCACTGGTGGCTTCTACATAAGGAATGTCATTCTTTACAATAAAAGCTGTAATTCCTCCTTGACAGTAGCTACTGGTGGCCACAATCACAAGGGTGGAGTGTTAAATAATTACTAACTGTTTGATGCATGTTTTAGTCTTTTTCAAGTACTCACAGCTTTTAAGGCTATTGAGAGATCTTGACAAAAGGTTGACCTGGCACCATGGGCTACACTGTTATAGACTAGAAGGTCCAGGTTGGACTTGGTGGCCTGGAGATCTGTGTCACAGTTTTTCTGTATTTGTGTGAAGATTCCACTCCGATATGGATCTCTACTTACCATTCAAACACATTTACCAGTATGCAATTCCAGCACTTACTGTTGATCTAGAATATACTTTAAAAAGCCATGTAATTTTCCCTACGTAATTTTAAAACTTTTGCCTAGTGTCCAAAACCATTTCAGAGGTGCATAATTTGTCTTGTCCCTCCTGCAATGATTACTGCACCATGGCATGTATCTGCACACTTTACTTATGTGGTTATGGATTTTTTGGAGGCTGGCCTTTAAAAGTATGTCCAATCTTGTATAATAATTTAGCCAATGGAGAGATTCCCAATTATGTCTTTTTGCAAGCTGTTCCTAGTTGCAAGCATTGTCCTAGGTTACAATGTAAAATTGTGCCCAAGGTATGTATTCTATCCCATGAGTCGTTGGAGCCAAGGTGGGGCAGTGTTTTCCTTATCTTCTGTTAACGAGCCTAACAATGCCTTGCCACATGACTCATAGATAACTCCCTCCGGGAGTTATCTCTGTTTAATGGGCCATCAAGGACCCACTGCATGACTCATAGAATGAGATCATCCCCACTGTGAGATGCTCCGCCCAGGGGGAGGAGCCAAGCATTCCCACCTAGATATAATCCAGGGTTTGGGACAGCACAGGCAGCTTTCTTCCACTGGACTTCCAGAGGAGACAAGAGCTGCCAGATGTTTCTACAGGAATTACTGCTTTGACAAGACCATCTCATCTGGACTGCTACTACCACCCTAACTAACAGGGTGTCAGGTTGTATTCTGACTCTGTCAGTGGTTTTATTTGTACTATTACTTTTATTTTATTTTACTTTCCTTTATTTTCTTTCCATCTTATTAAATTGTGTTTCTAACTTGGAGTCCTTCACTGGTTTTGCTTTCAAACCAGCACAGCATTTAGCAGTATTTGGTAGAATTTTGTTCAGGTTCTCATTTGTCTAAAGATAGCACATACATTTTCAAACAGTTGTGTCATAAATGTTCCTTTCTACTGCAGTTTCCATTTCTGATTTACCATTGTGGCAGAGTATAAATGTGGAGTTCAAGTGTGTTTGAAGTAAACTATATTGAAGGGTACATGATGAGATCTCTCTGCCTACTGTGTAAGTCCATAATATTAAATGCTGCCATGTTTAAATTTTTGCTGAGCTTGGTTTGAGCTCATGATTTTTTTGCAATGGCCGGGTGTATGCAGTTCCCTGGTTCCTGAAATGCAACAAATGTCTTTCTGTCTCATTGGCTAAAGGGTTTACATTCCTACTGGTAAAAAAAAAAATTTAAAAATTGTAAAATAAAGGAAGATTTTTCCAACAGACTCTTCTGAGTGATGGCCACTTTGTGGCCAGCTTCAGTGACCTGGAGTAGTTGTGTTCTGTGTCCCTGGGGAAGAACACATCCTTTTGCTTTGGGTGTGTCATTTCTGTTGTCAGACCTTGTAATTTTTCCTTTAGCGTGCAGGTACAAAAGCAGTCATATTTCAAACTGAGTTTGGAATGGAGGCACCAATAATATCTCCATTCCTTTTCTACCTGGTAAAGATTAAGGCAGGCAGGCAGAGGAAGGGAACATTGAATTTTCAGTTGTTATGTAGTTGCGATGGGGCTGGCAAGTCCTCTGCTCTGTCTGTGATCAACACCAGAAGAAAATTATTAGAAAACCTTTGAGGTTGTGGTGGAAGAACTACTGTTGCTTTCCAGTCTGTGCAGTCTTTTAGTACATATATGTTCTTGTAGGCCTACATCTTTCTACAGCCTGTGCTGAACAGCCACAAAAATCCTGGAAAGAGAGCTGACCACAAAGAATTTAAATGAGATGAGGGGAATGAAATTGGTGAATGAAGATCCATACCCACAGTGTTAAGTTTGACTTGTGCATAAGCAAATCAATGTCTTGGAAGTTTCAAAGTTCTTCACAGTGCTGTAAATATTTTATGCAGCCAGTAATGCAACAGCAACTTCTTCATTTTAATGTTCAAATTAATCTTGGTTTTCCCAAATTCATTTCTATGATTTGATTTTCTTTCTGTTCATGTCAAGCAAGCACAGACAGGTTTCAGCTTAGGTTTTCCACCTTCCCACACCAAAATTTCAATATGGATGAGTGGTTCTTTGCAGGGAGGAAAAATAGCAGACAAATGAACTTTCTAAACTTGCAGTTGTGCCTTGGGATATCCAGACATTTTCTCATCTAATTTGTAAAAAGTGTTGGCCTCTGTGTGAACTTCGTGAGAGGGAGATTGTTTGGGTCTTTGGGGAGTCAATTGTTTTGGTTCTTCCTGCATGTTAATTATTCATTCCAGTGGTTATATCCCTAAACTCAGGTTACTCATGTGTCCTTATTGGTATTGGCAGTGACTCTGTGAACCCGTGCAGGGAAAGGTGATTAGTGGTGACCTATTGAGGCATCCTGGAGTGACTTTATGATGGTTGTACCCCCAATTGTCTGTTCTGTTTATGCTATATATTAAGTTCTACACCTTTAAGACTGGTTCCAAGAGCGAAGAGGGGCAAAACAGGAGAGCGCAGTTTGTTTGCAGACGCTGCACTCACTCCTCCACATCCTTCTCACAGGCTGTTGTCTGCAGCACAGAGAGCGAGAGAGAGGTCTTCTTTGCTTTTTAGTTACTTTTTGCTAGCTGAAGCAGAGAAGTTCCCTAGACTGTGGGGTTTTTTTTCTTTTTCTTGGAACTATTTAAATGTGTTCTGAGCTGAAAAACCCAGAGAACACCCGGAGCTCACACCTGTGGCCCACTGGAGCCCGGGATGGCATTTTCCAGTGCCATAGGGACTTGTAAGAGACTGGGCAAGTTAAACTACACCCACAGCAAAGACTTTCTCAATTTTGTCATCTCTTTTCAGAGCAACGCGAGGTTTTATTGTTCCATATTATTCATTTTTTATGCTTGTGACCACTTTGCTTGTTGAATAAACAAGAGTTTTTCCACTTTTTAGGAAAATCTTTTCCCTAACTGGCTGGGGGAGGGGCCACTTGAATTTGCTTTCTAGAGGCACCCTCCCAAAATTTTCCCTAAACCAGGACACAAGGTAACCTTCATTTCATGTTCTGGGAACTGCCTTCTGACCGCTTCTGACCATTTCCATTGTATTTCACCTGTCATGGCACTCTCTTCTCTCTGTGTTTTATCATTTTTTCAAAAGATATCCTTGTGGGCAGGAGGTCCTTTTGGTTTTCTTGTTCAACATGGAAAATTATTTTAATACTGGGAAAGCTTATGTGAATACTGTGACTGTAACATTGTCTGACATTATGTAAATTCTGCTTGCTGCTAGGTATTTCTCCTATGCATATATGACTCACCTCTCAGTGGTGGAGTAGGGACAGTGTGCTTCCTCAATGAGGAATATCTCTGACCAGGGGTGTAAAAGTGTGCTGGCAGTGTTGCTGGATGTGTATTGTTATTCCTTCTCTTAAAAATTCCACAGCCTCAGGAGGAGGATCTTTAGACATATGAAATCCTGCCATGGATAGATCTGCACTGGGGAATTTATTGGCTGAGCCATGGTACACTTCATCTATGAAGTGGAACCATTGCAGAACCAGAAAATGCTACAAAGCCAAGAAAACAGTGTAAGCCAGAAGCAAAAATGGGCCTCTATGACTAGGATCAGAAGAAAGCAATGACTCGTGTTCTTTGCATGTGAGAATCCCAGCTTTGCTGGAACAGTGTGAAGAGGAGCATGGTGGAGAAATGCTGAAAGGGTGGAGAAGCAACTGGAGGCCAGAGATAAAAACAAGAGTTACAAAATATAATATAGTTCATAGGATTTGAAAAGCTTACAGGATCTGACAATCAAAAATCTCTATATTTTCTGATGATGTCAAAAGAGGTGTGGGCCAGAGAATATGAAATGTGAGAGGTAGAGGAGGAGATGACTGCAGCACTTTTGAGATCCTGGACTGAAAGGCTAAGGCTCTAAGGAAGCTATTTTAAAAAGTAAATTCCACCAAAAAGAGGAAAAAATAAAAGGAAGTTGCCAAAGAACTGGATTTTCATCATTAATGCAGAGAAATAACTTCTGAATAGATACCATTTGTTTGGGTTTTTTCTTCCCAACATGATCTTAGGGCACACCAATGTAGCTACACAAATACCATAGTTGAGACCCAAAGTTTAAGTTTTCCATGCTTCTCAGTCCGCTGATCTGCTGAACCTTACAGCTCTGGCCATAAAGCAAAGGTTGAGACCCAGACAAGTTAACAGTGTAGTTGCAGCCTTTGCTTTTACGTGGTTCTATCAGCTGCACTGCCCTCTGTTTCATGACTTACTGAATGGCATCTTTTCAAGAAAAAGTTGAAACTAATGCTTAAGATTGGAGAGCAAATAAGAGAAAGAGATTATATGTATGATGTGGCAAACTGCACTTCCTTCTTTCATCTGACTTCAAGGCACACATCCTGTGTCAAACTTACTTAAATCTGCAATCCTGAAATTCAGCTCCTAAATCAAAAGTGGCTTCATGTGAAAAAAATTAAAAATTTCTGAGTACTTGCAAGTCCCTTGAAGTCCATGGGATTTATCCTTCAGAATATTTCTGTGCTTTGGGTTGCTTTAATTTTAGTGCTCAAGTAAAGATTCTGGAGTCCCCTTTTACGCACTTTGGTATGTAAAATATGGACCTGCAGACTCTTCCATCAACTTTACAAGCTGTTTTCCCTGAATCACTTTTTGGATATCAACTGTATTTGTTTTACACTGTCCCACATTTTCAGTCTGTATGATCAGGTTTTTGTATTGACAGTGTCTAACAGGATCATCAAAGCTTACAGGGATGCAGCCAGTTGGAGTCAGCTGAAGCACTGAGAATCGGAGGAGAGAGTATTTAATGTAATCAGGCAGTGTGTTGCTGCAGACACAATCATCAGTAAATAAATTAAGTATTGGCCTTTAAATCACCATCCTTAGGTTAGACACTTGCTCACATCCAGTTTCTCTTGCAAAACCTACATTTTGCTTTGGACACAGTTCCCTGTCTCTGAGGAGGGCCTCAGAGTTCAGAAACTGATATCTTAAGTTCTGCAGGAGAATGGACAGCCTATCATTATCATGTTACACTGAATAAATGCTCTCAGGCTTTCCTCCTGGACACAATACTTCTAGACATACTGTTTTGTCACTACCATCCTTTTTCACTCTACTGGAGATGCTTTTTGCTTGTCAAGTGGAAGTGGAGGGGCAGGAGTGAGACCTACTCCATGTGCGTAGTACTTCTTCCATATACCCATTTTCAGTGTCCTGTTGAAAATCCTGCTTTCCCAAGGTCATATTATGAATTGACCCATGGTATTCTCATTGGTGGGGTTTACTGGGCTTGTGACAGAGAGAACACAGAGAAGATTAATGCAAGCTCACAGAGCAGTTTCATGGCCAGGGGTAAATATCCGTGAACAGTGGCATGACACAGCATGCACGTGAAAGCATCTCAGGCCAAATAAACAAATATTTTAGGTAGAGATCTATGGGCTTGTGGGTGCAGCATTACTCTGATGGGACCAAGTGAGACTTCAGTACCATCATAACTAAACCTGGTTATCAGGTTAGCAGCTGGCTTCCTGACTGGCTTTTGGGAGTAGTTACTCTGATTTATAGAAGCGTTTGCTGCTTCTATGTTGCTCTAGTGTTTAAAGAGCATGGCTGTATCTTTCTATTGCTCTGTTTGTTGCCTCCTGACCATGTTGCTAGCCATTCCTTTGGTACTCCCCTTTCTTTTGGCCTTTGCAATACCTAAAGTTTTTGTAAAAATTTAATTTTAGCATCACTAGAATGAATGATATTCTGTAGATCTTGGTTTTATGTGTAGTTTGAGACAAATACCAGGTTTGCATTTTTCCTTTTGCTCTTCTGCACCGATACAAGTATCGAAATATCAAGATCCAGAGCTGAAATGTATATGGCAGTATTTTCAAAAGAATTCAGAAATTCCCATAAAGTAGCTAAATTATTTGGTTTTGGTTTTTCAGTCTTTCAGCTCATGTTCAGTTACTCATGTTCAGTTATTTTGGAGGTGTTTGAGATTATCTCCTATCATTACCCAGAGTTTTGTGATGTAGGTAATCTGCACAGAGTCAGCATGCTTGCAGGAATGTCAGATTTTGAAAGGTGTTCAGAATTCAAATGTTGCCTGAGAGAATAATAGGAGGATTAAAACCAAGAGAAGCAATGCAAATTTTTGAGGGGTTTAATGTTTATTTGTTTGTTTGTGGATTTTTGTTGTTGTTTGGCTTGGGGGTTTTGTTTATTTGTTTGGTTAGGGTTTGGCGAGCTTTGCGGGGAGGTTTTTGTCTAAGTGGGAGCAGTGTACCTTTTTAAGTGCAGCTTCTATTATCCTTCACCAAGCTGTTGGTCACAATTTTGTGCAACAAACTCTGCACATGTGCCTACTGGCAAGCACGCCTAATACATTCCTGTGCTCAGGCTCTCAAAAGGCTTTGCACCTTCCTAGGGAAAGAAAAGAGAGGGAAATAAGAACAGCTACTCATGGAATTTCAGCTGAGTGTGGTTGTGTGATAGTATTTTGCAGGTTTCCTGTTTAATTTGTTCAATGTGTTGAGCTTCCATGCAGATTAACTATACAATCAAGCACTGAAAGTGAGGAGATTGATGTTCTTTGCCAAACTCACAAATCCTGGGAGAAGTAGTTATCTGTACTCATACATTATCAGTGAGTCTTTTGCAGAGAGAATATGGAAATTTGTGTTCCTTATCTGCAATGATATTATGCAGGCCAGCAGACATAAGCTTCTGAAAAAAATTGCTAACAAAATGACAGCTATTCAAGCCATCTTAATAAGGAAAGATTAACACCTTGCTAGCTTTTGACCCTTCCAATTTGTGTGGGGCTTTTACTGGCGCAATTGCTCCGCTGCTTTGTGTTCTCGCTGTTATCACCCTTGTTGCTTTCTTAGAAAGTCAGTCAAAGCAGGGAAGGTCCATGGGTCACAGACATCCTGACTGGGTAGTGTGAGAAGCCTGGGTGCCTTTCTGTGTGTCTAATTCACTTAAATATGAGGCTCTACCACATTTTGGCACAAGAAATACAGATAAAGTACATGCCCAACAACATCTTTCATTCAAGCGGCTCCTCTTTCAGGGTACCTCCACACTTAGTTTATGCTGTTTCTCTTCAGGATTTGTCTGTTTTCTTTGCTCCCTGGCCCTTGTCATTGTGTGATAGATGGCATGTGTAAGGGCTCTGCTGCTGCCGTACCAGAGCTGCTCACAAAGGCACAAAAAAATCGTGATCTGTAGGAAGTGCTGTGAGGCTCCTTTCCATTTTCAATTTGACTGAGTCCTTTTATCCCCGACGGCTCTTCAACCTCCATCCACATGTAGGAAATGCAGAAAGTGTTTTGTAGCCCTTCCTGCCCCATTCCTGCCTGCCACGGGCAGTCTCACACAGTGGTCCTGCGTGACAGGCACAGCAAGGAGAAGTGGAAAGGAGCCAAGCTGGAAGGAGATGCTGAGGGGACAAAGATAGAAGGTATGAAGAGGCAAGGGGAGGGCGGGTATCAGGAGGAGCCATGTCTAGTTATCATTTATAAGCATTTTTGTCTCTTCTAAAAGCATTTTTACCTGGTGAACAAGGTCCTGTCTTACCAGCACCGTAGAATTAGCACAGACTATGATGAAAGTCAGCTTCCTCCTTGCAACAGTGAAAGTTGTAGCTGATCTTGATCCAAGTGTTCGATGTAGTAGTTTTATCAGCACAAGCTTTGTCATATGGCAGGTCTGATTAACTCTTGCAAACTGCAACTGAAAGGAAACAAACATAGTGTAAATGAAAAGAATAAAAAAAAGTCCCAAGAAACAATCTCTTTTCTGTAATGTCTGTAAACAGCTTTTACTGTTTTCCCTGGAGAACCTGCATGCTTGAACAGCAAGTTACTGTGAATTAGTGAGGGTCACTGCCATTGATTAAATCCTCTTTTATGTTTCCCAGTAACTCCTGAATTATGGCAAGAATTGAGCATATTAATTTAACACTTTTCTTTTTTTCACTGACAACTCTGAGGGAGGAAAAAATCTGCAAGTCATTTTGAGCAGATAATACTGAATTAAAATAAAAATCAGGAACAAAATGGCATCTCTCTTTTATTCCCAGTTTCACATTGCTATGTTGAAAGAGCAGTCAATAACTAGTTGAACTCCTTAGCATAAAAGCTTTCATCCTTGCTACTGCAGTTGTGCTTTTAATTCATGCAAGATACAGACTAGGACTATAACAAGTGAAATAGGGTAAAATAAGGAATTTTGCCTTTGTATTTCAGGCCTCTGAAGCTCCTTTTCTTACATAGTGACAAAAGACTGTAATTTTAATGACAGAATGAAACTATTAGCACAAGCCTCAATAGTAAAGTTCTTACTTAATGCTAATTATTTTTGTTGGAAAATTTCAATATTATTATTTTAAAAACCTAACATTTTCTATTCAGACAATATTTACAAGTGTTCTTACATAAATATATAAATGTGTATTTATATATGTATATAAATATGTATATAGATGTGTATGTATATGTATATACAAACACACTTATAAAAAAAAATTGTATGTATTTAAACATATTGGTTTCAGGATGGTGTGTAGGCACTTGTTTTTCTGAAATCAAAAGTTGTTTTCATAGCATTTTGAGAACACACTTAAATTTCCAAAGTTATCCAGGGAAGTGGGAGAAAATGGAAACCAACATATGAGAAGATTTTCTTGTCATGAAGTGCTGGGCCTTTACCTGATCCATCCCAGTGCCACCCTGACAGATATGCCTACCTTGTGTGTACAACATTCATGGATGCCATTCCATGAGAAGTTTCCCTCTAGACATTTTGCTGATGTCTAGAACATTTTCTGCCAGAAGCTTGTTGTCCACAATAGCAGACATGCATGAAAAAAGTTGGCACCTTCTGTTAATCAGAAGTTTTTTATGGAAGGTATTTTGTCCATTTTCTCTCTTCTGCTGATGTCACAGCAGATATCCCCTCGTTTGGTCACTCTCTGCAGACCACATTTTTCCAGACACCACAGTTTATGTTGCTCTGGGCTCAGATTCCAGAAAATTAAAGGTTTTCCTGGGCTTTTCTGGGGTGAGAAAGGCTGCCTTCAACAATCACCCACTTATTGGACATTGTGCACATCAGTTCTTCATTTAGGCTTCTCATAATTATGGTTGCAATGGTGCTGCTTGTTTTTTGTCGTATTGGAATAATAATTAAGGGTAACTGATGTCAGCAAGTCTCCACAAACACACAAGGAGCAGATACCAAAATATAATCAAGAGTGTCCAATTTGTTAGGAGATTTTCTTGCCCAGGACTCTCTTGCAGACCTTTTGGTGTCTGTACTTTGTGGAGAATGGAGGCCATTCTCCATAGTTCATGAACCTTTATGGACCATAGTGGCCATTTGTGTCCTTGGACAATATTACAACTGTTCAAGATAAAAATGCCCTGCAGCTGGAGACACTGCACAGCCATAGTGACTTCCTGGAAGGTCAGGTGGGGCACAGCTGAGTGAGAATGGACTTACAGGCTATTACACATCAGCAGACCAGCTGCAGTACCCTATATTAGCCCTCCCCAGTTGTGTGGTAAGTTGTTATCTTAATCCTCAGGGGAGGCAAGATCAAGTATAGGTGTTTTACCTATACACTGGAGCATAGTAGTGGCTGGTTTACACTAAAGCAGAGGGTCAAATGAAGGGCAGCATCTCACAGGGGGACTGCCTCTTCTTGTGAAGCCTGTGCTCAAAGACCAGTACTTGTGTGGAATATTGCAGGTCTATAACTTAGAAAGCCTGAAATGGTTGGAGGTTTACATATACAAGAAACGTTATCATTACGACATGATAGAAATTGAGATGCATCAGCTGGAACTCTACAATGTATTGGCTGAGTCTTTTCAATGCAGTGTCCCCTTCTGGGTCCAAAATATCCTTAACTGATATTGATTCTGTGTCTGAGCTTCCAAGCCTGTTGTCCTTTGCCTCAGGAAAAGGATATGGCCAAGCTGAGGTTTGAGGTAGGTATGTAATGTGGGTTATAATGTTTGGCTGGAGCAAAAGCCTTTCCCTGAGATGAGCGAGGCCTTAGAGCTTATATTTAGTCTTTTAACTCCCTGTCAGATCAGTTACACCTTTGGGTAGCCCATGACTCATAGCAATTGAAGTCAGTAAAGCAGCAAGATACCCTCCCTTTGCCTTTCTATGTTACCAATCAGAGGTGCCTGCCAGAGTGTGCAGTCTTGTGTCTAGGTGCACACAACCAAATAATGTTAGTGCTCCATGCTGTATTCAAAACCAGCACTTTGGTTCTCACTGTGGCTTGCAAGTTGTAAGACTGTTGCAGGAGAGCTCCAGGGCATCAAAGTAGGCTTTCATTAAATGTGCCCTTATACTTTAAGAACAATGCAGATCCTTGTTTTTCAGGAGTTTTTGCAGAGACATTGCTAGACTGGTTGGGGTTTTCCTCTCCATGGCTTGCCTAGCTCAACTTGAGTAAACAATGTTTTCCGTCTTGAGGATGGCCTAATCACCAGCACATTCTTTTATTTCTTTAGTGGTACCCCTCAAATTGAAGGAAATGAAAAACCAAGAGGCTGCTGTGGGTCAGAAGCTAGTGCTCAGGTGTGAAACCACTTCAGAGTATCCTGCGCTCAAATTCAAATGGTTGAAGAATGGGAAGGAAATAACCAAAAAAAACAGACCGGAAAATATCAAGATCCAAAAAAAACAGAAGTAAGTACAAAGTAATATCTTTCAAGTGGGTCTGGGAGGACTGGGAAGTGACAGTCACCAGAATGCAAGCATTGAGGTTGCTAAATGCAGGAAGACAAAGCTGAAAGCTATGAGTTACAGAGGAAGAAAACAGAAACCAATATTATTGTTTCTGAAAATATGAATGAAGTGTGAATGTGGTATAAATATTTCATAATTATTTTCCCTTTTTAATTTCTATTTGTTTTCTGATAGCCAAAGGCTATGATTTTAACCAGTAAACCTTGGAGGCAGGCAATTTTTAAACTGCTAACAAGAATAGAGGTACCATTTTTTTATTGCTTAGAATCAAAAACCACTTAAAATCATCAAAGGATTGCAGATTTTAAAATATTTTAGGGATTTCCTTTTTCAGCAGTTTAGTCCTTAGGAAGGGCTGAATGCTGTCCTCATTAGCTCTGAATGTCTTATGCAAGCATGAAGTAGTCCTTTACTAGAGACATTCCTGCACTTGCAGAACAAGGCACTCGTGCAGCAGATGTCAGATGAATAGCAAAGTGTGCAAATCCTATCCTCCTGTCTGATGGTAACTGCCCCTTGCACATGACTGATGACCAGTGCCAGAAGATAGACTGGTGCCTTGTTTCTGCAGGGAAAACTACACGATGCTTTCATTGCATTGAGACAGGAGATGGCTTTTGCTGTTTTGTCCCTCCCTTGTTGTTTAGATTAAAAGGTTTTAATTGTCACCAGCTATAAAAATCTGTTTGAACATAGTCTTTCAACTCTCACTTCTGCTCTCCGTAGGCAGGGCAGCTCTCTGGTGCACCAAGCCGTGCCTTCCCTTCTTTCAAGACACAGAAGATTTGGAATGCACTCTACAAGAGTCTTTTCTGTTCAAGGTGTTCAGTGCCACCATATTTTGTGTCAGGGCTCACCTCACTAGATGAAACAAGCCATAAACAAATAGACATTTGACTTTTTAGAGTTATTTAGGTTAAAATTCAGAAATCCTACCCTCCTTGGTAGTTTCCTGTACCCCAGCCTGGGACACAAGGTGAAACATGGAGAGGGACAGCGCATCACCACAGCCTCCATGCCACAGTCACACAGATGTCAAGAAGGAACCTGTGATACCTCCTTTCAGCATTTGCAAAATGGAGCTGTTCCAGGTGGCAGATAGCCTGGGAAATTGTCTGGACTCATTTGCAGAGCCATGTCTCTGTCAGAGTTGTATTTTCAATCTATTCTAATCTATTGAAAGAAAATGTTCAGATCAGAGCCTAGCCCTCAGTTTTCCCAGCAACACAGTGCTGCCTCTGAGCGACAATCAGTATTTTCTCCACTTGCATTTTCGCTGATGCTGATTGTCTAAACTCACTGGGGCAAGGATTTCTCCTCCTGAGGCTGAACATCACCAGTTCAGCATTGACTCAAAGAAGTGCCTTTTGCCAGCTCACTTCTTTGTGGTTTTTTTTAGCCCCCAAAAAGTTTTGAGGAACTGTCAGAAGGAAAATTGATGGCTATCGATTCGATATTGATGCACATGGAATGTGTGGGATTCTTTTTCAGCTTGATGTGCCAAAAAGTGTTTAAACTTCTCCAAAAGATACGTAATGAAAAGGACTGAAATTGAACTTTCTTTCTGGAAGACAGAAATACAAAGTCATCTTCACTCACCATAAGTGAAAAGGGTGCAGGCTTTGACCTGTATTTCAAGCATCTGTGCTTCCCCAGACACAATGATATCACACACTGTTGGAATTTCTCTCTTGTGCTTTAGAAATGTCAATGTGAAATGGAGAAGCACTTCCAGTTAGAAACGTTAGTCATTAGATGTAGAGTACAGAAAAGGAAAGACAAGGGATGTCTGCTGACATCTGAAGGATATTCTTTGCCTTCCTACTTTGACATTTTATTTTGGAGCGTGTCATTGATTTGCCATTTCTTACATTTGCTATTCATGTGTGCGTCTGGGACTGAGTAGAAATGAACAGCTTAAGAGAAAATAGATTTTATTTTGATAAAATGGGACAAACGCGTGTTGTAAAGCTAAAGGAGAGGAGGGGAAAATGCAGTGTAAATGAACACATAAAAAGACATGCACATTTCAGTAAGCAAAGCCATGTTGAAAGGATTCCATTGCAAATTAGAGGAGTATCAGAGATCAAGGAGTTTTTTCCCCACCTATGTTCTGGGTTTTTTTTCATGATAGCACACTGATAAGTGTTTGTCATGTCCATATGCTTCTGTATTGTTACACAAGCATTTTAGGGTGAATTTTTTACTATTACCAAGTGTGAGAAACATCAACTATAGAGGTTAGAGTAGCTGATAAGCTGTCTGAGATTAATGTTTGTTTTAAAGTTCAAATGGCTAAATAAAAAGTAGGCTATGTTTCTGAAGAACCATTAGTATGCAGAGTACCACAGCCTTACTGACATATTCAATCCAAACCCTTGAAAAAAACACTTTCTAACATTTACAAAAAGTTCACAAAGTTTATATGTAGTATCCAGTGGCCACTGATTTCTATCCATGTAGTATTTTGCAAGAAATCGCTCTTCTTTTTGTGTGATGGCAAAATAAAACGTTTATTGTTGGAATAAAAATAAAGGTTTCTTTTGTTTGGCTATATAGTCAGCGCTAAAGCTTTAGGGTTTTTAACAAACTGTGAAGTATCTGGCAGTATGATGATGTGTCTGTCTCAGAAATTGAAAATAAAGACCTTAGCTTTACACCTGAAGTAGGCAAGGAAAGAATACATCAGCTTGGTGGTTTTGGGTGCATTGGCCAGTGTGAATAGTACTGGATAAAAGGATTTTCCAAAGTGGCGCACATGCTGACTTTTTTTAGTGTTTTAAGAGTTTAGAAGACCTTGTGGCAATGCAGGTTTCCTCAAAGCTTAGCCTTCCAAAGACTACTTTGCATGTCAAATGGTTCCACTCCTCTAAGCTCCCTAGGATAGTTTCAGGGTGGTTGATTCAGAGAGTGCGGAGCCCCAGCATGTGATGTCCCCACCTGGACTCCAGTGTCCAGCTCTGGGTCCCCCAGCGCAAGAAAAACGTGGACCTTTTGGAGTGAGTCCAGAGCAGAGCAGTTGACCACAGGGCTGGAGCACCTCTCCTATGAAGACAGGCTGAGAGGGTGGGGACTGTGCACCCTGGAGAAAAAGAGGCTTTGGGAAGACCTTCCAGTATATTTCAGTGCTTAAAGGGGGCTGCAAGAAGGCTGGAGAAGGACTTTTTATGGGAATATGGAGTGACATGACAAGGGGGAGTCTCCTTGAACTGAAGGAGGGTAGTTTTAGATTAGGTATTAGGAAGACATTTTTTATTGTGAGTTTGGGAAGGCACTGACATATTGCACAGAAAGGTTGTGGATTCGCAATCCTTGGAAGTGTTCAAGGCTAGGCAGGATGGGGCTTTCTGAGTAACCTGATCCAGTAAAAGGTGTCTGTGTTCATGGAAAGTGGGTTGGAATATATGATCTTTAAGGACCCTTCAAATCCAAACTACTCTGATTTTATACTTCTATGACAGTACGGCCGGTGAATCATGCTAAATAGCTATATTTCGTCTCATTACACTGGAGAGTCAAGAGAAACTGAATGACTTTAAATTTTAGTGAAATGCATTTAAAGCACTCACTTTTACATCAAATTTGTCAGAGTAAGAGCATGCAGTCAGTGAGTTTTTGCTGATGGTTGCTGATGATTGATGAAGCCATGATTGGCTGATTTTTGTGTCCAGGCTCTAAGCTATTTCTTTGTGACAGTAGGCATTCAGAAAAGAATCAGGCTGCAGACAAGAGCTTTTCACCTACTAGCTAACTTTCCCATGGCTGTTCTCTACTGTGATAGCGTTTCATTGTCCTTCTCTGATTCCAAATGCAGGTGAGACCTGTACATTTTTGGTTTGGGCAGTGTACTGTACAAGTCAGGTGTTCTTCATTACACATAGAGAGACTCCTTTATCAGGGCTGGGTTGTTTGAGTTTTTTTTGTGGCAGAGACAAGATGTTTGCCACTTCTAGATGATGGCTTTGGGTGCAGTAGTGCATGAAGAAATTTTGTGTGTAAGTGTCCTGTACTTTGAGGTTCATCCAAGCTTACTTAGCCTGGAAATTTGCCTGCAGACCAGCAATTCTGAATGACATATGGGGACCGGAAGCAAAATGAATTCAAGCAACTAGATAAGGTGGGTCAGGACTGCATTCTGGAGATGTGTTTCTTACCCCTTCATGTATGAATACAAGCTCAGAAATGTCATAGGGGCAATGAGCTAAAGATTCAGCAGAAGCAAATCTTACAGGGAATGGCTTTTTTTTTTTTTTTTTTGGAGTCACGTGATGTAGTTTGAGAAAAGAACAAGCCTTTGACAACAAAATCCCTTATCAGCAACTTTAAGTCAGTACTGTTGGAGTACTGCATTGCTAGGAAACTGCTTCATTTACAGCCATTAATGAGTCATCTTCTGCTCTGATGTTTTGAATTCTGTCCCAATACTTCTCAATGATATTTTTAAGGCTATAAATATTCATATTATTTCTTCTGCTCTTAGAGACAAAACTCCTTACAGGTTTTTTTTCTAAAACCAAGAGTAAATTTCACTTGTTAGAAATGGATTTGTAAGAAATATTGATGCTTCACCTATTTTAATATAAAAATAAAATTGTAAAAGGAAGACAAAATTCCTTGTCTTTTCCCATATATATCAAGTAAAACAAAAACAATAAAAAGAATTTCTTCACAAAGCCAAGCAGGTCACAAAAGTAGTTTGCATCAATATTACTTAATGTATGGAGAGGACTACAGCAAATATGCAATGGGTGTCCATGCTAAAATTATGTAGCTGCAGCTGTGCTTCCTTCCTTTTCACTGGGTTACAGTGAATTCTTAAAAGCACTGAGCCTTGCTTACATTTCCTTTTGAAGCTTCCTAAGGCTGCAACTTGCTCTCCATCTAGACAAGTGTCTGCAAGTATGGCTGAGAGATAACCTGTTGCAATATAGGAAATATCACATGTCCATACAAGCTGTTAAGTGGTGTAAAACACCACATGACATTCTGGTCAGGCCCTCAACAGGCTGTTGTGAAGGCGGATGACTGGCAGGTAAATTAAAAAGCAGGCCACTTTTACTGTTGTATAATCACAGCTGTTAGTCAGGTGCAAAATTTTTGCACAAAGATACAGTAGCACTCAACTTTTGGATGTTTCTGTTAGTGCTTTTACCACTTTTTTCTTATATATTCATGGTTGCTATGAGCTGGAGTCTGTTCTTGTATATCATCTGAAGTGCAGCCCAGTTAGTTATATCAGCACTGGGAGCTGGACTCCTAACATTTCCTGAGAAGAGAGCCCAAATATTCATTTCTTTACCATTTGAGAAAACCTGCTAATCCTTGCTTGGCTGGTCCTCTCTCTTGCAGACCCAGTGGCCTTGAGAAAGCAGTTCTCTTTCAGGACATGGGGGGAAACTCTTGTGATGCAGGTTTCTGGCAGAGAGAGCTCCACCTAGCACACTGCTTTCATTCCATGAGGGCTGACTCCTCAGCAGTAGAAGTTTCACACAGAGACAGGGAAGGCTGAGCTGCCAATAGGCAGATATTTGGATAGCAGATAGCAGATGGGATAGTGTCCTGTGATGGAAGTAGGGGTGGCTCACAAGGATGTGTCATTGAAAAATTACATTGAACATTTTGGTTACTTCAGAAGCACACACTGCTGCAACAGACATGCTTGTCGTCTTAACCAAGCCCTGGTCTGTGATTTGCAGAAGGGGTAACCAGTTGTGATTTCTGCACGGAGAGTAAGGAAACGTGGCAGTGCTGAAGCAAAGCAACTCTCCAGACATTGTTTAGCTCAGCAGTCATGGTGGTGACTATGAGCTTTTAGAGTGAGAAACCCCTGCCTCCTGGGTGTCAGCCCTTCAAGTCGGGTTGGGCCGTCTTAAGGAAGCTAGTGTTCATGCACTCTGAGTGACTATTCTGTAGATCAGGTGTTATGACAGGCAGAAATTTCCCCAGACCACTTCTTTTAAACAGTAACTGGTAACAGCAGTAATGTGTGCATTTCCCCCAAGCTAGTCATCCTCTGCAGTGTAGGTAATGGGATTATTGCCATCCTGTGAGTTGGGGACCCCATGAATGACACCAGAACATGTTCCTACAAAATTAATGGGTAGGCTGGAGTTCTGCATTTGAAAATCTAATCTTAAAACCTTGGAGACTGATTAAATTACATCTCTGAGCCAGGAACAAAATGTAGCTTCATGCAAATTGTGCTCCTGCCCATTTTTTTTTTGCTAACACTGGAGAATGATTTACTTCTGGGGCTTCAGAGACTATTAAAGAGTGTGGTGTGTTCTAATCTAATGATTGTTTAGTCAGATGTTAGCAACTACAGTACTTAGCCAGAACTCTACTACTGGTAATATGAACCTGTAGGGAAGGGTAATCTAGTTTGATATTACACCCATCTTGGTGGCATCTGGACAGCCAGCAATTTGGCTGAGAGAGTGTGGTTGTTGGATGGTAGTTTTCCAGATTTCCTTTAAGAGCAAAGACTTCTCTCATACAGAAAAGCATAAGCAAGTATCTTCATTTGCATTCATGAATTTGCCTGTTTTCCAGCAGCCTGTAAGAGGTTTTTTTTATTCTCCTCCTTTCTTTCAAGCCTGCATAGTGTTGATCTGTCCATAAGAATGGAAGACAAGACTCTCTATTAAAAGGGGTGGGAGAAAAGGTGCTTTAGCTGATGCAGTGACTGTTATTCCAGTACAGGATGCTTATATCTTTCTTCTGGTTTCACAGGAAATACTCTGAGCTTCACATTTACAGAGCCACATTGGCTGATGCTGGAGAATATGTATGCAGAGTGAGCAGCAAGCTAGGAAATGACAGTACTAAAGCCAGTGTTATCATCACAGACAACAATGGTAAGGCTTCACTCATTATTTTACTGTCACATTCAGAAAGACCACATATTAAAGCTGCCAGCAGGACAAAGGGCTTAGGAGCTTAGCAAGTGGAAGTGGAAGCACTGAAATCTGTTAGGTGTACTAAGAGAAGCAGTCGGGCCTGACTTATCTGTTATGTAGTTGAGATGCTCAGATTTGCCTTACAAACAAATGGGATCTCAGGACAGATCACCATTTTCTGTGTAACATCAAGTCTAAGACACAGTCTAAATAATCAAGATCAGAAAAAGATGAAGGGAATATTATTCTAATTCCTGTTATACACAGTGGGGAAAGTTGCATTTAACCTAAAACATGACATAGTCTGAACTCCTAAACCAGCACTTCTCATTTTGAGTAATATTTGTATTGCTCTGATTGCCACCAATTTTACTTCCATATATGTTGATAGGTTTTTCTTTTGATTTCTAAAACAATAAACACAACGGCACGAATGTAACTGGAGGCGAATTATTCAAAGACTGGAGTGTCATTCAGATACTTTGATTCAGGTATTGTGATTTAAGGTTATTTTCTGAGGAGTAGACTTTCTTATGAAATAGATAGCATTCAGACTTACTCAAAAGATTTACAGTTATTGTAGATTGCTGTTTTTGCAGGGCTCATTTCATTTACAGGGAGTTCCAATTGCTTCTGATGAAATTTTGTGTTTCCACTACACATAAATGTGTTGCAGTACTTTTTCTCCTTTGGAAAGGCAGTGGAGGCAGCAGTTCAGCTGAGATCTTGTTTTTCAGGTGTGGCTTTTACTAATTCAGTTCCCATAATTCAAACTCCAGTGTCCAGCCAATTGTGAAACAAACATGCCCTCATCAGCAAACAAAGCTGAAGCTCTCTGCATATCATAGATGAATTAAAGATGTTATAGCAGTGTGAATTTATCAGGCATGCTTTTCTGTTCCACATTTCTGTGCACTTAAGTGGGAGATAGGAATTTACATAAACAGAAAACCAAATGTAAACATTTTCCAGTGGGATTTGTCTTTGTCTATCTGCTGTTTTGTAATCACACAGCAATTTCTTAACTGTATTCACTTTGCATATTTACTATTCTATTTTGTCAACTAAAAAATTTCAAGTGCTAGAATTTCATTCTATCTGTATGGTATTATAATCATAAGCAGATGTCAGGAGACTGATATAAAAGATCAAGTGTTATTTACTGGAATGTTACTAAGAGGAAAAATGGGTAGGTGTTTCTGTGTAATTTTGTAGACTCTCTTGGTTTCCATGAATACAAATTTTGGTTGCTCATTATCTGCTTACATGGAAAGCTTCTATACTGTTTCCATAACTCAGCTGTAGGCACTGTGCCTAAGCAGTGATACACATAAATGCAAAAAAAATCCCTTGATCATTTTCTGTTACTTTCTCAGACAAGGAACGATGTCATGGGAGTGCATGCAGGACCTCATTTCTGTGCTGTGTGACATGGATTTTTTTCACCTTCCTGTTGGGCTATGTTGAATGACTGCAAAATACTCCTGCTGCAAGGGGGCAGGAGCTTGGTCTCAGTAGAAAGTGTGGCAAGCCCTCTTATGTGCATCCATATGTTAAAAATCTATCTAATTTTGTTATGAAGTGTAAGTTGTTTAAAACACAGCCATGCATGCAAATGCAGGGCAAACTGGAATCTAGTCTAAACCTGCCAACTGGCTCTTGTCTGTAAAGATCTGAACTGGAAATTCAGTGATATCTGAACTGGAGCATCTCAGTGATATTTGATCATCTAGACTCAGGCATGGCAGCATTCATTGGTCGAATAAATCAATCATGCATATTTGATTGCTACACATACATCTAAGTCCCCTCTGCTTACTGTTTCTTATAAATTACCAATAAAATTTTTCATAATTTTCCTGCTAATGGTGGAATTTTCCACTTGGATTTGAGAAACAGCATAGGCAACATCTGGTGACTTAAGAGCAATAGATTCTTACAGCCTCAAAGGGCAACATCTGCCTTGAAAACAGGGACACACTCCCTGCATGGGTGACCTCTTCACTCCTCCTTCCCCCACATTCCCTGACCTCTTCCCCTTGCTAGCTTAATGACAGATTTGGGATCAAACTCGGTAATGACCCCTGAAGGGCAGTCATTACTAGGGTCTTTATAGTTGGGAGGTCCTGCAATATTCATATAAAGAAAGAGTTTAAAATTTAAAGAAAAAACCAAAACAATGAACAAAAATCCAGCATATTTTACTCTTGCCTGTTATTACCTGTTAATGGGCTTTTGAGGAAGCCCTTGCAGTCCTGTGTAGCCCAGGAGTCCCTGTAGAAAACTAAAGCGTGGGTATCTGAGAAGGTTGAGTCTCTCAAAGTGAGGAAGGAGACTGCTTTCTTCCACCTCCAGCTGATAGGGTTACAGTGAGGTAAAGAAAAATGCACCAAAGGGCCTGACTTTCTTATGGTGATACTGGTCTGCTCTGCCATGTGGACCATAATTTAAATTATGACCTTTAATGTAGTGACCTACCCTGGTCATATTTATGTGTGCCCTGCTATCTGCAAACTAGATCTTTCTTTCCCTTTGTGCTGGTTCCTTTAAGAGTGAGGGTAGAAGAGGTAATGGTCTTTCTGGGAATGGGGCTATTTTTATTTCCACTGTAAGAGTAGTGTTTTTCAGCATCTAAAAAAAAAAAAATCTGGGCTTAAATTCCCTAGAATTTTATCAAAGTAGGACTATTTTAGTTGAAATTTTCTTTACTGGTGTTATAAATGGTCAGAGGCCAATTCAAAATAAAATAACAAAATTTATTTAACACAATTTCAACACCGAAATAAAGCCACAATAAAAAGAAACAACATTGATCGAATGCTGGGTGGACAGAGAGGCGGTACAAAAGTACCCTCCGAATTCTGCCACACTGCTATGTTTCAGCCCGTGGGTTTTATACAGTTTTTTTACCCTAAGGCTAAGCCTGTTGAAAGTCTAAATATGCTTTGTTTCTAAAAGAGTCCTGTCTGCATGAAGAGGTTCTTTGATGGTTTTTTCTGAAGTTCATCTTGGGAGGGGTGATCTTGATCGTCCAGGATCTCCACCAAGATCGGTATCTGATGTTGAAGAGCTGTGAAGTGACCAAGATCGGTATCTGATGTTGAAGAGCTGTGAAGTGAGGGTCCACTCTTAATGGCCGGGCTATCTTCTGGCTCTGCCTTGTTGTTACAGTTGTAGATGTGTTTGGGAACTTTGGAATCTTGGAGGCATTCTCGGGTAGCTTTTTATTAGTAGCTTAAATCCACATGAATTTATCTATTATACTTATTACAGTCCCCCACCTTTTTATTTACTTAAATAAATTCGTGTGTGTTGGATTGCCCTTCCTTAGTAATTGCCTTTGAGTCGTGGCATTCTACTCTTTTGTCTGATT
This sequence comes from Acrocephalus scirpaceus scirpaceus, assembly GCA_910950805.1. Lineage (NCBI taxonomy): Eukaryota > Metazoa > Chordata > Aves > Passeriformes > Sylviidae > Acrocephalus > Acrocephalus scirpaceus. The sequence continues at coordinate 41,113,402 of OU383776.1, forward strand.
CACAAAATTTAGTATTGAGCGTCATAAAAGAAATAATACTCTTTTCTTTTATCTTTGGGACAATCATAATGCTCTTGATACTTCAGGTTCTCTCTGGTGCCATGTTTAACTATAGTTCACATCTCTTCTTGAGGGTCAGCCTCTGTGGGCTCTTGGAGGGGGGTCCCCTTGTCTTTCGGCTCAAGACTACGAGGACTTTCTACTACAACATGCCTCTGTCTTTCCCTTCGCCCACGGGGTAGCAGCCCGCGGCGGGGTAATCTATCTTCTCGGCAGCAGGCATATGTTTCTGGAGTCCTGTCAGTCTGAGCTGCAAACTTTTTTTTTTTTTTTTTTTTTTTTTTTTTAAAGGCACTCTACTGGGACAACCTGATTGTATCGGACTAGTAAGGTACTTTGATTGTCTTTCTGCACTCGACTTTTAGCACTTCAACTTTAGTGTCTAATTGCTCTTTTGTCTCCTTTTTATATATATAATACTATTCTGGAGAATCTACTTCTAGCAGACTCAAGTTAGTGGCAATTACTAAGAAATGGCTAGTCTCTTTTTGTTCTTTTTCTAAACAGTTGGTACATAATCTTTTTGGCCTACGCCCCCCTTTGCAGTGAACAACTCAAATCAATTTACAATATACACACTTGAAGTGAACAAAGGGAAAACATTCACAATCTGGTCTTTCACACTTTATCTGATCCCCTTCATTCATCGGTGTCGTTGCAACCTGACTTTCAGCTCTCCAGGTGATGAGGTCACTCTCCATTTCTGAGTAGTGTATTGTGGGTCTACCTTCTTCACTCTCGAAGCGTGGGTCTACTCTTTTTCTGCAGTCTTAATTGCTGTATCTTAGGTAAATCAGTGAAATCTACTGGGATTCTTTTGAATGGGTGATAGGCAACTAGTTAAAGCTTAGCACAATTAGACAAATCATGTATTTTAAAAGGGGGATCTTTAGCATCAATTCTTGCATAACACAAAGTAAGAACAATATTAGTAATTAGTGAAAAAATAGGAAGCATCAATCTACTGCTGAAAAATGATTACTTAAAAACTGCTTAAAAATTTGAAACATCTCTCAGAGCAGTTTAAGGCTAAGGCATATCTGAACCCTTTTAACTACTAGGGCATTGTTAGTGCTTTTATACTCATGTCAACAAAAGAGAATTACAGCTTACATGGCTCAGCTAAAGGCAACTCTTGTAAATAATGAAAGCTGCTCATCTGATTTAACATTCAGAAATGTAAAAAAAGACAGATTTCATTTTTGGTGTTTATGAAACACACTCAAGAACTTTTAAAGAGGAAGCTCTCTAGAGACTTTGCTGAGGGAGATGTCTACATGACACAGGGCAGGACTAAGAAAACAACAAATAGGGTTGACAAGAAGCAAAATGTAACAGGAATTGATTCAAACAACTGACATATGTAATTGTGACTTAACAAAACAAACAATTATAACAAATGGGGTAAGTGGGTCAATATTGCAGATTTTAAAATGAATAATGAAACGCATAATAGGTACTTAAAATGAAGCTGTTTATGAAACTAAACATGGGCTAGTGCTTTAAGGACTCTGAAGTTTTCTCACAGCTAAGCTATTTAGATTCTTTGCTTTGTAAACTAATGGGTATTTAGGGGCACTTTGAGTGCATTTCTGCAGCTAACTTAGTGGTTTTTAGGCTCTCGGCTCTTGGCACTAAGCTCACATAGAAGTTTTGGGGTTAGCTTTGTCGATGTGACTGGCTTAAAGCACTTAACATCTACTCTGCGCGGTATAGCTGAGAGTGGGGTGGGGGTTTCTTGGGGGATGGGGAAAACTGGGGACCTGGAAGGGAGAATTCTAAGGGAAAGATTTTCTCAGATCTCTCCCCCCCCTCTTCTTCTCCTCGGTTTCTGTTCTCACCTCGGGGGAACTGAAAATGGGAAGAGGATGGCTCTTTGGGGGAAGGGGGGGCTAGAAGCAGGATTGGGAAAAGGGGTCAGAGAGAGACAGAGAAGGCAAGCAGGAGGACAATCTTCTGCTGGACACAAGGATGCTATGGAGGTGGCGGTGCCGGCCGCGGGAAGCAGTGGGATGGATGCGGCGCTAGACGGGGCGCACGGGTGGGGGAGGCGCAGCACGGGCGCAGAGGGCGGCCCCCCTCTCTGCTAGCGTGCCCTGGACGGCGGCCCCGCACCCCGCGGTTTGGCTCTCGGCACGCAGCAGCGGCTGGCAGCGGCTGGCAGCGGGCTCTTCACTCTCTCTAACTTCGGTACAATAATAAATTAGTTTTTCTTGGACTTACTTTTCAAAATGGGACACTCTCTCTAGTGCTCTAAGATCTATCTCAGTGGACTTTCTGGTGGGATTTCAAAGGTACCTTTTCTTTTTCTGAGAGCATGCCTTTTCTCTGATTCTTTCTGATGTTTACTCTTTCTTTGCCCCATTTTTTAAAAAAAAAAAACAAAAAACTTTACCTTTTGGTAATGGATCGCAATACTAAATCTTTTCTTAGCCTTAGCTCTGGCTAAGAGCAGGGATCTTCTCTCTGACTGTTACAAATTGCAAACTGGGTCCCGAATCGTTTGGCCTACTTACCCCTCTGGTGAGCTGAACCGGGGGTCTGTTCGTCTGATGAAAAAGTCTTCGGTTTGCATCCTGGGCTTTTACTAGCCCGTAGCAAAAGGGTTTACCGGTTCCCCAAACCCAGAGGGACGTATCCTTCCCCTTTTGCTTCTTTGTGATCGATTCCCCCAGACTCCCCGAGTCTGGGCTTTGATGAGCAAACGAGTTTTCCCCAATTCTCTTCCCTACCAGCCGAAAAAACTTTTGCGGGAAACTTGGTACAAGAGCTTACAGATCCACCCTTGTATCGTGGCAAGGCCACGTTTCGCTCACCCACTCAATCACCCACTCAACTAAGCATTACTTACAGCTATTTTCTTGCTTGGAGATCTTCATGCACGGAGAAAAAATTTTACGAGTGAAAAGTAGCCGCGGCTCCGAAAAGACTCCTATGTCTTTTCCCGGGTTTTCTGCTGGATCTAGGCCTTCTCCCTTTTTATTGTGGCACTTTTATCTAATTTTTGGGTTCGTAATACAATAGGTGCGAAGGGGTTTCTTGCTTTGCCGGGCTGCTGAAAAACTGGCAGGACGCCCCCCGTACAAAGGGATTCCTCTGCAGCCAAATTGTATCCGAGTCACGGCACCAAATCTGTTATAAATGGTCAGAGGCCAATTCAAAATAAAATAACAAAATTTATTTAACACAATTTCAACACCGAAATAAAGCCACAATAAAAAGAAACAACATTGATCGAATGCTGGGTGGACAGAGAGGCGGTACAAAAGTACCCTCCGAATTCTGCCACACTGCTATGTTTCAGCCCGTGGGTTTTATACAGTTTTTTTACCCTAAGGCTAAGCCTGTTGAAAGTCTAAATATGCTTTGTTTCTAAAAGAGTCCTGTCTGCATGAAGAGGTTCTTTGATGGTTTTTTCTGAAGTTCATCTTGGGAGGGGTGATCTTGATCGTCCAGGATCTCCACCAAGATCGGTATCTGATGTTGAAGAGCTGTGAAGTGACCAAGATCGGTATCTGATGTTGAAGAGCTGTGAAGTGAGGGTCCACTCTTAATGGCCGGGCTATCTTCTGGCTCTGCCTTGTTGTTACAGTTGTAGATGTGTTTGGGAACTTTGGAATCTTGGAGGCATTCTCGGGTAGCTTTTTATTAGTAGCTTAAATCCACACGAATTTATCTATTATACTTATTACACTGGTGTATGCAACAAAAGAGAAGCCCAGGGCCAGACCAAAGGTCTGTTTATCATGATGCCTTTTCTCTAACATCAACTACCAATGGACATTAGGGAAAAAAATATGAAGAACAAGGCAAAAGTGTTGGGTTTTTCCCCCCAAGAATACAAAAAGCCATACATTTACCAGCAAGGTTGCTGGTTTCAATTCCCTGCTCCAAACATAGGAAAACTAGTATTTCTCAATAAAACAGCTTTAAAATATTTTTGTTGTTTTCAGTGAGCAAAGACCTTCATTTTTCTTGATGTGATTCCCCAAAGTGGTAAACTTTTCTGTCTAACACAGTAATATTTGTTATAAATGACAGTTCTCCAATATTCCGTTTGAAAGGTTTATTGGAAAAATGGCAAAATGAAGAGCAAAATGAGACAGAGCCCACAATCAAAAGGACAGGTCTGAGCCTGGGGTCAAAACTGCATGAACCTGGGACATAGCCTCACCAGACCAATGTCCCCCCACGATTCACACCAGTGCCTTTCTAGAGCTGTATTTTATACTGGTTTTGTGCCTTGAGGCAGTCCATTGTTGAGTCCAGTGTTTGGAAATGCAGATGGGGTTTTCTTTATTTCAGTAGGTGTGTCGAAATGGGTTCTGGGACAAAATGGGTTCTGGGACTTGATTGAATTTTCCTGGTGGGGGCATAGGTGTGGGTGTCCCTGATGGTCAGGCGTGATGCTTACCGGGTCGAGATGACTGGGTCGTTATTGTCGTTGTCCTGGTTTCCGGTTTGTTGGTCCACCCTCCATTGTTATCGATGTGCCATCGTTAATGTCTGCTTGGAGGATGGTATTTCCCCTGTTCACTCAACCATGAACAGATTGCTGCATGGGGGCGTACACTGAGGAATACATTTAACTTTGATACATACATTCAAGGCTGCTAAAAAAACCTGTGAATTAATAGCTTATTTATAACAATATTCAATACAATAGTAACTCCTCTCCTTCTTACTGTTATTATAAACGTTGTTACTTAAAACTGTCAAATTTTCTCTTGTGCAAGTTTTTGCTACACATAAACATGAACACATACCCCACACAAACTGTATTAACCTACACAGACTTTTAAATTTTCCCATTTATACTAAAAGAAATATAAATGTTTGTCTATAGAGCCATGTGTGTGGATTAAAAATGTAACAAATATGAAAATAGCTAGACAAACATATTTTTTACCAGTCTTAATAGCAAGTGATAGGAGCTATTCTTTTCTCTTTTAAATTTATGAGTGCAACTTGCCCACAGGATATGAACTGCCTTCTTATTTTCAGTCACTCATACTCACGTATGCTCCCCTAAGAAAGATTGTAACTGAGGTCAGAATAGAGGCATGAAGTACTCCTGGTGCTGTTTAAATAGTGCACTAGTTTGCTAATGCAATAGTAACTCCTTTTTTTGTGCATCCTAATTTGTTACTTAACCCAAGCAAAATTCTTGTTCTGAATTTTTCAGGGATTTTCTTATCAGCATAGGACCTGTTATAAATGATCAGCCAATTTTTCAATAGAGGAATTTATTGAAATACTGAAATATAAAAGTCTGAGAAAAGCCACAAGCAAAAATCAGTTCTGAGCCCAGGATCAGAGCTGGGTGAACCTCAGATTTGGCCTCTATGGCACCGAATCTCCCACAGTTCACGAATGCACTCTTTGCGGTGTCTGTTTTTATACAGTTCTCTGGTTGGACAGTTTCACTTCTCTTGGCTTTTCTTGTTTCTCCTGCATATTCATGTAGTTTCTTTTCTTTGCTACCAGTCCGTTGAACAGCTTTCCGGGAAGAGGTGGGTGCTTGATTTGAATTACTGATTAGATACATATCAGGTGTTGATCACTACTGGATCGTTGTCAGGCCCATCTCCGTAGAAGGCCTATCTCGCCTATCTCCTTTCGTTTCCACCCATCTTTCTGTTGCAAATTAGTCTATTTCCCCTCTTCTCCCCCCGCCCCCCCCCCCCCCCCCCCCCCCATTACTGGCAAGGGGCAGAGGGGTGGCACAGTTTCTGGACCTGCTTTCTCAATCGTGAATGATTTTATACTGTTCATTACAATAAAACACAAATTATTCCATGACATATATTACAGACCTTACTATGCTTAATAAATAACACTGAGAATACTTCACACCAGAGCCAAAGCTTTCAACTTGCTCACAAAACCCTGTATTTAGACAACTAGCTAAGAGATATCTTTTTGATAAAGAGTCAAGCATACTCTATCTGCATGTGGTGCCAGTCTTTTCCATTAAAACCTGTTGGCCAGATTCTTTTGCTTTTCTGAGGTTGTTTTCTGTGCCTGGCATGTTTCAGGGTGCAAAAGGGTGGACTCATGCAGAGATATTTCAAAAGCCAGTAGTCTGCAATGCTGGTTCTGCTGAGTTGTGTGTCAGATGTTGAGTGAGTGCTATTCCTTGATGTCTGTGTAAAGTGAGTTGGTGTAGTTTGACTCATGGGTGTAAGTGGCTGGACAATTTTGCCTGAATTGATGGGTACAAGAAGTACTCAGGTGGTCTGTTAATGTATCTCAATTGTAGGCAGAGGTGAGCCTTGGTAAATTCATTATCTACACAGTGGCCTGTGCAGGCTTCTGGTTTTGTGTCCATAGGACTTGCAGTAATAGTAACAGCTCCAAGTTGTACAGTAATCAATAACGATCTGATACTCATATTTCATTCAATTTTAATTTGCTCTTCCTCTTCTGAAGACAGACAGTAGCTTCAAGAACATGACTGAGAAATAAGTAAATAAAAACATCTTATATCTAGTACTCACAGAGCATGTGACAAACTATGAAATACTTCAAGTGCAGAAGAAGTCCCTTTTTCTGTCTGTTATAAATGATTAGAAGCCAATTTAAAAATAACAGGGTTTATTAGCAAAATTTCCAACACTGAACTAAAGCCACAATAAAAACGGGACAACAATCGATCGAGAGTTGGGTGGACAGAGTGGTGGTACAAGGGTACCCTCCGAATTCTGCCACACTGCTATGTTTCAGCCTGTGGGTTTTATACAGTTTTTTTACCCTAAGGCTAAGTCTATTGAAAGTCCAGGTATGCTGTGTTTCCAAAAGAGTCCTGTCTGCATGAAAAGGTTGCTTGATAGTTTTTCCGGAATTCATCTTGGGAGATCGTCCAGGATCTCCACCAAGATCAGTATCGGATGTTGAGGAGCTGTGAAGTGAGGGTCCACCCTTGATGGATGGGCCATCTTCTTGCTCTGCCTCGTCATTACAGTTGTAAATATGTTTTGGAACTTTGGAATCTTGGAGACACCCTTGGGTAGCTTCTTATTCGTAGCTTAAATCCATATTATATACACGAATTTATCTATTATACTTATTACACTGTCTAAAACTTAATTAAAATAGGAGATCAGGGTACCTCTTCTCTCTAGCACAATTGCAAGCAACCTGGGACATTGTTTTGAACTGGCTGGCATTTGTCACCTGGGGCAAATCAGCATGCTTAGACCAATGTCACTGATTTAGTCTTAGAAGGAAATGTGGCTATCACTCAATTTGGTATTGCAACTCCCCTAGGAGTACTCGCAAACCTTTCCTTGCAATTTGATATGCTTGGATTGAGGGTAGTGTTCTTTTAATCTGATTGAAGTCAGTAGTTTCTTGGAGGAAAAAGTAGAAAAATATGGTCGTTTTAAGAAACCAGAAGTTAGTTTGGCCACTGGATCACCCTGTGTCTTTGACCATGTATGCCTGCATGCCTCTGAGGCCCAGATTATGGCCTTACCAACCTTCTACACAACTACTCTCTGCTCTGCCATCTATAGACTAAGTGACAGAGATGGAGAAAGTGCTTCCCTTGCCTCAAGGTGTATATTAGTTTATATCATTGTTTGTATAATTCAGTGATATCACCCTAATAGCACAAACAATTCAAAAGGCTTAAAACCTGCATCACTGCCAGAAAGTACACTTCAGGATGACAAAAAGCTAGCCTGCAGCTCTAACTACCTGTGGTGTCATGGTACCTGAATCCTCCTTAGAGACCAGGTTGGTTTCCCTGTCAGGGTTCTCAGAGCGACCACCTGCAAAGCTTGAGCTAAAACCTATGAAATCAACCAAATCCCTTCAGCTTGCTCAAGTGGGCTTTTTTGCATTAGGCCTCTGACAAACTAACTGGGGGGAAAAAAAGCTGTGAGGGCATGCACAGAGCCATTCACAGCAGCAGCTGTAAAGCTCTTAAATACTTGGTTATCCTGGAGAAAAGCTTTTGGCTGAGGAGGAGAAGGACCTCCTGCCTTCAGAGCCATACAGCAGAGTTTGTTGCCTATGCGACAGAGTGGTCTTCTCTCAAGAGAGACAGCCCAGACAAAGTTCCCTGTCTGGAAGGATGGATCAACATATCAAGGCCAGCAAGGGAATGGGGTTGCTGGCGGTCCTGTGTGAGTTGAGGGAGCTCTTCCCTGTTATATCAGACTAAACAGCAGAAGATACTGCTGGCCCGAGTACTAAGGAAAAAGGACCAAGAAGTTGCAGAGACCGGCTCTGTAAAACATTCCCAAACAAAGATTTCTCATGGATCATTCAGTATTTTTACATAAGTATGCCCCTGCATAAGCATACCCGGTTTCAGGAAACAGTACTTCACCAAGACCTATTATTCCTAGAAATGCCAGGGCACAGAACTGGTTGTAGCCTCTGAGGTAGCTGTCCCTCATGGGAACTTAAACATGATGATGAAGACAGGGCTGCAGGCTGCCATCTCCATGCTGCCATCTCCATGCCCTAGAAGATTGCAGCATCAAAAGTATTATGATTGAAAAATGATTCCAGCTTTTTCACCTCAGGCAAGTATTGATGGCCTGCTATGAGAAGTGTCATTTTTATTTGCTTCTTGTGTTCAGATAGGTTGTCATGTGAATCTGTGCTAGCCTTCCCAGGCCCTGTAATGCGCCTTTCTTAATATTGTGGTGTACTGTATGCAGTAAGCAATACACACAAATGTTGTGTCTTCCAAACCTTAGCATCCGCTGTTAGTGTTGCTGACATGAATGTTACTAGTGGGGCTTGATAAAGTGCGACTTTGCCACATGTTTTCCAAATGTATTTCTTAGCTCCTTTCAGGTGTAGGAGTCTCCGGCTGTATTTTCTGCTAGTAGGGAAGCTTCCCATCAGAGTTCGTACACAGTTGTAACACAGCTGGGCTGGGAAGGTGCCAGTAAGAAATGCTCTATCAAGCTCAGCACAGGCATTACATGGAACATGGTTTCTTCAATGGTGAAAGAAAAGGTTGCTCCAGTTGTGCCACATGCTGAGCTATGCTGCTGTCAGACCTGTTCCACCTCCTGATGTGACTAAGAAAGATTAATTGCTCAGACAGCCCAGCTGCACGACAGAGAAACTGCCCAAAAAATGGTCCTGAAAGCTGCCTGGCTACAGGCCACTGTGTTCCAAGACCTAATGCAAAAGTTTTGACCTTAAAAATTTTACTTATGATACACACTTTCATGCCATGCATCACTGGCTGCCAAGGAAATGCTGTATAACATGTTCTCTCCCATTAGTGAGATGAAACTGGGATGTACTAACTAGACAAACAGTATATGTGCCAAAGAAAGCTGGACCAAAATGGAAAAAAAATACAAAAGGAGAGCAAGCAAGTAAGAAGTTAAAATACAGAGTCAATGTTAAAGTTTAACAAGAGGGATGTTGAAGGGAAGACAATTGGACTTGTTTTGTCTCTGGTCAAATTTCTGTGAACTCTGGAGACAATGAGCAGGGAACCACTGAAATCCAGATTCACAAAACAGAATAAAAACATTCTGGAGTTTCCTTTACCTAAATCTCTTATGAGATATTTTCTAAATTCTGTTTGTTTGACCTACTAGGGGATTCTTGGTGTGCCTTGAGGTTTCAGGGCAAGACCTTTTTCTTGGCATTCAGGACCTTTCTCCAGCTGTAGAATTGAAACTTGTGCAGCTGCACTGAACTACACCACTTAATGTCTGAAATGTGTTTTGAGAACTTGGGGAAGTCCAAGACTGTTGATGAATACAACTGAAGAGTGATTTGTTCACACCTAAGAAATTGCACACAGTTGTGGTTTGCAGGGACGGCAGAGCACTCACAAATCACTGCTGTCATCAGAACAATGTATCTGTGCAAGGCTGTGAAGCCTAAACAAAGGCTTTCTGCATTCTGCTTTCTCCCATCTGTGCATTTTGCATTAGCAAGGAGCTCTTAGCCATCAGCTGGTTCAACAAGTGACTGCAAGCAGTCCGTGCCAGTATGCAACTAGCAGTAGTGTGTGGAGATATACATAGGACCAGTATGGAAGCACAATTTTTCCCATCTCTTCAGCAAAGCAACTGTTTCATTTCTATCACAGAGGCCCCAGCAGTCCATGAGAGACGGGGTTGGCATGTGTGGCTCAGATTTCCCTGAAGTGGCAAGTGACACTATTGGATGTACTTACCAGCAATTCAAGTGATATGAACAGGGACATGTCTTTGCAAAATTTAACTGCTTAGAAGCATAAGGAGTGAATACTCACACTGATGTCTTCCAGAAACAGAGCCATCTGCATGATTTCTCCTGTTGCCACGGATCAGTTATTCCCAGAGGAAAATGAGAGATTGAACAACTGGCTTATTTCAGAAGGAGTAGGCTTTTTTCTTCAGTTTTGCCTGTAGGCACCATCATTTTTTGTTTTTTTCCTGAAAAGAAACTTCTGCAAGTTGATACCTAATTGAAGCCTCTGCCCACTGAAGCAAAATTTAAGCTTGCATCTTTGTACACCTTCTTCTTTACCTTGTCCATTCTGGAGCTGCATGCTGTTAGAGGATCATCTGACACTGTATTATAACTTCTTGTTGCCTCTTGTGTTTTCCAGAGAGTACCAGCAAGATACCAGTATCAACAGAAGTGACAAAAACTTCTTCACGTAAGTTGTATTATCAGTCTTTCTGTCTCTTTCTTTTCATTTCTTCTTGAAATTGCTTCTACAGCTCTGAAATGGCTCCTTCTTAACAGAGAACAATTCACCTACATCCAGCAGCTCTATTTCGGCATATCACCTTGTGTACTTGAGCTACATCAGGGACCAAGAAATGAATGAAGATGGGTTAAGCATACCTTTTCCCATCCTGAGGCTGTATTGAAGAAGCTAATTTGGCCTACAGTTGTCAGGCAGCAGCCCAAGTGAAGAAGTATTTGTGTTGTTAGGTACTATGTTTTAAAAAAGCTCTTCCCTCTTCTCCTATAATTCCTAGCAGCTGCTTATGAGTTTGCTGAGTGTATAGGCATATTGATGTGTCCTCAGGAAAGTCTGTTGCCTAGACTGCTCTGTTACTCAGGGCTCTACATACAATTCCTGACAGCTCTGCAGGGTCAGTGTGTGTAGACAGGTAACTCACTATCAGTAATTTAACCACTTTTGAAACTGCCTTGGCATACTAGGAGCCTTCTCCAAGTGGTTTCCTTTCAAGCTGATGGAATTTGCTTTCAGCATCCTTCCTGCAGTTATGGATTGCATACGTTCAGAATTACTCCTGGAACTGACCCCAGTGAGAAGCTGCTTTCATTATTTAACTGTTAAGAGTTACTTTATATATGGCCACAATACAAGCACTTGTCTCTACTGATGTCATTGGCTGAGACAATTGTAGATAAACGTGTATAAGCTGGGCAACCCAAGGATTTACAAGATGCACATACCCTCCTTGGCAAAGAGGCTGGGGTCCTGCTAGCTTTTTGGGGAAAAAAAATCCTATGTCTGGCAGAGATGGGTTTTAGTGTGAAATGACAGTGTTTGTAGGCTAGATCAAGGAAAACAGTGTGATTGCCAGATTTTGCATTTAGCATGCCTGCAGCCTTTCCTTTGATGCATCTGTGTGTATGGCGACCTACTTCTGAAATCTTGGCATTGCTGCCTGACAGAAGAGACATTGGATGTGCCCGTATTCTTTCATGTTCTCAGTGGGGCCTGTCACTGATGCTTCACTGGGAATATATGAGATCATATAGTTAATAACAAGTGTCCTGTAACCATTGGAACCATTTTTGTTCAAAGAAGGTGACATGCTGGTCACTGACTCCACTGGGCTTGCCTTGCCTTCTCCCTTATGCAGCAAGAATGTAGTCCTGGCATTTCACTGCCTTCTTTCCCATGAACTAAAGTTCTTGTTCTTGAGCAGTCTCTTTCCCCGCTTATGTCCCTTCAAGTGCCTGCTGTTAGAGTACTGTCCTCTTCTTTACTTGCTATTGTGCCACTGGAGAGGAGGAAGCTGGGATGTTCAAAAAGCTGGCTGTATTCCTGATTAATCTCTGCACTGGCAGATTTAGTGCCAAGCAACACATCACTGTATTGTCCTCAGAACAGCAAAAAGCAGTATGTTTAGTGGCTGCTTGTTGAGGTCTCCACATGGAGCTCTGAGGAGGTCTTTGATATGTGGCTGGAGCAGAGACCAACTTAGTCCCAAGCCCAGCCAGGTGCAGTTTTTCCTACCATTCTATCCCCGCTCTGGGTCCAGGGCGGGGATGTCTTTCTCTAACACTTCATGAGTTTCCTGACCAGTATTGCCTGGGGTTTTAGGCACTGCTGATTTTTTTTTCCAGGACTTTCAAATGAAAATAATTAATTAGTGTGTCGTTTCTTTACTTGAATATAGACTATTGTGAAATGCTGGTGTTCAAATCACCAGGATCTAAGGTCTCTTGGAGTATTGCTACAGTCACTTTTCAGTGATAGGAGGACTTACAGAGCGGTCTTAGTTTTTACGAGTAGGTCCTTTCTGCCTAAAACCAGTCTTCGTTAGAGTCATCTTTTCTGTGTGACATGACATGTTAAATGTTTCACTACAGAGCATGTAGTATGCCTGACCTGCTCCCTAGAATTCACAGGCTGGCTGTTAGCTACTGTACTTCACACTGCATATCACATTGCCACCTTAGGCAAAGTATTCTCTCTTCAAATATTCCTTTCACCTGATAATACTTCTCAAGCCTTCTCTTGAATTCTTTATTCATGCACAATACCATGTATGATTTGCTAGATAGTGAAAGCCCATGAAGCCAGCCAAACACATAGCTCTTAATTGCTGTGTGGTTCAGATTCTTATAGTTCAGGAGGTTCAGGCCTAGCTTCAGGCTATCTGCTTCTTCTATAAATTTTTCTGAGCGCTTCCTTTGTGTGATTTGCGTTGAGGTCCATTTCCTCCCACTATTCTGCAAGATAATTTACCATTTTTTTCCTTTCTTTCTAACCAGTTTGGACTGGTGCTATGTCCCATTTTGGTCTGGAATGTGTTCTGCTTTCCCTTTCCTACAGCTCTCTGTGGACGTGGTGACTCTCATGGACTCTCCTCTCTTTCAAGCCACAGAAGTGTTTAACTATAGTTGTGATTGACTGAAATTCCTTATTGTTCAATTGGAGTTATGTGAGAAGAAGATAAGAAGCTAGTTCTTCCTGGGCCAACATGTGGAGCTTCAAGACCTACTGCTTTCCACTTTCTTCTGATGCTGTCAGAAACAGCTGAAAATTTTACTCTGTCTTTGCCAATTTTCTCACGGCCTTTCCTCCCAGGACTATGGAGCATTTTTGCTATAATTGATTATTCACAGTGTGCCTAGGACATGCTGAACCAACTTTGAAGTTCTTTGCTTTCTCAAGCTATCTCTTTTTTTTTTTTTCTGTGCTTTGCTGGGTTACTGACTACTGAGAAAAAAAATAAAAATGAAAAAAATCTCTACTGGGGGAAAATGTTCAGACTCCTCTAGTATAGTGTTGTAGCTGTGGCTGTATTCTTACAACTTAATTGTTACTTCTGTATGTTGCAGAACCCATGCTTAGGATACAAGCTTCAACAGAAGGAACAAACATTTCCTCCTGTAAGTATATACAAGCTTTTTAAATTATTACTTGCAAGACCCCCAAGTCTATTTCTCCCTTCCTAGCTCAGAAAAAAAAATGTGCGTTAAGAGGTGAGAATATCTACTCACACTACAGACTGATGAGGGAGATGACCATGTACTTATTTTTAAGTTCCTTAGGGATTTTCTCTTCTGAATTTCTGTGGGACATGTCCATTTCACACTTGTCACTGTCAATCTTGTAGCAGCCATGGGAGATAAAATAAATTGTGTCCTTCCACTTCTCAGACATAGCAGATGTTTAGACAACATGCCAGCACTGTCACTGTTGGCCAGACACTGGGAAAGACCTGAAGACAGCAGAATGATTCAGTAGGTTCTCTTCTCTAGGGCTTTCACAAGAGAAGAGACATGTGTCATACTTTGCTTCTCTTGGAGTTTCAGTGACAGATATTCTGAGAGCAAGAGGTTTAGGAAAAAAATCCCTCCTCTGTAAGACCCTCCACAACTGACATCCCAAACCTGAAGATCCCTTTTATGTGCACATATTGCTACAATCCTCAAAATCAAGTCCACTTTGAAAGTGCAGACCTCTATTCTTAAATAAAGGAGAAAGAGCAGCCATTAGGCATTCTGAGGTTCACACAAAGGACTGGTGATCTGATTGAGGGGTCAGTAATCCAAGAGAAGGAGGGAGGGAGGGAGGGAGGGAGGGAGGGAGGGAGGGAGGGAGGGAGGGAGGGAGGGAGGGAGGGAGGGAGGGAGGGAGGGAGGGAGGAAGGAAGGAAGGAAGGAAGGAAGGAAGGAAGGAAGGAAGGAAGGAAGGAAGGAAGGAAGGAAGGAAGGAAGGAAGGAAGGAAGGAAGGAAGGAAGGAAGGAAGGAAGGAAGGAAGGAAGGAAGGAAGGAAGGAAGGAAGGAAGGAAGGAAGGAAGGAAGGAAGGAAGGAAGGAGATTCATGCTTTAGTGTTCTGTTTGATAATATGCAACTTTTTGACGCTTATTGTTAATGCAGCCCCTAACAGGTAGAAATACTTCCCACCCCCTCTTCCACCCTTGCCCAAGGACTGATCAATATATATTTATTTTGTACTATGTAATCACAGAATCATAGAAATTGGGGTTGGAAAGGACCTTAAAGATCATCTGGTTCTGACACCTTTGGCAAGGAGAGGGACACCTTCCACGAGACCAGGTTGCTCCAAACCCCGTCTAGCCTAGCCTGGAACCCTGCCAGGGATGGGGTATCCACAGCCTCTCTGGGCAACCTGTGCCACTGCATCCCCACTCTCACAATAAAGAATTTCTTCCTAATATGTAATTTAAATCTACTCTCATCCAGTTTAAAGCCATTTTCCTTGTCTTATCACTATATTACAACTTTCCTTACTAGGTTAGAACTTTCATTTTCCTTCACAATAATGTTCTCTGTGATAGCTTTTTTCCTGCTGAAAGAAGTGAACAAACCAACAGCAGTTGCAGCCCTGTGTGCTCTCACTACCAAGGACTGCAGAGGCCATTCTTAATCACATTAGAAAATTTGGGGATGGAAGATATTTTTCTACCTCTTGTTTCCCAGGACTGCCATATTCTGAAACAAGTGCCTTATGACCTTATGACTTTCTTCTTTTCAGCAGCTGGAATGGAAAAACTAAATCTGTGACCTCACCATAATGCCTTGTTATTAAGGGTTCAGTCAACTCTGTATTCAAGACTAGAGAATGAAAACATGGTGGCCTTTTTGCTCTCCTGGGACTTGTTAGAAGAATCTTGGCTTCTCACCCCAGTAGCATACATATGGCAGTTTTCCTTAGGAAATTGGTCTCAAAACTTATATTCTTGTTGTTAAGTGGCAGTATACTTGGAAAGAAATTCAAAAGCAATAAGGTTTCCTAGGCTAAAATTATCAGCACTGCAACAGGCTTCTGGTGCCTCCGGTGGAGGTATTATGCAAGGACATTTGTATGCTGCAAAAGAGGAAAAGGATATTGATGGGATACAGGCTGTTTACAATTACCACAGTTCCTGTTGTGTTGTGTGGGAACCACGAACAGCACAGTATGGGTGTACAGACCAGGAATGGTTCTACACTTAAGCTTATTGTTTCTATGGACAACATCACTCTGGAAACCCATCCTCTGAGAGCTATACTGGATCCAAAGCTGAGCATTTATAGCAGTAGGAGATGAGGAAGTTGCACAGAGACAGAACATGTGGTAATTTGTGTCAAACAGAACATTTGCTTAGCTGTACCTTGCAGTGTTACCCTCACATCTGTTTGTGCTGCCTACTAAGGGCTTCTCCTTAAAATGTCTGTGGAGGCACTTCCCCAGCAAAGACCAGGACATGCCATCTAGTCTGCGTGTTTGTCTTACATGGGGATTCTCAGTTCAGGTTTGTCTGTTTGGGCAAAATGGTGTGCTGGCATCATTCTTCCATCATTTGGAACATACTGTCTGCAGCATACTTCCTCCTGTCATCTATCTATCAGGTTGATGTGATGCCCAGCTGGAGGCAAGAATATGGATAAAGAACAGGTAGGAGGCTGATCCCACCTTGCCTGTGGCTTCTTTTTCAGAGGAACACAGAATGTGTTTGTTTAGCTTTTTCCTGGAGAGAAAGACTCATTGCTGGTCATCTGCCCCATAGGTGACTTTAAACTTGTTTTCCTACAGACTTTTTTGTTGGCCTCTAAAACTTGAACAGAAATTTTAAAAAGAAACATTAATTGGATAAGAGATGTGCCAGTTTGGATTGCTCATCTTTCCTCTCTGGAGTTATTAACTTACAGGCTCTAGGCCTGGCACAGCAAGACACTTTCCTAACACTTCATCTTCTTGTCATGCAATAAGAGATTCCAACATGTGTATTAAATTATGACCAGATACAGCACATAGAAAGGAAGTTTGCAAAGACTTTTTGCCACCTTTTTTTTAAGTACAATACTAAACTGCTTTTATAAAAATGGTCAATGCTGAGCAATAAAACCTTCTATGGCATGTTGTTAGGGTCATTGGTTTACAGAGTTTTTTTAACAGAAACATTTTTGCATATACAAAGTAAGCAACCTGGGAAATTAATCATCTGTCTTATAAAACCTTAAAAAGCAAGATAAGTTTTTGCTAAATTCTGCTTTCCTTCATCCCCTAAAGTGAACTCAATTCTTTCCCCTATACCTGACAGAAGTCCACTTTCAAAGAACATGAATTTTCTAAAACTCATATAAACATTAATCAGGGCTTCTGGAAGACAGAGTGCTTGGGCCGCAGATGATATCATTTTTTGTGGCTTTTTCTTCTGCCTTAAAAATACCCAAACCTGAAAAGATCTTCCAGTTTTGTTGATATTTCAAGCAATTTTTAAAAGGGTAATCTTGATCTGTATCAAGTCCTCAGACCATTTAAGTTGTCCTGCTATCTGAGTTTGGAGGTTTGTTTAGATTTCTTTTATATTTTTTTTAATGGTGCTCATGCACAGATACCTACCTACCAACAGGAGTGCACTTGTCTTTGATGTGTGGCAAAAACTTGTGGAATCAAGGAAACAGACAGAAAGTCTTCCCTGCTTACTGAGGTCACAAAAATTGCAGTTCCTTTAAGATATAGTGGGACTTGATGACTAGGTATCTTGCAGTATAGTGAATTGTAGTGTATATATTTTTTATGCATTAATTCAATTTACTCTGTTTTATTTGGTTTTATTTTATTCTGAGTTTGACAGATGTTAATTTCTAATATTCCCTCTACAACAGAGAGACAAAGATGATAGTATGATTGACAGTGCTGCCATACAGTTTAAGGATCTGAAAAAATTAGGGCATAATGTCTAACCACTGAACACATGTTCAACTTCTTTTATATCTTTGTCATAAAATTTAAATACAGTTGTAGCACCTCAGAAACTTCTGAAATGCACCTACTTTGGGATGAAAAGTCAGAATTTTTTTATGAGATAGTAAATAACTGTGTACAGTCACTTGAGGTAGGATAGGAAGAGGAGAATAGTGTAACCAATTTATGAAGCTGAAGGAATGTGGAAGGCAATTACTTATGTAGCACTTATGTTATCACAGCAGGGCTCCCAACTCCTGCTCTTGCAAAAAATTGCTCTATCTTCAGCTATCAGAATTTAATTCATCTGTGCCATAGATGAAAAGGTTACTTCTCCAGGAAAGCCATACACTTCCTGCCCTGGTGGGACAGTGGGTCAAAGGAAAACATGATACCACTTTATGCATTTTGCTTCATCATTTCAGTCAGTTTATTTCTCTGAATAATGGTCTCTGGAGAGAATTCTTTGCTTTGTTCTGAGGACACAGTGAATGACTAAGGGAGGGATCAGATAACTAGCTCTTGTTTAATGTTAAATGAGTTTAAAACTCCTAGTTAGTGAAATCCTGATGAAAAAGCAGTGGTGAAGAAGTGTTAATCCTTTGTTATAAGCTACACAATGTGCAGTACGTTCCAGTTTCATTCTTCATAGTGGGCACCAATGACAGTGGACAATGCAGTGGTAACTTCAGTACTTTTACAACTTCATCTGACATGACAATCCCTGTTTCCTATAGTTATATTTCACAGATATAGGGAACTCATGGAAATAGGTAACATCTCCCAGAAACTTGGCTTTCAATCTTTTGTATGACTCCTAGTCTAAAGACTGTGTGACAATAAATGCCTCCTTCCAAACCACTTTATCATGCAGGGTTTTCTGTAGTTGCATTCTTGGTCCTCTAGTCTTGTTCTGAAGGAGAGCTTGTGTTGTCACTGAGAACCTCAGCTAGGTTAGGCCACTCCACTGGGAAATTCATATATGTCAAACTTCAGAGGCAACATCACTAATGTCAGTTCTCCTCTGTGCTGGGGTTTCTTTTCTTTGTTTCCTCCAAGGAAACAAAGAGAGGTAGAAGGCAATGATGGATGTAAGCTAAAATGCTAAAATTGGAAGAAGCTGACATAACAGTCACAAGGGAGTAAGTGCAACTGTTTGTATGGCTTAAATACAGCTGCCAGAGTGGAAGAGTTTCAAGGACATTGGCTTTAGCTAGACGTATATTTGTGCATGTAAGAATAAATCTGTAAGGCTGGCACTTGTCTCAGCATTTGCATATAATGAAGCAATTGTGTTTTATGTATAAATATACTTACATACATATGTTATATAGTATACCTATGTATAAAGGTACATGTATCACATAGGTTTATAGGGTATATACATGTAAGTGTGAAGGCAATGGTTTGTGTCTGTTTATTTCAAGATGTACTTTCCTGAGGTCATGAACTACACCATAAAAAGGGTTATCAAATATGTGTCAGTCTACTGTGTTGGAATACAAGTCTCAAAATCTACTTCACAGATTTCTGTTGTTCATAGTATTTCTCAAGGAATTTCCCAAGCCCACATCACATTGCCTTTGACATGTTAAGGATCCTCTCTTCTCCAAGATCCTGACTC
This sequence comes from Acrocephalus scirpaceus scirpaceus, assembly GCA_910950805.1. Classification (NCBI taxonomy): domain Eukaryota; kingdom Metazoa; phylum Chordata; class Aves; order Passeriformes; family Sylviidae; genus Acrocephalus; species Acrocephalus scirpaceus. Next base: position 41,132,474 of record OU383776.1, read on the forward strand.
CAGAAACTCTTCCCATCTTTCAACAAAAGGGTTTTTAAAGACTGTGTGTGTCCTTAGTGATGGAGTTGGGGAGCCCCTCGCACCTAAAGTCATGTTGTCGTTGGATGCCTCAGCTGGAGAGTGTAGGCTTCATCCCTTGCTTTCCTCAGGAGCTCTCAATATGTCTGGACTTTTATTTCTGAGACCCTGCAAATCATATGGGAATTTGTCTTCAACAGTCTATTAGTAAGGCCTGGTTTCTCTTGAGGTTCTTCCCACAAGGTCAAATAATGGCAAATCTTCTTTCCTAAGAGAGCTGTTTGCTGTTTGCCCACCTGAGAGCCAAATAAGTATCTTTCTGATCTGCCAGCAAAGCCTATGCTATACTGGAGGACATGAGCTTGTAACATAGGGATGTGTTGGTGTTTTGATTGTGGTTGTTTGGTCACTGTGCCTTTTGAAGAAGTTCCTGGTACTGTCACAGTGGCAAAAACAGGTATTCAAGGACTCCTGTTCCTCCTGGCTATACTCTTTCTGGGTAGCAGCTGTGAACATACTTTGTGGTAGTGGACCAGCCTTCTCAAAATCTTCCCTGTTCTGAGGCATGATGGTAGTTTTACTGAGTAAAGGTACAAGATCAGCAGTCATGCCAGTAAGGCAGGGATCTGTGAACAAAATGCAATATGTAACTTTGACAGAAACATGCATCTCTTTCATGTCATTATCCATGCTGAAATCAAGACTGTCGGTGTTTTATAGGAAGACCTAAGGGAGACAAAGAGCTCAGAACAAGTATGAACAATGGATACTATCAACCAACAAAAATTATGAGCATGTGCATGGGTACAGAATAATACAATAGGGAGTTCCCAACTTACCCCTATAGTCCAGATATGCTGTTCATCTCCTTATCTTTAATCTATTGCCCCCAAAGAGTTTACCCTGAGGCACTCTCTTGTGTTAGCCCCAGGAGAGACTAGGAATGCAAGTTCCTTTGTGCTTTTCAGGAGACCCTTCTGTCCTCAGAAAGACACGACCTCACTTTCTTGTTTCTAGGGGTGGAGTTTCTCTTGGTTTATGTTTAGAGGGAAAGGTACAACAGAGATAAAAATCCCAAATGGAATTTAAGTTACCAAATTGGAGTTACTTTATCAAGCCTGGAGGCTTGCTGGGCTCTTTTTGACAGGAAGACACAGAGAGCAGGCTTTCTTAGATGGTGTGTTCTGGGCTTTCTAGTGCACATTCTTCCAGGGGGGATCTTTGGCTGTCTCAGCTATAAAAAGACAACCTGTGGCATAGCAGGGCCCTGGTCCATGAAGGGTTGTTTCAAGTTCATGGACTGGCAGTGGAGGTCTGTCATGAAGCAGAAACACAAATACAATGAAATACAAAGGAGTCAAGAGCCTGGATCCATTGCTTTGTTTTCATGGTGAGCTTCAAATCTGTGCAATTCTGGTCAACCATAGAGGCAGATGGTGATGTCTAGGGGGAGGGAACAAAGAATAAGACAGCAGTAGATAAAAGATTAACAGAAAAGTAAGCTGTTTCTTTTCAGAAAAACTTGTAAAGTGTATGGCTTTGAATGTTTCCATTTACTTAAGAAAAACCTCTTGATAAATCAGTATTTACTTCTTTAAAAATGTAAGCTTCATCACAGAAATGATATTTGAAAAGCTATAGACAGAGTACTGAACACATAAATGTGAACTTTCTGTAGATGCATGACTTTGAAAAGCCACCACTGTGTCCCCTCATTAGTTTCTCCCCAAACAGAGTGGCACTCCATGGCTGAGACTCAATCTAGACTACAGCAGTCTCTATCAGGTAAATTAAAAGCAATACTCTTCTTTCACATTCCTATCTAGCAGTATTGTAATAATGCAATGGGAGCCAAGCTAAACCCTTGGGAAGAAATTATTATTGTATCCTTCATGTCCATATCTCTTCTAAATTGCCTTTTGGTGACCTCTTCTAATTGGATGCAAAATGGGAAAGTTGTATCTCTTGTGACTTTCATTATCAAAATGTTCCCAGAGGTTCTTAATGGTTTCTGCTGTTCTTGACATTCTCCCCCTGCACAGCAAGGAGAAGGAATTGCTGTAGTAATTGCAGCAATTAAACAGCAGCCTTTTGCAGTGTGATCTTCCTTCTAGGTTTCCATTTTCCTAAATATTTAGCAGTAGCCAGCTAGTCCGTAACTTTGAGTTGCATCCACTGTAGCTGGCTAGTATCACAAAACAAACACTCTGTGTTTTTTGAAAAAAAAAAGCTGTGCCCTAGAGCCCTGTCCTTTGAATATTGTCTGATGGATAGCAGTATTTTCTTTCAACTGTGTATGTATATAAAGGCTCTTTCATTTCCTCATAAGATTTTCTTTTCCTGGCTGCCCACTCTTCATTCTAGTCATTTCAGCTTCATTATGGATATACAGAACTCATAAGCCTTACTAGTAGTTTATATTAATCACAGTATCCAGCTGTCTGAGATCCTCTGGTAAAGTAATTCCAAGTTTTTCCTTCTACATGGATCTGCTTTTTAGAAAAGAGGAAAGTTTTTCTTAGCCTTCCAATTTCCAAATTTTATCAATTCTATTGCAAGCTAAAATAGTATGGGGCATTTCTAATTTATGATGATCTATCTAGGCTAAACCTATGGTGCTATGTGGAATGAGACTGAGGGCCAAGATGGAGTGCTGGGGCAGTGTTTGCCCACTTTATCATTAACATGCTTTCTTGTGTCATTTAGGGCCATGACAACTACTGATTTTCAAGACACCCAAGCAAATTATGAAGGATTAAGTGCACCGAAACCTTTACCAGGAGGCAGTGTGGGTACCACCCTGCCAGCCCAGGTCTCTTCACTGTGAGCAGTTCTCCCATATCATCCCAACAGACATTGCAACCCCCAAAGACTCATAGGTGTCTTTAACTATGCTAGAGAGAATTAATCATAAAGCTATAGTAATGCCTTGAAAACAACACTTGGATATGCTGAGACTCACTACTCCCACAGTTTCCACAAAAACTGGAAGAAAACACATGTAAATGATTTTTCATGAAGGGCAGAGCCACAGTGAAGTGGTTTGTGATATATGTGTAGCCTAGCCATGCTCGCCCTTAGACTGACAGCATGATCTGTCTCCTCTCCTGATGAGCAGTGTTGGAATATCTGAGCAGTCAGGCTGCCTATCCCACCCCAGCCTTCCCTATTATGACTGTGTATTTGTGGGGCAAAAAGCAACTTCAGCCCTCCCAACTTTAGCAGCCATGGTCACTACTCTTGAACAGAGATGTGAGATAACAACTGCTGGACTACAGTCCAAGCCAGCAGAGGAGACAACTCTTTTCCCAACCCTGAGCATTTGGCTCTTTTGTTTGTCCATTTGTTTCTGTTTCATTTATTCAACATAGAATTAAATTGATGTTGAATTAGGAAGGATTTTGACTGGACACGGCTCTGCAGCCTAAAGTTGTACCAATACCATGTGCCATTGAGGTTATCTAAAAGATTACCATTTATACATGGTAATAGCCCTTCAGAATTTAATACAGTGATTATTTTTCTGAGGTTTATAAAGTGGAATCTAAACTCTATTACTGATATCTTTCTGGTAATATTCACAATGATCCAAAACATGACTCCTAATAACACAGTCAAGTGGCTGACAGGTATTTAGATGAGCTTTCCAAAATGTCAGCGTATTTGATGAGGAGTATTACTGGAATGGTTAGTTTCTAGAAGAAAAGGATAAGCCATACTCCAGGGAAGAAATATTAGGGTGTTTTTTCAATAATATCTATTTTGCAAGCAGATACCCAGCTGTGAAAGCCACAGCTACCTGCCTTGTAGAAAGCTCCTCATTTGATCTGCTGGTGCCAGTTGTGGCACAAACTGCCAGTGGCAGAAAGCTTCTTCTAGTCTTTTCAAATTAGAAGTGAGTAACCACATGTGATGCTTTTATTTGTTTGAAATGTCTGTTTTTATATATAATAACTGAGAATATTCTTTCAGTTGTAACTAAAATTCTGTTGTAAGCTTTCAAACACTGATGTCCAGTGCCATAGGCCACTAGTTCAACAGTTCGGTTATTGTTCTGAGAGAACAGTAGCTTTAAATGTCTGGTGCTTTCACTTGATTAAATGCCACCCCTTGCTGCCTTTTTCCATTCTAAGAAAGTCCAAAACTTGCACTGATTGTATTGAATTCCTTAATATTTTATGTTATTTAAAACAATACAAACATGGAGTGATTACACAGGGCAAATGGTGAAATAGGATTGGAGTCTAATCTTGCACTGTAATTTTTTTACTGTTAGTATGACTTTTATTATTTTACTCTTTCCCTGGAATGGCTCTTTCCTTCCGTTTCCCACTGGGGAAATATTTGGCTTAAAACAAGCTGGAGGCTATGCATGGTTCTTGAATATTTTAATGATCTACACAAAACCCATTAGCTGACACTGTGGCAACTAATACTTGACAGTAAGATAACAGTTGTCTCAGAGACTGTGAGAGGCCAGAAGAATCTTAAACACTAATCTTGCAGGATGAAGAGTTGACATGAGCAGTGATGCAGCTCATTCAAATGCATGTTGATCTGTCTTGATGAAGAACTGGTGCTTCAGATCCCTGGTGTAATGAGCTCTGAATCAGATGCTGTTCTTGGCTACTAGGCAAGCTGCATCTGCAGACTACATCTTTGTAACTTGTTTAAATATTTCTCACTTTGGAGAGGGTGGATTAAGACAGATTCAGGGAAGGAATGCTGTGAACATAGATTCTGTATCTTTTTTGGTGGACTAATAGTCATGCCAGTGTAGCTGTGATCACTGAGAGTGGCAGATCAATCCCAAGCATCAGAGGTGGTAACACAAGTCTAAAATCCTTTCCATGTGTGATCAGCCAATACATTTGGTCCATGCACTGGTGAAATTTCTTCCTGGAGGCAGAAAAGAGGAAATTAGACATGGATTAGAGACCGTTTACCTTAACCTGTCCAATTGCACATTTCTGTCAGAGGGAGAGGATTCTCAGTGTCTTACCCACAATGTCTGTATCCTGCATCAAGTATCTAAGTGACCTCTTGTGTTGGCAGCAACACCATGACTGAATTACACTCCCAAGATCAAGGGCTAAATACCAGCACCCTACTAATTCTTCCAGTCAAACAGACACTTGAGCTAATGTACTGTTGTACTTACTGCTTGACTTATATGTAGAAAATATGCAGCAAAAGTCCAGATAATTGGATGTGGGTTGCATTTGCAATTATATGTTCACTGGATGATATGCATATATCAGAGACCTAATATTAACCCCAGCAAGAGAACACAGTTATAGGCAGGCTGAGCAAATGGAGCTTTTCAAATTAAATATGCAAATGAATTTCATACACACATGAACACTATTAGCAGATGGTCAGTAAGGAAGGCTGTGTACAGGGGAGGGAGTCTTTCCTTTTAATTTGATAAGAATCTGTTTCTGTGGATGTTGTTTCATCCTGAGGAATAGCTTTTATTATCTGTAAATATTTTGTAAAATATGAGATTGCGATTCATAATAACCCAAGAGCATTTTGAAGAATGGTGGAGGGAAAAAAAGTCAGAAAGGGAGAGTCAGATATTTTTACTGTCACCAAATTTTCAGAACACAATGTGGCATGAGTAACTCTAGTAGAAACACTTTAGCCAGAGCTGATGACTCACACATGATTGCTGGAAATTTTGAAATTCCTTAAGGAAGAAAAGAATCCCTTAAAAAAACCTTTAAGAAGAAATGGGCATCAGCTAACTCTGAAATGGGAGGCAAGCAGAGAATTGGTTATCATTTCTTTAGGCCTGCTGCTCTAGAGTTCATGTGCTGTACCCTAGTATTGAAGGGATGGTGGATCACAGGAAAAATAGTATAAGCAGAAAGGAGAGGAAAGCATGGCAGTATGAGCTGAAATTTCTACTTAGCTTCTGTCTCAGTCAGATCTCATCACTCACTTCCTATCTGGGATAACAAAGCTTTAACGTTGCATGTGAACCAAATTTCATGCTAGCTAGCCCTTTGGTTCTGAACGCAGGCCAGGGTCTTCCTCTCTGACTTATTGGGAAGGGAGTCTACTTAAGGTTTTTTTGGTGGGTCCCTGTTCTTGGCATCTCCATTTTTATTATCTCAAGAGATTGTCAGTGTGTCAAAGTACATTACAGCATTTGTGAGAAACACTGACTAATAAGGGTCCTGCATGTTTTTAAAGAGTTCTGCATGCTTTTCCGATCTTTGAGGACTCTTTATTCTCAGTCCAAGTCAGGATCATGTCTTGACCCTTAGCAGCTCTGCAGAAAATATTTGTTTCAAATAATTTTGAGCACAGTCTCTGCACACAATGCCAACTGTCAAAACTGAAATACCTTGAACGAAAGTCCCAGTTGTCAGCCAGTCAAACTGACCACAGGTGACCATATGCTGACCACTGACCATGGTGCTCTACCTCCTCTGCCTGGCCAAAGAAAGAAAGGGTAGCTGACCTGTTCTGGAAAGCAGCATTTGATACTGGGCAGAATTTCTGCCACCAGCCCATGCTCACAGATGGTGGGGAAGCAGAACAACCAGAGACATGCATCAGCAGGCAGGCTGGCCAGCCCCAGTGCCCACCAAGCCCTGTATTCTTGTCTTAGGCACAGGTGCCTCAAGGACTTGAGAGAAGACATAACAAGAAGATGATGCCTTTCCTAAATGAATTTTCTCCTACAGTGTGGCCATGAGAGAGAACTCAACCTTTCTGACTCCTATTTATTCTCTAGTTAGATTTGTGAGGAGTGTTGTCTCTTCTGTAGACTTGTTTGTATTACTTTCTGTAACCTTGTTTGGTCTCTCCAATTTATATGTCAATACTTTGCTGATTACTTTCCACTATGTGTGGATAAGGCCAAAAAGGAAGAGACAGGTGCAAAACCAGTCCTCATGGAAAACTGTGGACTTGTTTCCTTACCTAGAAAATGTCATCCTTGTCCTCCTGTGCTTAACTATTGACATAAATGCTACAGCATGAGGTTTAGTAACCTGGGCATAAGAAGCATTTGGTTTTGTTGGAGCAGGAATGTTCCTATTTTCCATATAACTATCAAATATTTTCTCAGAATTTCCCTAAGAACTCTACTTGAATGAGGCCTAAACAAATAAGTGCTTCTCAATGGTAGAATTTTTTTTTTTATATCCACCTGGAAAAAAGAAATGTGTCTATTCCCCATACAGGAAAATCTTATTGCAGAGGACTGTAAAATCACCTGAAAGGCTGCAGAGGCATAATTTAGCTGTCTCTTCACAGTCCACAAAAGTTCTTCTCTTAGCTCAAGAGGCGGAAGAGTATACTCTGACTGTCTGAAGGCATTCCCTTCACTACCCTGGTCATGTAAGATCATAAACTGGAAGCCTTGGGGGTCTCATTTTGCAGTCCGTGTGAAGTGCTGAGAAATATCCCTGTTTCAGTCTTTTCAAGGCTTCTGACTGATCTTAAGACTGGCCACAGCTTGACCTGATCATGGTTTATTTGTCCCAGAGCAGATACAATTAAGATGCATCACCCACAATTAATATGTGGGTGAATATACAAGAAAACAATGTCTTCAGCAGAGAATTAGCACAAGGCTTCTGTCACTGATACTCGCCTTTGCCCTGTCATTTCACCTACTGTGATTAGAAATTCAACAAATATGTCTGGAGAATATGCATGCTTAGTGTGCTTTGGAAAGGGGGGATTGTCTAGCTGTGAAAGGAGATTATGCAGCAATTTCCTCCTCAGCACAGCAAGACAATGAATCTGACTCTTCATTATACAGGAAGGATGAGTAAGAATGGTTGCATTTCCTGTGCAGCAAGACCATCGTGAGCCCTGCTCCAGATTCCTTTGGGAATTTCCATGATCATGTCAATTTCAGACACAAAGTTACTATGAGAAAATGTAGATGTTTAAATAGGAATGTTTGTGGGGAAGGGGAAAGGGATCGATTCACGAAACAATGTGTTTAATCTCAGCTAGAGAGACAGCTCTACAAAAGAAGACAGGCTCAAAATTAGTTACTTGAGTTTTATAACTCATACATTAATTACTGACAGCAGCAATGTACTTTTCAGATGGCCCTAGCTTTTATTAAATATTCACACATTCTCTCACCACTTATAAAAATATTTCTCTCCACTTACAAAAATATTTTGCTGTGTTTTCATTATGTGAAAGGCTGTAAAGAAGTCTTGCAGTTACTTGCATATTTGCTAAATAAATGGAGAGAGGTCCCACAAAGCATCTGCCTCTTTTTCCTGCATTTTCCCACTCATGCTCAGGGTAGACACAACTGGTGCTGCTGGTCAGGCGTCAAACAGTCTCTCCCAGAGTCTTTAACAGATATGCAATCCTGCTAAGATTTTTTCTAACTTGAGAGAGGTTGTACATCTGCAAATGCAAAAATGTATCATAGGGACAACAGTCACAAGGACATAGTCTTTTGCTCAAAAAAGACTATCTAATAATTGGATGTTAACAAGACATTGGTCAGAGGAAAAAATTCCCGAGCAGCCTTAAGCACATGTCTTAGGACTAGTATGAATGTGTATTGCAGGCTGGGAAACCCAGACCAGCAGTTGGTTCCTGAGGGACCAACCCATGAATTCTGAAATGCATGTGCAGAAGCCCCAGAGGATGCCCAGAAGGACTTTAGATGCCTCAAAACTAAAATTATTTCTTACAAAGATTAGTCCAAACAATTGCCAAAGGTTGTTCCATGGTCACATGCTGAGTGGGAAGCCAGGCAGACAGCCAGCATGCTACAGATGACTAAGATGGAGCATGGGAAGTTGTCTCCATGTCTGTCCATCTCCTAGATCCAGCCATTGAGAAACTTCCTCAAAGTTGTAAGGAGGGGGAAAAAAAAAAGCCCACTAAACGATGATCATCTAAATGCACCTACTATTTTTCTGAGAGTGTTCACCATGTCTCTTCTCTGTTAATGAAGTCTTCAAAAAAAGCTTCAGTGACTCTCGCCTCTCTGATGTAAAAAATGTATGATTATTTCCTGAAAAGTTGGAGACTTCCTTCAGCAAGAGGAACGTGGAAGTTCTTCCTAAAACAGTTTATAGTGCCAGTGTTGAAAGTATGCTCTTAGGAGAGAAAGAAGACTCACAAGGGAGAGAATAGGGTAGCCATGATAGGTTATTTTAGAATGAAACCAAAAGCTTCTATTAACACCTTGGGTGAAGTCTACAATGGCAAAAGGATCTGAGCAGGATCCTGGTTCATTCAGAATCCTCTAGGGTAAGGAATGGAGGAGAGATGCATAGAGATGCAGGTGTGAGAAGGCAAATGAAAATGCCCAAGGCCACATGGCTGGATCTGCCTGTTTACCAGGTTAGGTCCATTTTAAGTGCCTGAGTGCAATATTTTTTTTAACTGGCTTCTTTTTTTTTTTTTTTCTCCCTCATAAAGGAAATGCAGTGACTGAACACACATGCCTTATTAAAAGATTGCTTGTTTGGCTGGTGGCCATAGAAGAATAATTCCTCTTATTGCTCAATAAATCAAGTTACTGTCATTTTAAACACTCCAGCTGAATTTCTGATGAGCACATGAAAGAGTTAATTCTACCACTGTCATGCTACCACAGCATTAAGTTACAGAAAATTTGGGGAACATAAATTGTGTCCTCTCTCGTAACATAAATTTGGAGCCTAAGCAAAATCTTTATAAAATTATGCCATTCTGTAAAATTCTTACTTACTCTTACTTGCAAAATATGCAAGTGGAACTGTAGACTAGTAAAGCGCAAATAAAATACATGCAGGGAAGTAATCTTTTGAATTTGTAGGTATTTCAAATATATTTTAAAATTTTAAAGTAAATTTCTTAAAATGTTAAATATTTTTTCATTTCAGTTAACACAACTTTTCTTATGTACTATAATAATCAGGCTATCCTGGGCTGGACAGGCATGTTGATTTAATTTGAAGCTCCTTCTCTGGAAGGCTTTTTTTGTTGCTTTAGCAATTGAAAATCTTTCTTTCCTAATAGGATTAGATCAAATCAAATAATTACCAAAGGATTTCTCTGTCATCTGAGTGCTGCTCCCCACAATTGTATTAAAAAGCCTATCTTCGATATGGAAATAGTCAATGGCCGTGGGTAGCTGAAAAAGTCATAGTTAACTGTTGCCACTCAAACCAGAGAAAGTCATCTACAAAGGCAAACCTGCAGTGTTTTTTACCCTAATCTCCATTATGACCAACAGTTCCCATTGTGGGAAGAGTAAACATTTGGCAAGAAGCCACTAGGGGGGTTCTGGCAGATAGTAGGGTGAAGTGAGGGACTACAGCCCAAATGGCAAGTGTCATGACAATCCTTTGCAGCCCTTGTTCAGTAACATGCAAGTGATCTGGGATAACAAAGCTTTAACATTGCATGTGAACCAAATTTCATGCTTGCTAGCCCTTTGGTTCTGAGTGCAGGCCAGGGTCTTCCCCTCTGACTTATTGGGAAGGGAGTCCACTTAAGGTTTTTTTGGTGGGTCCCTGAAATCTGTGAGATACATCAGCAGTCTGTGGAAGAACTTTCTGGGTCTTCAGCTTTAGGACAGCTCCTTCCTGATTTTTATACTTTTTACATTTTACGCACTTTATCAAGAGCAGTTGCAAATTTTGTACGAAGACAGGAACCCCTTGAGGAGGTGAAAATAAAATTGTGACTCAGGTTGAAACTGCACAAAGGCATCCTGCTGGGGAAGCAGGTCTGAATTAGTGTCTGTGACTCTAATCCATGTGTCTAATCTGTAACTTTATTCCTTGTTCAAGCCAAACCATATGCTTCTGCTGTACTAAGCCTTCATTTCAGGAGTTCTGGCTCTCTATCCATATTCTGTGCAGCATAATATGTTGTACAACAGCAACAGAAAATGAAATCTGAAAGGCATTTCTTCACTATTAATGTACAGATACCAGTTCGACAGATACATGTCTGTAATCATGTATCTGTTTGGTGTGCCAGGAAATGAGCACTTCTGGCCTGATCTGTCTGATATTCCTTGAAATCACAGGACATACATGCATACTTTTTCCAGCTCATTGTGAACATTGTTGTTTTGGTAGGAAAGGTAAAGGTCTTTATTTGGAGTGCTTTGTCTCATGGGGCACTATCTGTACCTGTTTCCTCTCTGCCCGGCCTCTGGAGACTTCTAGCTTGTGTAATTGTTTTTGAACATAATTACATTCATGGATCAAAGAAAATGCACAACCTTATTGTCACAAGTTAATTGTTCTGGAATAATTCTTGCAGGTTGTCCATTGTTGTCTATCTCAATGGTAGATTCAGATGCATCATTCTTTCCAGCTTCTGTGCTTTTCTGAATAGCTGCTATTATTTAGCCTCTTCAGCTGGAACTCTTGGAAACTGTCTCATTATCTAATGCACGGACAGGCTGACTGTTGCCAGTAGCTACAACTTACCTCTACACTAGTACGCAGTAAACCTGAACTTTCTGTCTGCTGCAGCCACATTATTAATTCATAGTGTTTCCTGTAATTACATACATGCACAGAGATTACTTTTTTTGTTGTTTTTTGTTAGAGGAGGAAGAAGATGAAGGTAGGGGGTGGAAGGTGGTGGAAACAGATACAAGTAATCATTAATGCTGACAAGACCCCAGCTGCATAGGTTTTTAATTAGCCCATGTCTAACCCTAATAGTCACTAGCTGGGATAATACTAGCACTTCTTAAGCAGGCTAGTTTAGAAAGGGAAGTGTATCGTCTGGTCACACCTGCACTGTGTAATGTTACTTGCACATACTCAACAATGCAGGCCAAAAAGCTGTCATTTTTTTCAGTTCACTTCCAGTTCACAATCAGAAATTTTAGTCATATTGCATTCTTCAAGGCAGTCTCAAGGAGCAAACTCTGTGCAGTTGCTCTGGGCTACTTTCCTGATGAAACCATGAACTGATACCTGATGAAGGATAGGAATGCAATCTACCAAATTTCACATATCTTTCAGTAGTTAGTAACAAGGCCTCCAGAGAATCATTTCAAATTGTTCAGTGAAGCAGGAACATGATCTCTACTCTTCAGAGCAAAAGGAGTTCAAAATTCATTGCCCTCTGCCTTTTTCTTCCTTAACTGAGCTGAAGGCTTCTGGAATAAGTAGAAATGTTTTGCCCATGAATGGGTGTCAGACTGGTCCGTCCTTGGGAGCTTGGTCTTTGCCCTGTGAGTTTTAGAATGGAGTCTATTTTGGTCACATCCTTGTTTTCTCCTCTAGCATGTGCAAAGTTGTTAAAATATAGTTCCTTTGTTGGAAACACTGAAGGAAGGACAAAGAATTTAGTGTGAAATCAGAAACATTGAGAGGTTTTTCCACCCTTTGGCAGTTTTTAATTTAATTGGCGTTAAGCAACAGTTAAGCAGTATGCAGAGTTTAGGCAAGAGCAAAACATCTCTCAAGTGAAAGATGTATTAGATCCTCACTATTGCCATAGCTGAGTAGGCTGAAATCTTGCTCACACTGGCAAGATATTTGACCCCATATTAGCAGAAGCAAATTTCTGAAGGAATGGGAGAGTTTGTAAGGTCTGGCTTCAAGCTGTGGCCCAGATCAGAAAGAGACTTAGGGATTAATATAATCTATGTGCATACAGGCCAAAGACACAAAGTGCCTTTTTCTTTTTCTTGCAGCCCTGTAGGCTTCCCTTCTCCACAGCCTCCATTTCCACCACATGCATAGCATACCTGCAGTGGTGTACATGAGGGCAGCTCTATTTTATTTGACTTTCTCTCTGGATGCTAATTTGGATGAGCTTGGTTGTGAACACAGAATACAGGGTCACCTTATTCCTCGCTCTCTGGACCTCCTTTTCATATCTTTCAGAGTAAATGCATTTATTCCTTAGGCACTCTCAAGAAAAAGGAAAAAGACAGGCTGTCATCTCCATTCTGTTTTTGTAGTCTCACTGCCACTCTGCAGCCTCTGCGGTGAAATACAGGCACACATAATGCACCCCCAGTGGACATGATCTGCAGTGTGAATGCAGGAAATGCTGCAGGAATAATGAATCCTTTAAATGAAATTATAGTTATAAACTCATTCTGATACATATGTATCAGCTCTATCACTGCCTCTGATGCTTCATTTTTAGGTTGTTCAATGTCTTGCAGAAGGGGATGTTTCCAAAGCTGCTTGTATCGTCCAGTAGCCCATACTGCCCAGTGCTGTTGTATGTCCATGTGTTAAATACAAACAAGTTGTAATAAATCTGCTTTACTCTGGTGTAAGGGTCTGGTCAGTGTCTGGAGCAGCACAGAGTCTGCTCTGTAGGTTTGAACTGCATCAGGCAAATGAACATTTCTTTAATGTTTCAGAGTTTCCTCTTTGCCATTTTCCTCTCTTGCTCCTGACAAGACTCAGCCTGATGCACAAACATTGAAGTCCTGTGTGTGAAAAAAGTTAACTACTTTAAATCAGTTGATTTCTGGAAGATGAGAGTTTTGCTTTTCTGCTAGACCATACAGAGCACAGAAAAGAGCCTGGGTGCAGAAGTGATAAAAATGTGACACATTAGACTTTGCATTTAAAACATAGCTATGTAATAAAAGCATATTTGATTAGGCTACTCAAAACTCATTACTAAATATAAAATCTCCTTTCTCATACTTACTTGAATTCTTAATTTTCTGGAGACTGTCAGTTTTCCAGCCAGTGCCAAAGGAGTGATTCATGCCTTCTATGGCCTTCTGAAAGCACTAAGAAAGAATACTGAACATTAAATATAAAATGCTACTAGGTACTAAGATTCTGAGGCATGATGAGAGCTGTTGTTTTTGTAATTGCTGAATTTTTGCACTTAAAAATACTGTGTTGCTTATCTGTTTCAAGCAGTGGACATCTCAATTCTGCTAACTTGTGCATAGTCAGGCAACATATACACATGACCAGAACCTAACAAGGGTAATTGAATTAATATCTCAATTTAGAATAAAGTGGATTAATTTCATTATTTAGAGGTATTTGTAGAAAGTTGCTAAGTGAACCAGCTTTTGAGGTGAAATCATAATATTTTCTGCAAGCAGAACTGAAATTTGCAGATTCTTAAAATATGATTGTACTGTAAGATGAATTTTAGAAGTCCAAGCCACAAATATGTTAATGTCCTATCATTAATACATATTTACTTAATGATACAGAAATTCCTCCCTGCAGTTGGCCGGCTCCATGCCTTTGACTCCTTCTTTTTGTTTTTCTAATAGCAAAACTATTCAATACACATATAGTAAAGAGTTACTCCATGAAAAACTCCATGTGTCGTTAGAATATTAAAAAGTGAAGTAAACTATGGTGCTTTAAGATTTAAATAGCAGCTGTTAAGAATACATGCTGGTAGAAAAATAATTCTATTTATACAAAAAAACCCCAGTAGAGTTAAGATTTCTCAGACTGATGCATATCTTGTTGGGATCTTCTACAAGCTTCTGCCTAAATTAAGCCCAGATTCAGGAAGGGCTTTGGGTCATGGTTTGGCTATGCAAAGTCTTTTGTGAGAAGACAAGATCAAGGGACTTCAGGCCTCTGGAGCATAGTCCTGTTCTCTTTTTTCCAGCCTAGATAGATAGATAGATAGATAGATAGATAGATAGATAGATAGATAGATAGACAATTTACAGCACCAGTATGGGAATTGGGGCTGAACAATGTTACTGCATTAGTGCAAGTGACGGAACAGAAGGAGCAGAAAGAGAGACAAGGAAAAGGATGATATTGCTGCCCAAACCATTTATTATGAAACCACCATCTAAAAATGCCTTCTCAGTTCCCGAGTTAGGCTCTGATTCAAAAAGGCACTTAGATATATGATGTGGCCCATCTCTAGTGGAAGACATTTCACCACTTGTTTAACTCCATGCACATTCAAATATTTTATTAACTTGTTGTCAATAAGGGAGGGATAATCCCTTGATTCAGGGTTTTCAGGACCTTGAGTCAAATTATCATTGTCCAGTGACTCTGCCAGCAGTCGGAGCACTGTGAATACAAAGGCTGACAGCATAAAATCCTGCAAAGCTGAGCCTGTGCAAAGTAGAAGTACTGCCCATGAATACCAATGAGGATTTTCTTCTGTCTGAATAAAGTGGTTCAAAAGCAGGAGTGCAGATGCATTTGAGTACTAAGGTAGGTGGGAGTGAATGACCAAGCCTGAGGCCTGTGACTTGCACTGCTGCTCCAGCTCATTGCCACAGCGTGAAAATTTTCACAGATTTGCTGGAGACTCCAGTGGCAGAGTGAAGGTGGTGTCAGACCTGGGAAAAAAACCCCGAGCAAACAAATAAAAAAAATCTGAATTGCACATGCACTTTCTCCATCTGCTTTTGCCCTCAAGCAGAAGATCCTAGCAGAGTGCCTTCCTTGTCTTTGTCTTTGCACCTCTTAAATGTTCCTTTACCACATGGTTGAGATAATTATCATTAACCTAAACAGTAGTGGGGACCATCCCAGTTTTGTGATTTAGCAGAGGCTGGGGGAATAAGTCCATGGCATTAATGAAAACCCTGACATTCATGGTTTGATGTCCTATGTTTGTGTCTCATGTAGTGCCACTAGCTCTGCTTTAGAATAGGATGAAAGAAACTCAGTCTCTTACATTTCACTTGAAGATGAAAAGACTCAGAACACCTATTTGGTTCCCCTGAAATAACGGCCCATTTTATGGCAGTTTTCAGTTTCAATTACTGGCTGCAGCTATTTAAAGTATATACTTTTCTTTCAACAGCCATTGTAGTTGTGTTGGTTTTTTTCAAATCACTGTTTCTGCAAGACACAGCTATTGGACTTAGAGAATGTAAATGCTTGGTGTAAATGTGTACATGTGATGCCAATACAGAAAATACTGCTACAGAGGCAATGTGAGCTCTCCCAAATGTTTTCAGAATCACTGCTGTTTGTATATTGTTCTTCAAGCATATCCAAGAAGCATAATAGTGTGAGGACCTGCTTCTGACACACCAGTATCCCACATAGCTGGTTTGGCTTGAGGGTACAAAGAGGATTGGAATAGCTTCTTCATGTCCCCATCTTTTGTGTTGTCTGAGGGTAGGGGGTCTTCCCGCAGCAGTCCTTTATACCAACCAAATTAAGCACTTAAATGATTCTGCCGACATTGACATACTTAGCCTCATGTCTGTGCCTGAATATGTGCTTATTTTTATTGTTCATCTTTTCTTGCCTCTTCATAGAGGCTTGGTGTTTCATCTCCTTACTCACATGGGGCTGCAAATGCGCAGAGGCTTTAAAACAAATAAAGGGAGGAAGGTGATGGAAATAGGCAGAAGCATAAAAACAGCACTATCATCTATGTTATGTTTGCTTTACATCAGATGAAAAACAGGATGTCTGTGTGCAAGTAACAGTTTGTCCCATTTTAACATTTGGAGTTCCAGTGACAGGACCAGTACAGAAGCGAAATGAACTTTTCTCCTTGTGCCATTTGAACTTGAGAGATGAGTTTCCTAGTAAGGGCTTTTGGAAGGACTCAAAGAATGCTGGCATCAGTCCAAGGGAGATGGATTATGGAAGGGAGATTGGAAGGAAGGGAGACTGGAAGGATGAATAAATGAATCATTTTGTACCACGTGTGATGGCTCACTCTTCCCACACCACGACTGCTGGCAGTGATGTCACTCATTGGGCCTGATCACTTGCTTTGGGTCACTCCTCCATCTTTATATAGTGCACTTATTTAAGAAAGTGCAATCAATAAAAACTGATCCTTTTATCTTCCTCATCAATCTCTTCTTAATGAACATGCACTTTTTTTTTTTCTTCTTAGATTCTTGGTTACAATGCTTTTAATTTATCAACGTATGGTAGAAAAAGTGGTGTAATGAAACACATGATGGAGCAGTTGGTGCTGCATGTTGCTTGTTGCTTCTTACTGAAGAATGGGCATGTTCTTACAGGAAAGGGGTTGTCTAGGGGAAGGGGTGTGGATCACTTGTCCTGCATTGATGTATGGTCCTCTGAGTATTCTTTCTTAAGCTGTCATATAGCAGAGCCATGAATAACCACTTGTGAAGAGGTATTTTAATTTCCTAATGTCCCAGCAGTTGCAAGACAGTAGATAATTCTTAAGGAATCTTTTTGTGGACTAGTGAGACTTTATTTAAAGGAGATAGATATTTGAAATCCAATGGCTCCCATGAGAATGACACACCAAGCCTAATTTCCAGAACTTTCAGCAGGTTTGGGTCTTATCATGGCATAGGACCAAAGGATCAGCTGAGTTAAATGATACTTGTGCTCTAGTTTGCAGGATGATGTCGGTCATAATCATACATCTATTCACATCTTTGTGGCTGGCCAGAGAAAATGGCCATTTGCAGTTTGGTAATATGAAGTCCTCCTCCTTTCAGTGCCCATAAAACTGGTGGTTTATGTTATTTTTTTGAACCTTTTGAGAGTGAAACTTCTCAAAGAAACCCCACTTGATTCTTTGCAAACACACTCCATGAAATAAAATTACAGTTTTCTAAGGCTCTTAGTTTCAACTTGTTACTTGGCAGGAGTCCAAATCTCAGTCATAGATTAGTTTCATTAGTGTAGACTCAAACTGCATTTTCCTCTAAGCCAAAGAGACCCGAACTACATGGGAATCAGGAATAAATCTTTGCACATGAAGCTAACATTATTGCAAACAGGCAAATAATTTCCTTCCTTAGCCTGCTGTATTTACCACCATGGGCTACTCCAGTAAAACGTTATCTTCAAGGTCATACTCCCACTTGATTTCTTCCAGGGCCTCCCTTCCAATGAGCCAGTTACTGACTCTTCCTAGCCACTCATCTCCTTCAGCAAGGGCAGAATCCGTGTTTAAGCACAGCGCGCCACTGCTAGCATGTCACTACAGAAATGTAAAACCTGAAGTCTGCAGCTGCAGGATAAAGCATTTCTGCATTGCTTTGGGGGCAAGGGAAGCAGAAAAGACCCCCGAAGTCAGCGAACTGTACCTTCAGTTTATATTTTTATCTTCATACCCAAAGTGAGAGACGATCATCAATCAGCTTTTACTGCAGTCTCGAGAGCTGACTCAGAAAGTAATGTGCTCCCGTTCCCACTTCGACGCGGTAGAGGGCACGGAGTTTCATTTTGGTGCAAAAGGTCCCGGGAGGAACCAGCCCGTGAGGTATAGGATTGCAGCACGGCAGGCAGGCTGTGTTCTGGCCCTTGCTTTGGCCACCTGTGGAGCGGGGCCAGGGAAGCTGGCTGTCCGATGATTCAGCATCTCCTTTCGCCCTTCTTGGAGGGGAATAGGGGGAGCCAGCCGCCCGGCACCCCGAAGGCGGGGGCAGCGTGCCGGGTGCCGCCCCGCTCTCCTCGCCGCAGACCCCGTAGCCCCTGCGGAGCTGGGGGCTGAAGCAGCTCTGCAGGCTTCCCGGAGGAGGGGGAGGAGGTTTGGGCAGAGCCGACTGCGAGATGCTGAGGCAGGCAGGCTGCGTTCCAGGGCTGGAGGTGCGGCGGAGGAAGAGACCTGCAGCGGAGGAGGGCACTGCAGCCTGGCCGGGAGCCAGGGACCACGGGCACGCTGCGGCCGCGGAGCCGGCGGGGGGTTGTGAGGTCTGCCTGCCTGCCGGGAGGAGCTGCTGAGGGCCGGCTGGGCCTGCCGGTGGAGGAGGAAAAGGCAGGGAGAGATGCTGTCCAGCCTCAGTTTAGCCAGCCGGGCTGGTGCAGGAGCCGTTCGGAAGAGCCCGTTCCCGGCTCCGTGCGAACTGGCGGTCCCTGCGGTAGCAGGGTGAGAAAGGAGGCGATGCCGCCACATGCAGAGGAGCCCCTGAATGCGTCCCCCTTGCGGGTAGCACGCCATCCCTCTGTCCTGTGCAGCCTTTTGCGTGTCTGGTTTAAATTCGTGGCAACCCTTGTAAGGAAAGTGCAAGATCTCCACGTTAGTTTCTGTTCAGCACAGCACCAGGAAGGTGTGGGCAAAGCAGGAACACGGTTTAAAGGAGAACAGATAAGTGTAGATAGGATGGAGGGTTTGAAAGATTACTGGAGATTGAACACAGGCAGTTTGCCAGGAAGGCCAGTGCAGGAAAGATGTGGGCAAGACTGTGTATTAAACACGGGCTCAGAGAAGTGTCAGCAGGGAAAATTTTCTTACTGGAAATAGGAAGGTTGAAAAAATGGATAAAGAAGGAAAGTAGTTTAAAAAAAATTCTGCCGAGCACTCAGATGCTGTACTGTCTCATCTGTGCAATGAATAGAATATTCCCAGTTGGTTCTCATCTTACACTGCACTTTGAAGAGTGATGCTGTAGCTTCACACCTGAGGAAAGACTTAGGTGTGCAAAAATATGTCTGGCTTTCCCAGATATATCAGTTAATCAAAAAAGAGATTCATCCTTCCTCTACAAACCATGCTTACTTGTAGCCACAGACGACTACACCTGTCACGGCAGTGCTGCTGTTTTGTGACACTTTCTATAGAGATTGTGTTATTACTGCTATTTGAAATATGTTTTGAGCTACTCAAAGAGGTTGCACTGATGCAGGATATTACCAGCAAAAGAGAACATGTGCTTTGTAATAAGAGAAGCCATGTATGTAAATATGCAGTGCAAGCTGTTCATTCTGTCTGAGATTGCTGATCACATCATTAACCTAAGGACCAGACACTTCAGTGGTAATGTAGGCTAGATTATAGGATGATTTATTTTTTTACATTCTTTCAGAGAGTGTTAAAGCACTGGCTGTGCTTTAAGGTAAATGCTCCAAGCACTTGACTGTAGTAGCACTGTGATTACTTCAGTTAGCTAGTACCACCTCACAGTAAGGTTTGTGATCAGACATCCATCAATTAGTCCTTGACATGACAGTCTGTAAAAACACTGTGGGACTCATTGTGATTTTGTTAAATCTTTTTCATGCAAATGTTACTGATGTTCCTATGGAAGGGGGGTGAGATGGGAGTGGAGTTGGAGGCAGAGAGAGAATATGGATAGAGCCAGATGCCTCTTTTGACACTACCAAAATACATAACTATAAAGGAATTTACCTTTCATATGCCTAAATAAGACAGCAACAAAAATTAGTTCAGAGCAATTTGTAGCACTTGATTCTTTGTTTCTTTATGTATCCTGGCAGCCCTTTATACTAAGGAGAAAGGGTCATTGTCACCAGCAAAACTTCAATGCAATTGTTTTCATTAAGTTCAAGGA
Organism: Acrocephalus scirpaceus scirpaceus; assembly: GCA_910950805.1. Taxonomy (NCBI): domain Eukaryota; kingdom Metazoa; phylum Chordata; class Aves; order Passeriformes; family Sylviidae; genus Acrocephalus; species Acrocephalus scirpaceus. The sequence goes on from OU383776.1 coordinate 41,152,671, forward strand.
ACTGGAAATTGTTATAAGCCCCTTGCCTTTCATACACGTCTTTATTTTTACACAGGTGTACTTTTCTGTGACAGACAAAAGAGACTGGGATTAGATCTGATTCTAGTCTTACTTTCATTATGTTAGCCAGACTGTTGATTTACCCCTGTATTATACTGCACTGGTAGAAATGGTAGTTCTACGTATTAGTAAAGATGAGAAATGACAGCCAAATTTAAAACAAAGTGTAAGCCTTTAATTAATAAAAAAACTAAATAATAAAATTGTTTAACTTTTTTATTTAATTTTTTTAGTCTAAAGTGAGTGAGAATATGTTCTAGTAACATGTGAGCTCTTGCAAAGTGCATTCAAGAACTGACTTTAGTGTGAAGTCTGGGGGTTTTTGGGTTTGGAAAATGGTTTGGAAAGGAGGTTGAAAAATGGAATTTTTATTGCTAACTGCTTTGCAATAACTTGAATGAGAATTTATCAGAGGTGGGAATGGCTTGGGGTTTTTCATTTCCTCTGCTTGATCTAAGATGCTTTCCAGCCCTATTTCTAGGAAATAAAACTTATTCAGGAGCTTAGAAAGAAAAGCTATCTCTAGGTGTCAGGGAGAGAGAAACTGCTTCTGGAAAGAGGTCTTCCCCCTGGGAGAGATCGAATATCAGACTAAGCGAGTCCAGTTCAACCCAGAGAGCTCCCACCGGCACCCGGTCCTTGCCGGAGGACTTTGCCACCGATGGCCGCCGCCGCCTCTGGCCACGCTTTGCCTGGAGAGAGGGAGTGGGTGGGTGCGCAAATCCTGTCCGCTTCCCTCTCTTTGATTTGATGGCCTTTATTCCTCCTAATTAGATAAAAAAGGAAGTCACTGACAGTCCTGCTTTGCTGGGTGTACTGATTTCACTCAGAGCAGCCCTGCAGAGTGCGGCGGGGGGGGGGGGGGGGGGGGGGGGGGGAGCGGAGAAGGGGAGGAAGGAGCGAGTCTGTACATCAGGGAAACAGGCTGCGAGGGGGCTGGGGAAGCGGGGCGGGGGGGGGAGAACGGAGGAAAGTGAATGAGCGCTCAAGGAGGACAAAGAGGGAGAGGAGATAAAGGGACTTACCACCGCCTTGGCATCGCTCTTGCTTTCAAACCTCTCTGTGATGATACTGTTTGCAGTGATGCTCAGACAGCGAGCTCCTGCTACTCTGTAATGATTCAGCCTCTTTCAGCCGCTGCTGTAACACGACAGGATGCTGCTGATACTGTCACTTCTGCCGTTGCCGCTGTTGTTACAGATTTTGCTTTTGCACCTTCTACCGCATGACAATTATTTTCCTCGTCTAAGCAGATACCAGCCTCAGATGCTCAAGGTGAGAGTCTTGCCTTTCGCTCTGGGCTATTGGTTTACTTAATCCGGTCAGTTTGTTCAGTGTTCGTGGTTTTCTTTATCTCATCACCCTCCTTCCCCCTGTTTTGTTTTGTTGTGCTTGCTTTTGGGGGAATGTTTCTTCCCCCTGCAGAAGAGCTGGAATTGCTTGGGAGTCGTTTAAGGAATTATAGAAGTGGCTGGCAAACAGGAGCTCAGTAATTGCAAAGCTATTATCACTTGAGAGAAGCAGAGACAGTGACAGAGGGCTTGGGGGCACAGGGATCGGGGGCATCTAATTTTTCCTGTGCATTACTCCTCTCCCAGTTTGGATGGTGTTGCTGAGCTTCGACCTTTTATTGACTCCCACTCTGTGATTTTTGCAGAGCACTGTGACTATTACTACTATCTCTTTTTGTCTGTGTCTCACAGTAATGGACTGTGATAGAGTTAAGGCCTTTTGGAAGTGAGCTGTTTGAGTGCTGATGCTTAAACATGTCTGAAGTAGCTGCCGACACTTTCCCCAGCCCCTCAGCTCAGCTGAGCCCTGATGCGTCCCTCAACGGGCTCCCGGATGAGGAGAACATGCCGGGCACCCAAAGAGAGGACAGGAGGGTCCAGGGGATAGCAGGCCTTGCTGCAACCTGCTGTGTGTGCCTGGAGGCAGAGCGACTGAAGGGCTGCCTCAACTCTGAAAAGATCTGCATCGCCCCTATCTTGGCTTGCCTGCTTAGCCTCTGCCTCTGCATTGCTGGCCTCAAGTGGGTCTTTGTGGACAAGATTTTTGAGTATGACTCTCCTACCCACCTTGACCCTGGGAGGATAGGACAAGACCCAAAGAAAGCTGTGGATCCTACAGCTCTGTCTGCCTGGGTGCCTTCGGAGGTGTATACCTCACCCTTCCTCGTACCTAGCCCCAAGAGCAAGGCTGAAGTGACAGTGCACAGTGACACCTCACTTGTACCCTCCAAACCATTCCTCCAGCCTTCACTCTATAACCGCATCCTAGAGGTTGGGTTGTTGTCCTCTGCTGCACCTTCACTGTCACCACGCATCCTGGAGCCTACCACAGAGTCTCAGGCACAAACAACAGAAACCAATCTCCAAACTGCTCCAAAACTTTGTAAGTAAAAGCTATGTGTTTCTTTGGTTTTTTCCCTTCCACAGGAAGAAGAAAAAAAAAAAAAAAAAGGCACTTGACTGTTTTGGGACTGTCTACTAGGAGGGCATGTGATTGACTTGCAAAGTTTAAGCATGCTAAGACAGGTATAGCATGGGTTGTCTTCTGAGAACAATATCTAGAGTCCTCAGAACTTAGTTCTGAGGTATGTAGGACTTCATCTGGGATGTCTGTAAAGGGCTAGTACCACCTTTTTTCTCTGCATCCTCTTGTAAGGAAGTATGTGATTTGCTTCAAGGGTTTATCTGATAGCTATTCCACATGGTGTACTTTCCTCATAAATTGGCTTTGTCTCCTGTGCTAGATCTTCCATGTGTGTTCTTTGCCTTGACTGCAAAGCACTTCTGGTACATCCTTCCTGAAGTCTTTGGCTGACAAATATTCCTGTCATCCTCATGAAACTCTCAGAGCAGTGAGAAAAAGCAACAGCAGATTTGAAGCAGTTAGAAACTGGGAACAATTAATTTAGCATGTAGCTTATCTTTGCCTTTCTCTTAAGAGCAAAGCATACATTTCTCAGTGTCTTTCCCCATCTCTAGGAGCAGCTTCTTGTTTAACTTTTCATATATTGCTCTACTGCCTTTTGTGAGGCATTTCAGGACAGCATTCTTGCTGGTGTAGGAAGAGTCAATTTCCAAATTACTCTTTGCTCATCATAAAAACAAACAAACAAAAAAAGGTATCTGTATTACTTTCTCAATAGTAATCATAAAGCATTAAAATACTGCATTGCTGAAGTGTCATTTCTTTGACATTCATTATTTTAACCCATCATTCAAAGCAAATCAAGTCAGCAATTCCTGAGCTGTGTAAAGCTGTGTAACTCCTGTAAAAGAGAAGGCAGCAAGCACACTCTTCTGCTGAGAGCACAGGGCTGAGGTTTCCTGTGGAAAGCTGTAGTGATCAGAGTGAAAAATTGCATTCCTCACAAATTTCCTTGCAGCACCCCCTGTCATTTATTCTCCCTCATGCCTTCCCTATAATGCCGCAGGTTGGCCACATTGAAGATGGCGTATAATGGACCTCACCCTGGAGCTCTGAAGTCACCAGAAGTTCACTTTTAAGTTTAGCCCTACTGGGACTGGACTCAGTATAGATATGTGTCATTTGGATTAGATATAACATTTTAGGCCAACCACCATGCCAGTGAAAATGAGCATAACTATGGTGATTTCAGAGGAGGTCCTTTCAGCTGAGTCAATCTCGAACAGCAGTTCAGAATCAGTGAAAGAAAGTTTGAATATTCCTGTAGAAACCCGGCTGCCTTTTGCTTAGATAATGGGTGACAGCCATCCTTCAGATTAAAACAGTCAGATGGAAACAGTCTAATAGAGAAATACTGCTCTACCATTAAATGACAGGGGGCTTTGTCTGGGATATTACTTGAATTAACCACCTTGCAATTAAATTGAACTATACTAACTGAGCTTTCTTTTAAATATTGCTGATGCATAAAATCTTTTTTGTAGTGAAAATATTCTGACATTAAATATATGATTTTTAAAAACATTTTGCTTCGTAAAGTGACCTGAGACCACTATTCAGTCATAATTGTGTCAAGGATGCCTCTTGAATTTCAACATATGGGGTAAACCTTTATCAAGAACATGTGAACTTCATCTCTGCAGTAAACGAGGGGGCGGAGGGACACAAAAAAGATTCTTTGGAGCTGTCACTGACAAAAAATGCCATTATCTGCATTCAGATCTGCTCACCTCTGGGAAATATAATGATGGTCCAGAAGTTAGGTGATTGGGTAGAGAGGGTTTTTTTTTTTTTTAAATTTTGATTTGGGGGATTTGTGTGTGTAGGAGTTTTTGGGGTTTGGGAGTTTTGTTTAATTTTGCCTTATTTTTTAAAGATAAATGTCTTTTAAGGCATTGTATACTTCCACAGCTAGAGGCTGAAAGGAGAGGGAGAACTGGTAGCAGTTCAAGTTTGGTTTGCTCTGGGGGAGAATGTTGTATAGACAGAATTTATTCTAAGTGTGGTACATAATTCTGACTATGGTAAGCATCTCTGATTTCTGTATATAAAAATAAGAAAATTTAGCTGTAAAAATACACTGCAGAAGGTCTGCATAAGAATTCCAAGAGGCATGAAAAGAACTTTTTTGGACAGCTCTTAAAGCACTGTCTTGGGGTTTTTGAAACAGCTGCATTTCAAACACATCATTGTGTTTTGTGTAGAGTAAAATCTGTTGGAGAGGTTGACAGATTGCATCAGTGCTAGCTGTTTTTTAATGCCTTTGACAGCTATAAAATTCTCAGTGACATGGCTTGAAAAGTAGCCTCTGCAAATTGCATTGTCCCTTCTTTTGCCTTTCAGTGTCCTTTTTTTCTTTTCAGGCAGAGTGAGGTAACATGTTCCCAGAAAGTCCTTTATGTGCTGAATTTTTTTTTCCTAGTACAGAACATTTTTTTAAAAATGCACATTTCATATTCTGTGCTTGACGTACTGCTTCTGAACCTATCCTTTCCATGAGTTTCCAAATCCTTTTCTCTTGCCTTCTCTTTTCTGTCTTACTCAGCATATTCCCCTTAAAGCTGCATCTTTCAAGGTCATAGTCTGCAGAGGGCTAATTGATTCTTCTTTCTCCTGAAGCCTGGAAGACAAAGCAGAAGAGAGACAATCCTCATAATTGTGTCTGATGTATTAGATTCAAGACTGGTCCTGTTCCTTTTGTTGTTCTTTGCCCTTTATCAATGCAGAAATATTTCTTTGCATTTGGCTTACCTTTTGTATTTTAATATAATTTTTCTTTGCTGAAAGAGGAAGGAAAGGTGAATGTTTTAAAGCATTCCTATATTTAGGGAGCTTGTCAATCTTAGCATAATTACACCATGGAAGATATTATTACAAGCAGGATATAATAATACACCCTAACCTACCATCTCACTCCCTCTGAGAAGATATGCAGATTGCAATAATGCTAACCCAGTTTAGGAGCTAAATTTCACTTCTAACACTTATCATCTTTAAATACAGTTCCATCCTTTATCCAGGCTGGTTAAAGATTCAGTTCTGTAGTACTGCAAAAACTGTGTTTCTGTAATAATAGTTTTTATATATCTGCAAACCAACCATTCCCCTCTTTAAAGGACTTCCTTCTGCCTCCTCTTTGCATTTAAGAAGATTTCCCCACAAAACACCGAGAAAGGCCCCATGCCCTTCCGGGGTTACTGCTCTGCCAAAACATTGCAGCACTCCTCTACTTTGATTCTGCCTCAGAGCAGAGGCATTGTAGGCTTTGCCAGGCCAACCCAAGCAGGCCTTGGCTTCAGGACCACAATTCTTACGACTTGGTGAAGTGCCACAGGGCACACGAGAGACAGGGCAGGAGACTGACCACAGCATGATTTTTCTGGAGTGGGTTTCCCTGAGAGTAAAGGCCCTTCAGAGAGCAGGGTCCAGAGGATGCACGTGCCCAGTAGCACATCCACACAGCCCCTGTGCCCATTTTGGCTTCCCTGGCCAGCTCAGGTGCCATGCCCTGATGGGCCAGCTACACACATGCCATGCTGGTGGCCAGCGAATGATCAACAGGAATGTCTTCATCTCCCTACAGCACTGGACCTGCGCATGTCCCTTGGGAGGCAGGCAGGACTCCTTCCTATCTCACTTGTGCTGGCCCTCACCTAGAGAATGTGGCAAAGGGGAAAAAGGGTTCTGCATTATTGTCAACCACCTCTGGCTGGGATAACTCTTCTCTCATACTTCTGATTTCTGCTTCCACTTCAGGTGTGCTGGGTCAGTATTAGCAACGGATTCTGCTTTCTCATCCTCAGTGGAAAAAGGTTAAAAGATTGCTTCTGAGGCCTGGTAGTGGCTATTTAGCTGAGAAATAGTCTCAGCTCCCCTCCTAATTTGACAAATTCTGCTCCAAGATTAACAAGCTCCCTAATTATGGCAATGCTTTAAAGCATTCACTTTTCCTTTCTCTTTCAGCAAGGAAAAATAATATTAAAATACAAAAGGTAAGTCAAAAGGAAAGGAATATTTTTGTATTGATAAAGGCATAGTATAATAAAAGGAGTGAGAGCAGTCTTGAGTTGATTAACAAAGGCTAAATTTCTTGCATCATTTTAGAGCTAGAGATGGGGAAAATGGAATAAAAATTGTACTGTACATTGCATCATACCGTAAATATTCCTTACATTTTTTCCCTGTCTCTTTCACTTCCAATCATTCTTTCTCAGCTCTGCATTTGATGTCATTTCTCCTATTCACAATGATTTGGGAAGGTCTGTACTTTATCTTGATGGCAAGCTAGAGGGAGCCTCTCCCTCCCCTTAAAGGTCCTGCAGCCCTCTTAACTTCAATTTAAGAACACAGGGTTTGCATAGCATCTTCATGTTTGTTCTTATTTTTGAAAGAGTCTGATTCTGACCCATGCTCTGTATTTCAAATCCCCATCACAACACCATAAGGTTGAGTCCATGCCTGGCAACCTCTGAATGTGTCAATGTTGGGGATGTCTCAGAGAGCTGCACAGGACAGTAGCTATGGGAGGGGAGAGGAGATGATACAGCACAGGCTCTACTTCAGCCTCTTCTGTGCTCACTGTTGCTCTGCAGGGCAGTGCCACAGAAGAGATTGTTCTTCCCCAGAACCTGAAGACGCTGGAATAGAGCAACTTAAAGCACATGCTGGTCCATTTCTGACACAGTACTGGATTTGATTAGCTTCAGATACCTGACTTAAGTGCCTGCATTAGGAAGCTAGTTAGCTTTCAGCTGCATGTCCAGCATAAAGGGAGAGACTTCCCCCAGGCGATTCCCAGAGTGACTCTAACAGGAATCACTCTCTTGCCCCATGAGTCTACAGGGAGACTACCCTTGCAATTCAGTTTCTAAGTTAAATATCTACTATACAATATGAGGACTCAATTTGAAAGCCATGACTTTTCTTGTATGTGTCCTGTGAATTAAAAACATCTTGTCACAGGGAAGTTACAATTAATCATGGTTAAGATACCAGACAAGTTTTGAGCCTGACTCGGGAGCGTAGTAAAGGGATGCTGATCTCAGTAGGCCCAAGAGACACAACAGGGCCTCCATTAAAAAGCAGCCATAAAGCAAGTGCCACTGTACTGAGCCAGCCAGTCTGTATTGCTCTGTTGTTCCAAAGGTCATGACAGCTCCTAGAGGTATATGCTTGTGACAGGAGCACTCATGGGACTGATGGGGTGAGATGCACAAGATGCAGCAATTTTTAGGGAGTTCAGGTCCATTAGGCCTTCCAAAGCAATAACTGAGACTTCTCCTCCCCAGTCCGGGTAGTTCACACTGTCTTTAAAATGTCCTCAGCAAGCACAGTTTTTGCAGACAAATTTATTGTTTTGTTTCTTTCAGTATCTCTACCACCCCCCTTTTTAGCTCTCATTGATTGCATGGAAACAGTTCTCCTATTTAAAATGCAGCAAACTGTACAGATTGGTCCTGTGTTTCTTTCTCTCGGATAAGAACGCCAAATTCATGGCTTTTAAATTTTCCTCATGGGTGTGGTTTTTCTTTCATGCACCATTCATCATGCACAGCACATGGTGGAGAAAAAGCAGTATTTCCTGTAGTTTTTTTTTTAATAACAGTCTGAATTTCTCAGTACAAAACAGTAGTCTGCACTTGTATTTATTTTTTTAAAGCTTCATTTTGTTTGTAAATTTCCCTGACAGTAAGTCATGTATTTGTGCTACATGGAGCCTTTTGCATGTTCTCCCTCCTCACTTATATACAGATGCGTATGTGAGTATAGAGAATACAATAGATATACAAAGTATATTATTTCTTTATTTAAAAAATTACATCTGCAACTGTTCTGCATTGAAATTTTCTAAGCAAAACTGATTAATAATTGATGTAATTACAAAATTCAGGGTTTGGATTTCCACTGCAGAGGACTAGAATTATCCTCATTCCATATCTGTTGTATTTTTTACAATTTCAAAATCAAATTATACTGTTTGATTTCCTGTTAGTGCATTGCAAATAAAGCACACAGCACCCTACCTCAGATTTGCTAACTTCTGGTTACAGAGAAACCTTGGGGAACTTTCTCTGCACCAGATGAGAAAGCACACTTTGGCATGCTGGAGGCTAAGTAGCAGGTTAATTGTAGTGCAGAGCTGGGATGATATAAATGAGCATTTTCATCATTTGCAGTCTTGCTAATGGAAGTGCAATAGATTTGCTGCAGAAATCCAACTCAGAATCAATAGCAATGCAATGAGGCAGCTGGTTCAGCGAGTGCACATGTGATGCCAATCTGCTACAGACAGTACCTGGGCAGAGATTGTGATGTCTCTCTTTCAGGAAAGGGGAGACAGACCTAAAAAATGCCATGGCAGGTGATAAAAGAATTTTGAAAAGAAAATACTTGTTTCACCTAAGATGGGCTGGAATTAGGAGAAAAGGCTTTCTCTTACTAAGGGAAGAGAATTGTTTTCTTTGAGGGATTCAGATCTGTTTGGACTCAAAGCTGGGTTATTGTTATATAGTAAGTTAAGCAACAACAGGAGTCTTTCTGTTTCAGGTCCTGTTCAAGCCACATATAATCAAGGACTGAATCATGGTGTGTATTTTGGAGATGGATAGGTGGGTTTCGAGTATCTTGTACTAAAGGCTTCTGCCCTCTTGTTCCCTAGGCGGAGCACAGAGAGGAGCAGGCTCTTTCTTTTGTGGACTGTTTTATATTAGGCACACTGGCTATCTTTGCAGTTTATAGTGAAAAGAGACCAGTTTCCTGGAGAGTGAGCACTGTGAATCACATCTGGATCTTTCACTTTAAAACATCTTGTGAAGTACCAAACACAGCAGGAGGTACACATGAAACTCAGGAGCTGGAGCATGACCAGTTTGGCAGTTAGGGAGCAGCAAGGGAGAAATGCATTATTTTGAGGTAGTGTGAACTCTGATTATTTACACCCTGACCTGTCTCATCCTTCTTCCCCATTCACAGTAGAGTCTTAGTCACTGAGACAAAGAAAAGGTTTTAGCTGAGGAAGAATGTTCAGGAATAAATCCAGAGGGACATTGCTGGCCATCACTCAAGTCTTCCCTAAGCTAAACCAGACGCAAGGTCTATTTAGCTCTGGACAAGATCAGTAGTATTGTGGCATCCATCTATTACAGTTGGTCCTGTATCGTTTGGCTACAAAAGCCTTATTTCAATGTATATCTTCTTGCAAAAGTATATTCAGCTTTTTCACATATGCTTTCCCTACCCCCTCCCCCATTTTTTTATATCTCTGCTTCATCCTGGAACTTGCTGGCAGTGCATTCTCATAACTCAGACAGCTTTTTATTTTGGCAATGAATATTGTCTCAGTTTTTGAGATGAAAGGAAATCAATACTGGGTTGGTAGTCACATGACACTAGGAGAAGTATATGAAGCTATGATCTTAGGCATGATTTGTGGCATAGTTCAGTATTTCTATGGAATTCCTGAAAGATGTTTGAATTTTGCAATTTTTAACAGTCAATTAATTCATGTGATTAGACAGATCAAAGTAGAAAAAAAGTATCAAGTTCATTCAAAAGCCTTTCTCTTATGCAAAAAAAAGAAAAAGAAATATCTCTGAGCTCATAAAAGATTACTTGAATCTTCTAAGGAGGTAAGTGGAAGCTAGTGTAAGACTACTGGAACAGCATCTTGAGAAGAGAAACTTGGGCTTTTTCCTATAATAAATTAATCCAGGTAATTAATTTAGTATTTCAGCTTGAATTAAATGGTTTGAATTTTCACTGATATAATGATTCTCATGTCTATAGCCCTGTAAGACCTACCAGAGCACAAAACAGTGTCCTCCCTACTAAGGTTTCTTCCAGTTGTGGCGTGAAGCCTGAGACAAAGACATTGTCTGCCTTTTCCCTTTTTCTAGCATGTCTTTTAAAGAAAACCACCTACTCTGACTAGAAAATATGTGTTTGTATTCTGGCCACTCGTACATTTACACTTTCTCTCCTAGATCAAGAAGTTCTCCTGTGGCATGTATTTCCCACTCACGAAGGTCCATATACACTGTAATCAGCTCAACATTAGATAAACCTTTTTGACAGGGTAGGTAGGCTGAACTCCATGATTCTCCTCACAGAGGAAATTGTTTTCAGTCCTTGAATTATTTCATCGCTCTTCATACTTTCTTACTTTTCAGATAAATAGAGCCATAATTTTGGTGGTACTTAGACATGTGCTAGTCCAAAATCCCAGCAAAAGACAACAAAACCTGCTCATTGCCTTGATTACTGTTGAGAAAATTCAAGATGCCTAAAGTAGCATCAGTGGCTTTTTAATATTTCAAGTAGTAAATCAGTCGTAATGTCCAATCAGAGCAGAAGACCAATGACTCACACATGCAAGGACCCTCACCAACCTGTTTCTTTAACTCCCAGGGTGGAATACTGTTTTTCACTGGGGTAGAACAATAATCCTAAGGGCCAGTCAAAGGAAAAGGAGACAAATATTGCCTAGCCATGGCAATGCTGTGTGCATTTTAGAAGGAGTTTCAGCTCCCTCATTCCTCATCTGATTCTGTCCTACTCCGAACAGTGCCTTCAGCAAGTCTTCTTGAGAGAACAGGAGGCCAGCTCAGTGATTTGAACTGTGCAGAGTTCCCCTATACACTTGACTTCTGCTCATGCTTTCAAAGATTTCTCCCTGTCCTGCTTCTCCCACTGTTGGCCCAAACACCATTTCATCACTTTACCCTTTGTTCAGTTTATCATCCATTACTTTGCCCTTCATTCAGTTTATTATCTCAACTTCTCCAAAATTCCTTCCAAAAGTGGAAACTGTCCAAGTATATGGATTAGTGGGATAGGAGGACTTTGGTACCTGCATTCCTCCTGTCTTCCCAGTTTGTAGATACTTTGCCTATGGACTCCTTTGAATTCCTGTTGTACAGTGGATACACTGAATGGACTTAGCCTGATAGGGTTTCATTATGCCTGAGCATCTTTTATAGTAACAGGACATGAGAATTATGGGGCATGATCCTACCAAGAAAGTCACAATGGCTAATGTGAAGGTATCTGGGATTGTTAAGACATTTTTATATTTTCAAAATAGTTTTTCTTGGGCTGTGGTTGTGCTGAGCATGACAGTCGTGTGAGTGTAATAATGCCTTAGCAAGGGAAATTAAGTGTATGAGGGTGAGAGGGATAAGTATAGGGGAATGGAAGAATGATCGTTTATGTATCTGGTCTGAGCTGATCAGGGAACCAACCACTGAGTATGTTGCTATGGTTTTAAGAACTAAGGAGTACAGGGTCAAAAGAAAGACAGAAGGCCTCCTGCTGTGTTGGTATAGGATCTTGGAGAGGCTTGAGCTCTTACTTGCAAGAGCAGAACACCATTAGATAGCTAGGAAAGGGCCAGGAGACTGCAAAGAATTGATTATAGCTGTCAAGCACAGGAGAGCAGGGCAGGTCTGATATTTTCTTGACTGGATAAAAGCAGGAAGAATCTGTTCTCCAATGCCACAGGTATTTAGAGTCTTCAGGCCACTTGCAGCAGATCCCAAAGCAGTTTTTTCCCCTGCTGAGGATCTGAGTAGGAATGTAATCATTCCCTCTGTTCATAGTGTATTTCTAAGGGATCCTCTGTGGGACAGATCATCTTGCCATCTGGTGCACACTTTTTGTTAATGGAGAAACCCAAGGAATTACCCTTCACACCCTGCTTTCTCTAGCTATCCCAATGACTGGAGTTGCTCTGCTTGTGCTGCTGACACTGCAAAGTGTCTCTCTGTTATTGAATTCCCTCCCATCACTTTGTCCAGAACCTCTCAGTGCACCCCAGCCTCTGCCCTTATGGAGGTTAGTCAGCTTACCCTTCTTTTTAGAGGTAATAATGGATTTTGAATGTCATCATTAACAATTTTTGCAAATTCCTCCAGCTACATAATTTTTGGGACATACAACAGTGAATGCATTCTCTTTGTAAGCAAAGAAAGGCTGTGTTTCTGAATGAAAAGGCCAATGAATGCATTAGGACATAGAGTTTTGCTTCAAAATCAGTTAACAGAAAGGCACCTTAAAATTCTCCATTTGGTTCATAAAATGACATCTGGCCACTAAAGCCATACAAATGAGATTTGAAATGTGAATGTTTAAAAACATGGCTAGCAACCTTTCTGTTGTTTGCCATCTCCAAACATTTGAATTTGAGAGATTCTGTACTGTAGAGATTAATAGATGCCTCTCATAGAAGTAGTTTCTCAAGAAACCCCACAATTTTTCTAATTGTTGCTAAGTAGATTGCTTAATATGTGCAGTTTTTCCTTCTCCAAATTCGGAGGAAGGATTAAAAAGACATGTTCTGTAAGTGTATTCAGATAACTGCTACAAGCCCAGGAAGCAGATTTGCTAGCTGTGAATCAGAGGAAGTACCAGTTCACAAAAGCCACTTAGCTGGGCAGAAGCTGGCAGGGGAGGGGCCTGAGGAAAAAGAAAACAGAAAAATATTCTGATGTCTCCTGACCAGTACTGAGATCCAGAGAGTACTGCATGTCAATATGCCAGGATTCAAAGAAGAATCTAAATTTATTTGTCCAACTTACCTAGCAGCTTCCCCAAGTTGCAGAATAATATGTGGTTATGCTTTGCTTTTGCAGATTATCTGTAATGTTTTCTCAGGGGTGTTACTGATACTTTCAGGATGATAATACACATTGATTTTTAACAGATGGGTATACCAACATCACTGTCTGATGTTAACTTACATTTAATTCATATCTTAATTTTCATACATTACTCTGTTTTACAAATGATGATGACATAATGGCAATTATTTTCTGATAATTGATCAAAAATGATGACTTAGCAGAAACTCGGACACAGTGTTCAGAAAGCATTATTGGCGAATGTTGGTCAAGTCATGTAAATACTGCCCCTTCAAAGGAAATCTTAAAAATGTCACTCAATAGAGAAAAACCACACAACTTGATTAGGACTTCTGTGTAATTACTGCTCACATAAGAGAAAATTTGGGGTGTTCAGATCTGTCAGGGAGATCTGCATCGTGCAAGACTGAGCTAAAAATAGATTTTCCAAGCTAGAAATTAACCACAGTTCTTTTAAGGATAAACATGTCAAACTGAAGGAATCTTTCCTTTGGGGGTTAACTAACCTCCATCAACCACAGTAATGTCACCAATTGTACCACAGTAACTTGCTACCCTAAGGTGACTGTTTCATATCCCAATCGCATCAAGAGAAAAGCTTTAGCAAATTCAAATATCTCTCTCTGGTGACTTTGGGTCAATGCAGATTTCTTCATGATTACAACAATTATTTGAAACAACTTTTTACCTACACACTGACTGTAATTTTCACTGAAAACTAGTGGGCAGTTCAGCTACACTGACCTTTGTTTTACCTTGTGCTTGATTCAGGATCAGAAAAGCTCTCTACCTTTCCAGTAGCAGCTCAACCTCTCCTGGCTTAAGTGTAAAAACAGAAGAAATGTTGGGATGATCATTTGAAACCTTGGAATGATGCTTTGAAATCTAACACTTAATCTGCTTTAAATTCTCCTTATTTAAAAAGCATTATATTGCATCCTCATGGAGGTTCTGTAGGGTGAATATTCATAAGGTATAAGAAGACTATGTAGCAGAAGGACTACAAATCTAGTGATATTTGTTAAAATATGAGAGTTTCTGGGGATGTTCACTTGTTAAGAGAGCTTTTAAAACTGTCAAATTGCGACTTCCCATATGTGATCTCAACCTCAGTCTTTCCTGTGCTTCATTTTCTCACAGCGCTAATGATCTGCCCTTCTCATTGCTTGAGAAGCCTTCAAGCTCCTGCTGCTTGTAATTCTCAGCAGACTTGGACTCAGAGTTCTGCTCCTTAAGGCAGCTCATATTTTGAATTATGCATATGTCCATTTCAGAGGGGTTGCTTTTCATGGCTCCTTTTTGTGGGTGGTGATGTAAGGGAGTTTAAATACTCTAGCAACACTTTTCATTTTTCATGTCCTAGCTTGATTAAGAGCAAGCCTTGAATTGTGTCATTTTTCTCTCATGTGACTAATCAGCTGAGAGAGCACTAGCCAGACTTTTGTGGTAAAATTGATTATATTCCCAACAAAGTGCTTCCTTCAGCTGAGCGCCAGGAAGTAGCCTGTTTAGCAGCTAATGGGCTTTAGTCTCATGTGAAAATGGTGACTGTGATGGAAATGTTACTGCAGTGCACACCAGCCCTTTTAGCTAGCTGCATGCTGAACAGTACTGAAATGGTTGGAGGCTGCTCAGGTTTAAAGGTTAGGGGAGATACTCCTGATCTGGATTACACAGAGCTGTGTTGGAGGGGCACATCACCTCCTCTTTTGAAAGTGTCAGGGCAGCATGTGTAGGACTATCCAGACATGCAAGTGGAGAAGAGTGCTGCTGCAGGGGTAATGGTGGCTTTTTTTGCCCTGTTAGCCTTTGTGGGGCTGGTGCTTGAGCTTTGCAATATCAGTTCTGATATCGATGCTCCAGGATCAGCTGGGATCCCAGTTTGCATGGCATGAAGTGGAGAGAACTGGAATGTAGTGAGCTTCCATTTAACACCACCCAACACACATTCTGACAACAGCCAACATTCATATCCATTACAAGACTGGGAGAGAGCTAAGGAAATATACTCACCAGTCCCATTTTACACAGCATGAGTCAATAATAACACTGTAGGTGACGGTTTACAAATGTTTTGCCTTGCTTGGATAAATTCATGTTCTCTGAGTGCCAACAGCCCCTCTTACAGATGCCTGTGTGATTTACCCTGTATAACAGAGGAAACCTCTGGCAGCACCAAGAATGAAGTCCCACAGATGGAGAGGCAGCTATGCTCCCTTTAAGTAATAGCATCTATTGAGGATAATCCAGGAAGAAAGAGTAGAAAAATCACAAATAAAGGGTAGTAAATAAAGACTTATACTTACAGGCGTGTGCATAAAGACACAGCAAAGTAAAAATCATTCTGGAATCCTTCTCTTAGTGACGTTTTTCCTTTTCTTTTTTTTTTTTTCTTTTTCATTTCTATAAAGAAATATTGTTTCAAATACATAGAAGACAACATGTCTTCACTGCTAAAATGCCTTTCTGGTATTTATTGATAAAAATGAATAAAATAAATGTAAACAAAATAAGATCCTGACATTTCAAGTCAGCTTGTTTTCCTGTCATTGTCATTGAATGTAATAGATTGTTAGCTAATGGCTCCCTTCAGGGGAAAAAAAAGTAGCAATGTTGCACTTCTTTGACAACTGACAAAGTACTAGTTAACCAAGGTGATCACATTTCCCTAAGTTGAGAGTTTTGAGTGTTGCAGAATAGTTGTTCACCCTTTGGCTGAACCTCAACCAGCTGCAGGGCCTGTTTGTTTGTGTTTGTATCTGGTTTCTGGTTTTGTTTTGTTTATTTGTTTGTTTTTAATAGAGACTGATTGCTTCTTTCCAATCTTGGCTAGTTTCAATTTCTGCTCATAAATATGCAAAATCAGATCATCATTTGATTGCTCACTGTCTGGTCCAGTGGCTGTTTTTTCAGCCTGTCCATTGTAGAGCATGGACTCAGGCCTCGGTTCCTCAGTCACTCATTGAGCTCCCATTAAACTTATCAGCCTTGATGTGCACAAAGCAATGTTTCAGCTTCACACCATCACCTCCTCTGTCACTGGTCAGGGGGTCTCTCCCTGGGTGACAGTCACCATGAGAGTGCTTATGTCTCTTCTTCTCCTACTTGGGCTGGAAGAAGAAGGAGCCCATACTCTGCCAGATAGAGAAGCACAGCTGTGGGAACAAGAAGAGCTGTGAAGGGCCTGGTGTGCATTACCAGACCACTGTGGTGGTGATAGGTTGCCAGCCCCATGGCTAGAAGAGAGGGCAGTCCCACAGCACTGACTGGGGAAGCTGCAGGTATCTGGTAGATACACAAGCACAGGGATAGCTCTAGCTCAACAGGCAAAAAGGCAGACCCTTTGGGCAAGAGAAAAGGGACATAAGCACTCTCTGAATACCCATGGGACACTCATAGGCCTAAGTGCAATTTCTTTAGCAGAAGCTGTCTCCTTGCTTGTCAGCCCTGTCCAGAAAGATTTTTTAGCTTTGCCCTTCACTATTGTCATTAATATAATAAATTGAGGGTAATTGCTTGGTTTGAAACAGCTCTATCTTCTGCTCTGTAGGTGGGGAAATGATGCCAGGAACAATCTTTCTTCTCCTGCCAGTTTGCTTTTCTCTGCAGCAGGGAAATATACCTGTCCTGTATAGATGCTGCTGTTAGCAAAAAGCAATCTAAGCACTGCCTCAGCTAGAAATGCAAGATTGATTACATTAGATGTGCTTTATTCCCAGTGTCCTGCATGAAATCAGCTCCAAAATAGGTTAATACTGTTGCTTCAGAGTGGAAAATGCCAATGTTAATATAGCGTTTGTTAAGGATAGACAGCTTGGTACAGAGCACAAATGCATGGGATTGGGTCACTGCCAGACTTGTATTTGAGAAGAGAGGTCAAATGAAGGTTTGCATGGGATGATACCCCTATACCAAACTCAGCATGTGACCATTTGCTGGGATAACCCAGGGAGCTGTATCCTCTTTACATCTGAGTTCAGCTCTGCTATGGTGCTGCGTGCAGAAGACTGAAACACTTTTTCAGCCATGGTCCAAATTTTTCTGCTGCTTCATGATTAGGACAAGACACCATGACAACACTTTAAATTCCATTTGAAAATGAAACATGTCTTCTGGAAAGCATCTAGCTTGAAACTGCAGGGAAATTACTGGAAGCAGAGCACATGATACTTACTGCAGGAACAAAGGCCTCCATAGGGTCCTTGTGCACTGCAACAGATGGATCATAACTTTTGGTACAACACATGATAACTAAAAGGCAGCAGGCCTCTGCTCCAGCATCAGTGATGGTAGAGAGGTTAAGGGATTTTTCATGGCTCTAGAATTAGGAGATCAAGTTTCAGTTTGTCTTTGCTTTGTGAAGCTCTTCTCTTCTGATCCACTGCACAGAGAGGAAACTGACGTTACCAACTATATGAAGCCAGTGTACTGCCTACATGAGGCTGTGGTCCTTGACATTCTGAGGATTGATGTACAAGTGAATGAACAAACCTTTTCAAACTGTCTTATCTCAAAGTGTCCTTGGAGTTCAGTTTATGAGTGTTACTGCATGAAGAGTGTGGGTCCTATTTGGAAATGCTGTGGCTGGTACAGGTCTACTCACAGTCAGAATGGAAAGTTGTGGAGTGAATGCTTGATTTGAAGAGGTGCCCCAAGAAGGGGAGAGTGATGCTGTTCCATGACCAAGGAGTGCTGCACAGAGCCTTACATCATGTCCCATACCCTCAGTCCCCAAGTGCTATATAGCATCTCATTTGCGGCAGCCCTTTGCTGTTAATTCATCTTCCAGAGTAGGCATTTCCAGGACAAAATTGTGGAGTCTCACAGTAACCTGGAGACAACTGAACAGTAAATGACCTGTTGCCTTTTAGGTGAAGGCTGGTGCTAAGCTACCGGTATAGGGCTGTATACTTGGTTGATTGTTCTTCAGGGCTGCAGGCTGTGAGGAGGTCCCAATCCTTCTTCAGAGAACGATAGTGTCAACATAGTTAAATTTTCAGGGTCAGGATCTGCTAGTTCTTTTACATATTTCCCTGGCCTTTGCACCTTCTCAGGTCACAATTTATATCCATCCTGCGCCTGAAGTACTTTTTGGTAAATGTAAGAGGAGTAGTCAACTGTAAGGTGGGGAAACAACATCTCTGAGATTTCTCAGTATCTTCTGTTACTGAGCAAGGTTGCATAGTTTGTGTAGTGCTGCAGTCCACAGGGCATGAGGCAAGATGCTGCCTCTTAGACATCAAACAGTAAAGAACTCTTTGGCTCACAAACTACCAGCAGCCAAAGTGATGCTCTACCACATGATACACCTGTTTCACATTCAGACTGGAGAAGAAAGAAAACACACTGTAGGCTATTTTTTCATGTCCAGCAAGTTGGTGGAAATGGCAGAGGGTGGATCTGTCATGAGAGTTAAGATCATAAAGGAGTAAACAAACTTAATTTTATTATAGCTACTCTTACAATAGAGTTCATGTATGAGTTAATGCCTGATTAATGAAGCTGTAATTTTAGGCCTGACGGCTAAGCTTTACCAAACCTACTGGAACAATCAAGCACCTGTTTTCATTTACTTTGTTGGAATGATCTCTGATACTTCTACAGGTATTAATCTAAATCTAAGTATCTGGAAGATAATCGAAAAACATGGATTTGGCATGCAATGGGTAGCCTTATATGCTATGGCTCTGTCTTCTCACCCTTTCTTAAAGATTGGAGAACCCCAAACCAAAAACCTTTGTCGTAAACAAGGTTTATTGTCCTATTGCATTCACTGATACTTGTGATTAACTGTCTGTCTCCTGACTACCCCTCATCTACATTCTGTTTCCAATGTAGATTTTTTTTAAGAGATCTCTTGCGTCCTAAAGCATTTCAGTGGTATATTGTTTCCTGTTCTCAATGCCTTATATCATGTCCTGGTTATCTGACACTTTTAGAGAATGACAGGGAAGCTAAAGGTTCTTTATCTGTTGCCTTGGGACATGGCTAAGACTCCTTTCATTTAGAAATTCAAGGTCTTTACAGGGGAAATGGGAGGGTTGCAATGGCTTCTCATTAGGCTAAAATTACTTTAGTGTTACAGAGATTAAAGAGAATAATCCTGAAAGCCCCTAGTATATTAGCACTGCCTGATTCCAGCTAAGAGCTGGTGGAATGATATTTCCAGGGGACCATCTATTATTCATCTCTCTTTTTTTCTCTGAAAGAAAGACCATAGACCCAGAGCATAACTAGTTTTACTTTTGCTTCAAAAGAAATACCATGCTGTTTCATCTATCATGGTGCATTTAGGTCCTTTTGGAGAAATATATGACAATCTGTTCTTGCCTTGGTTGGGGAGAGCATAATTTATTCTGCCCAAAAAGAGCTTCTCAGGAGTATAAGGCATTAACAGTGAGCAAGCTACCAGGTACATAAATCTCCAGAGACAGATAGAGAGCTCTCTTGCATATGAAGATTCTCATGCAGCCTCCCATTCCCCTTTCCAGGCTGTTGCCAATCTTAGGGATGACAGTTGTACCAGACCTTTTCTAGTAATATTTTACTCAGTTCCTCTCACAGAAGTAGACTCAGTTCTGTAATTGCTTCTCATAAAATGCATTTGTCTGCCTAACTCCTGCCATGTCATTCCTGCAGTGCAAGGTTCTTCTGGTGCTAATAGAGCTCTTGCAAGCTCAGAACCATGAAGCCACGGGGAGGGGTTCTGAAATCCCATCAGGGCCTGGATTATCACAAAAGGGTATTTTATTGTGCAGTAGTTGCCTGGGGCAGGAGTCATCCAGACTCTATACTGACCAACCTACCTAGGTACCACAAATGATGTATATGCTGCCACAGGGGCTGAACATGACCTGAATCGGGCACAGAAATAATCAGCTCTCTCCACAAGCACAAGAATGGCGTTTTAAGAGGCACACTGTTCTAGGCAACATGGGCAACAAGGGTCTGTCTTCTCAGGGCTGCATCCCTTTTGTCTTCATGGATGTGACGGGGCCTGGCTTTGCTTTGGACAAAGGTCAGAGGAATTCAGAGCACCAGTGCAGAAAGCTGTAGGTTTGAGCCTCAGCAGAAGCAGTGTGTGCCAGCCCCAGAGCAAAACAAAAACAAACCACTTTCCAAGCAAGTTGCATGTCCCTTGTGCTGCCCAGCTAAGAGCAAAGTTTGTGACTACTCCTCATGGGCATGTGAGAAGGGAGAGCACAATAGCTGAAACAGCATGACTGTAGTGCCTGCTGGTTTGGACTGTAACTGTGTGCAAAAGCTCTAGGAAAACAAAGTCGCAGCTGCTGGCTCATTTTGTGTGGCAGCCCCTAGTTAATGCTGTGTAATGTAAGAACTGCTCTCCGCCAAGATCTCTGTGTCTCTCCTTCCTCTGGCCTCCCTCCCCCCTACCAGACACATCTCCAAGCTGAAAACCTGTCCCTCCTGCCCTGGATGAGGAACACATCAGGGCAGATTTTACATGAGCGGACAGGAGCAAAATCCCTCACAGCACAGGCTTTGTTCTGTTATATAAAAGCCAGGTGAGCATGGTCAGGATTATTATTTCCTTCTTTGATTGTACAGGTTCACATATTGCTCCCACTCCAGACTCATAGCAACTCATGCATGGGAGTAGATCAAATTAACCCCTCTATATTCAGGTGTGAAATCCTGTCCTCTGGGACAAATTCATATACAGTACTCACCCCAACCCCCCAGCTTCCTTCCAAGGAGCAGTGAAAGGCACCAAGGCAATCACAGTGCGGCTGATATTCAAAAGTGTGGAAGATACATGCTCAGCTATTGTTGGTGGATGTTCCTTCTGTGGCAAGTTTTTGGGACCCACTGGTAGCAGATGAAATTGTAGAAATAACCCTATGCAAAAGGAGTTGTGGACAATGCATGAAATGTATTTGCTCTCCTCTCTCTTTTTCCTCCTAAAAATCATATGAGATGGAGTCAAGCAAGGAAGAATGGATGCATTTTACTCTAAAGTTTGACCCTTTTAGTAAGTCTCCTTAGGTGTCAACCACCTTATTTAGGTATATAAATCCCTCTGAAGATTTTCCCGTGCATTAGAGAAAGGTTGCACTGCCAGTGGAAAAACAATTTCTGCAGCTCTAGCCTTGGTCTATTTCATCACAATAAATATTTCACTGTTGTCAAAAATGAAGTCCAGCATTGCTTTCCACCAGCTTTCTGCCTGCAAAAGGGACGTGATATGGGACTCTTGCTGCAGTAGCACATTTTCCCCATAGCATCTGTTCTGCCATTATTTACCTAGATTGTCAATAAAAGCTCCTGCTTTTGTAAATCCAACCAGTGTAGATAGTGTCAGCTGTTACTTGGATCATGGCCTTGATTTGGTCAGCAGTTGTCAAAAATTACTAATGACTATTGACTAAAGATTTGCAAATGTTAATTATGATAACAGTTCCTTAGAGATACCTGTTTTGTAACAAAAATATGGATTGTCAGAACAATTGACTTAGAAGTTGCTTGTAACCAAGTGATATATCAATGTAGCACTTAAAACACATGCAATTGAGCATGGCTTGTAATATCCATTCAGATACAGACACAAAGCTCTTAGTACTCAAAGCTTTCTTGACAAAGTATCAGCATATTCGGTTCTTCTACAATGTGAGCATCTGTACTTCATTCCTCTGTAATGCTATTTTTTCCATGATTTCTAATTGTGATGACTGCAAAAATAAGTTTGAAAATCTGGGCAGCTAAAGATCAAAAATCCAGAGGCCAAACCTGGTGTGTCATTTTAGTGAGATTTTAATTTTTAATTTCAATCATTTAATCATGACTTTTCAGCACTTAGGATTGGCAAGATGAACTATATAACCTTTTATTGAGAATGCAGGCTTCAAATCTTGGCAACTTCAACAGTCTGTATTTTAACAGAATTTCTTTTTTTCTTTAGGCCAGACTTGTGGTTTACTTTTTCTTGTTTTAAAATGTATCCACTTTGTCTGAATAAAAAATAAACAGGCCCATATATGTTATTGGTGGAAGAGCTGCATGATGTTACAAATGTTTAAAATCCTCTAGAATGTTTCAGAAACACATTAGGTAATCTTTTAAACTTTTTGGAACTACTCCACTAATAGTTTTTCTCACAGGAAATGACTATTATATTCCCAGTAATAAATATCCGGCATCCTAATGACACTAAGCTGATGAATTGTGAATATTGCTTTCCACTCAACCCTATACAAAATTTCATGTGTTCATATACACGTGTACATGCACACAAACACACCATGATCCAAACATAGAATGTTTGCCAAACAGAGCATCAGGATCTTTTTCACTCCCCACTAATTCCTCTTCACCATCTCAAGAATTGCATGTCATGTGTTGCTCAGAAAGTCATGTCCACGGAATATAACAACCCTTCTTGTGCTAAGTATGAAAATTAGATCTAAGCCAAACAAATGGTGTTCTCAGCTGCCCCAAGCAGACTGGTAATTTTTACTAAAAACTTTCATTATAAACCTACTCTAAAAGCTAAAGTCCTTTAGATCTATTGTCTAGTGCTAGTGCTCTTAATGTAAGAGTTTAAAGGTTGCAGACAGAAATTCACTCAAGACTCATTTCATTAATATCCTTCTACCAGAAGAAGCATGGAGCAGGTTGTCTGAAAAGCCTTCCTTGAAAATTTCAAGGGATTACAAGGCCTGCTGCGGGACTAGCCTCTCCCATGCACGGCACTGCATTACAATTTGAACTCTGAAACAGCAAATGCAAAGAGCATGTATTTGATATGAGTAGGGAACCCCTATGTCCTGGCAAAGTCAGATTTTGGTCTGCAATGAACTTTGACAGTAGTAGCATTAAATTGTTACACTGCTAAAGGCCAGGTCTGCATCTTAAACTTGTATAGTATCTGTTGCCCCATTTCAGCATTTCAGATCTTGAAGTCATTCACTCCTCATGTATTCATGCTCATGTTTAGGGTGATTATTGCGAGACTCTTGGTTTGTCCACATCCTCCTTCTTCAAAGACTATACTGTAGTTCTTGCATAGGGGGCTTACTGATGCAGCATGCCATGGGACATGCCTTTTCTGTGGCTTTATTGTTTCCCACCATTTGTCATCCACAATGTCTCAGATATACTTCTGTAGAAACGTTCATCCCTACTTTTGTGTTTGTGGCTGGTTCGTTGTGTTCCTAGCATCCTTCTCTTTTTCAAAATCTTTTCTCATGGAGAGACTGCCTGCTATGCACTCATACTATCAAGACCATAACCATACTTCTCAACCTTTGGAGTTTTGCCAGTGTGTGACACAAGCCATAGAAATGTGTGACAAATTACAAAAATGTGGAACACTTGTGCCCCATTGCATAGCATGCTGTAATTGACAGATTATAATGGTTTTTAGCCATACAAGCTGTTTACAGAGTGCCTTTTCAGAGAGTATGAGTCACCTAAAACAGTTTGGGTCACTCACTTGTTTACATGTGATTTGCAAAATGGGTTGTTTGGCTGAGTTATCAGATGGCTGTGGCAAAATTATCAGATGGCTGAGTCAGAGATCCTCAGCTGAGAGTATCTGTTGGTACCTTCAAGGGTGAGATAGTGGCCAAAAGAGAACAACCCCACTGACTTATCTCCTATGTGTGACCTCTTCTATAGCTCTGCAGGTGTTCATCCTCCTCCTCACAGAAACTGGACCAGATGTAACCACTTGCAAACACGCTACTATCTTATAAAGCCTCTCCCTTATGCCCTCAGGGCTTGAGCATTGAGACTTTTCTCTTACCCATTCAGTCCCTGCCAGCAGCACTCAGGAGGCACAATGTTTTGAGAAGATCAGGCCCCAGCTGTCAGAAATATGAGTGAAATGAGATTAATGGCCATGTCTGAGAACATCCTCACTTGCTAACATTGCAATAGAAGCATATAGCAGAGCCAGAAATAAAGCTCTAGTCCCCTTCCAGCAAAGCACAAAACCTCACTTGGGTATAACCACTTCCCCCACCCATATGGCTTCTATTGTGGTTCTGGAGTTTCTGCTGCTGGTAGAAAGCAGCACAGTGCCAGAAAACAATGCATGTATCCTGTGGCAGGGAGAGAGTCGGGAAGTCATCCCTTATGCAGAGGGACAAGAAATCACTGGTATTGCTGGCCTGGGAGTTGTGCAATTATAAATGTGATGGTAGAGTCTGGGAGCCCCACAAAAAGGAGTCTTTCACCCTCCTCTGTGCCAGCACAAATCCAGTGAATGTGTCGGCAGGATAATAGAACCAGTCTTATAGCAGCTTTAACCCAGATCACATTTAAACGTGCAATCTCACACCCATTCAAAAAACTTGCCACATTCCAGATTTGCAATTGTAATGAAGGAGCCTTGGTGAACATTGCTTTTTATGGGATGCCACAAAAAAGCAATGGCTTTTTTTCTGTAGTTTTTAGAAAGCTGCTACCACAGTGCCCTCATTCCATAAATGTATTGATTATGAGAATAAACTAACAGTGAGAATGAAAAAGGGAAGTGTAAAAAGTTTTTGAAGAAGCTCAAAGATGTCTGGTCACCTGGAAAATTTCCCTAGCCATACTGGCTCTTGTAATCCTCACTTACACAAACATCAAGAATCAGATATTATAATGGCAATAAGCCCTGTATGAGAGAGAACAGATAACTTAGACTGATTCAGCAAAATTTGACACCTGCCTTTTCTCCCAAATGTATGAGGAGAGTTGTTATTTTTCATTGTTAGGCATGCAGGGGTTGTCCATGAGGGAATTTAATCGAGGCTTCACCAGGAACAGTCAGGACATAAATACATAACTAGCAGAAAATCCATCCCCACTTCACTTCCCCACACTTAAACATAAAGGAGAAAAAACATATTTTAGTCCTTGAGAAAACAAACTTGCACAAAGGAGCTAGAGCTGCTTCTACATAATCTCTGCAGCAAAAAGTAAAAAACTCTAATAAAAATCAGGTTCTGATAAATCTGTTACCACTTCTGCTGTTACCACTAGAACTAAACAGCTACAGCCACTATAGACTGCTATGCATTCATTAGTTATTACAGTTATTTTAATGAATTGCTTAAAGATTTAGGAAAGCATAAAATTCCATGACCATGCTGCTCAAGTTTTTTTTACAAACTTTAGCAGTTAATGATAAACACTAAATTAAAAAACTTTTGCAGTTTGTTGGCAAAGTTTTTGCAAACATATTACATAATAACTCTTCTCAGGACAATATTGTTGTGAAAGTTGTGTCATTCAGGCAAATATTTGATAACTTTTTAGAGCCTGAAAATTTTCAGGATATAGCTGCTTACTTCACAGTAAGGCGACAATAAATAGAAGAAGACATTCTCATTAGAGGTCATTCTTGAAGTATCAGTAAGACAATTCATTATGTCAGGAGTAGGTCCTTCCTAATCAGCTGCACTCCTTGAATTTTTTTGCTCTTGCCTTCACAGTACTTGTTTGCTATATGCAAATGTAAGTAACAGAGTCCTAGAAGATTATCTGATGAGTTTGAATGCTTTCTAGCACAGGTATGCCTAGAAGTAATTCAGTCTCACTTGAGAGCTAGATATTATGTCAACAGACAAAGAAAAAAAACAACAAAAACCCCCCAAAAACCAAAAACAAAAAACCCCAAAACCAAACCAAACAAACAAAAAAACCTCAAAAACCCCACAACAAACAAACAAACAAAAAAAACCAACCCCAACCCACTCCACCAAACCAAAAGGGAAAAAAGCATAAAACCTTGCAGTTCATGTAATTAGCAGCCTGTTTTGTGGAGGCAGCATGTCTTCCCTTCTTTGTTCACTGAGGGGACTGCCTCTTGCAGTCAGAATCTATTCAGTGCTGGACCCACACTGACTGCAGTGGGTGGAGAAGTTGAAGGGACCCTTTCCATCAGCTCAAATTGCCCATGTGCATGTGGTTGGTGAAGCAGGTCTCCTGGTGTAGTCTCATCAGGAGGATCTTCATCACTGCTCTGTCTTTTTACAGGTAACAGTAATAAATCCAGATACCCAGAGGCTGGAAATTCTCAAATTCATAAGCAAGCCTTCACACAGGATTGCTTCCTTCCAAGTTCTCTTGCCATCACAGTTTTAGCAAGGCCTGAGCTCTTGTGACGTGAGATCATGGTGACTACTGCTAAAAGTCTGTCTCAGGTGCACTTCTGGACATGCAAGTGGGAGTCACAGCAGCGTCTCAGGAGCAGGGCCCACACCTGCATTAGTTACTGTGCATAACAGCAACCACACCAAGGCAGCTTGGACCTCAGTGTAGCGCAGTCATGGTGGAAAGTGTGCTGTGACCTTTTAACTGCCAGATGAGTTGTGAATGTGGCAGATTTTGTCTTCCAGGTTCAGTCTTGCAGCAAGACCTTGCCCTATACATGCTGATGAGGCTCTGCCAGGTGAACAAGATCTATCTGGGTAAAGGCAGTGGATATAGATTGTGTAGTACTAGTTTTATCTTTGCTAGAAAGAATTAAGGAAAGTGTGAGCTTTGGAGGTGCTTACGCCTTTTGAAGAAAACCATTACTTTATTTGTTTCAACAGAAGCCAGATATGCTGGACACTGTTCAGCATCATTTGGTCCTTGAGGACATCTCTGATCACCTACTGTTAAAATCCAGGCAAGATATCAGGCAGTTCCACTTACAACAGTAATTGTCTAATTACTGTGGAAAGGCTGCCTTTCTCCCCATGTCCCATTGTGTTTCCTTCACCAGTACAGCTTGCTAATGTGACTCATCTGCCTAGGGCTTAATGAAGTTAGTCTGCAGCATCAAAAGCAATTAAAGTACTTTTGTACAGCAGCTGCGTACAGTTTTAGCTTGTCCTCTGAGAAGCCCTGTGCTGCATCTGCAAAGACTACTCTGCAGTTTTGTGGGAACAATGGTGCTGGATCTGCATGTGAAGAAAATAAACCAGGGTTGCTCTTGCCCTCAGTTCAGCACTGCTCATCAGGCTGGCCAGTACTGGGATGGAGAGTGTGGCTCTTGGAGTCAAGTAGTGGGGAATGAAACCTGGAGGAGAATTGACAAAGGAGGTTTTTAATGGCTAGGTCACAGAATGACAGAATGAAGGGACCCACAAAGAACATTGAGTCCAACTCCTGGCCCTGCACAGGACCAAACCAAAGAGTTTGCCCAGGAGTATTGTCCCCCCTGGTCTTGAGTTAGAAATGGGCTTGCTGTGTTCCTGCAGGTATCACAGACTCACCCTCTCAGGGTGGCAATCTTTGCACCTCCACTCTCTAAAGGCACAGGCAGCACCTGTGAATATAAGCCAGAAGATGTTGATGTGCTGGTGGGTTGCTTAGGACTCTGGCTGAGGTGTTTCAGTTGGGCACCATAACGAAACTCATTCTTTTCCAGTCCTTCCCTGTGCTGGGCACTAGAGCTCAACAGTGAGCATAATCTCTTTCAGCACATGGAATGCAGATTCATTCCTACTTTTCCAGTCCTTCCCTGTGCTGGGCACTAGAGCTCAATAGTGAACATAATCTCTTTCAGCACATGGAATGCAGATTCATTCCCGCTTCAGGGGATAAGGGGCTTGATATCATGTCTCTTATGCCCTGGCTAAGCACACCAGCCATTCCTTGTTCCAAAGACTACTGTCCCAAATCCAGCTGAAAACTCTGGAAGAATTTAGACTTTCAATTTGCAAAGAGTCTGTGCTTCCTGAAATTTTTTTCTCTGCCAACTACCCCACCTCAGCTTTCACACATGTTAATCCACGCCTTGTGGGATTTTTCAGCTGGGAAGATGACATTGACAGCCAGCTGGATATGCACATCTCACTCTCCCTAAGGCTTGTGCCTTGTTGGTATCTCACTTTCCCTGATGCTGGAACTGATCCTGCTTCCACATATAGGGCCTTCAGGCCAGAACTGAAATTTAGGTGAAGAAAGTTGTACACACAGTCAGAGGAAGTGAGCGAGGGGTGAACAAAGTTGAGCAGCAAACACATTTCTGGAAATGCAGGGACTAACTTCCTAAGCTGGGATGGAAGGCAATCTGAGGAGAATGCAGGAAGCAGAGATGGTCCAGAGATTTACAGGGAGAAAAATAAGGATAGTTGCAGATACAGAAAAAGGCAGTATGCAAAGCAGGAGCAAGATTTGAGAGGAAGACATAACAAGTACTGTAATTCTTAACAGCTCCGGCTCTGAAAAAGAGAAGTGTTGCAGAAAGGAGAGAACAGTTTGCTTTGTAGCTGTGGCAGCATCAGAGATCTGACACTCTCTCCTGCTCATACCTCCCCAGCGCATCTGCCTGACCCCCACACTGGAATGGATAGGAAGCCAGTTCTCTTGTTATCCATGGTTTGAGTCTTGTTTCTTTAGTTTTTAAGCTTCATTTGTGGCCATTTCATTCAAGCAAAGCAATACGGATAAGTATTTTTCATCTTCTTTTGTGCCCTATCCCAAGGCTTGTGGTTTTATGGACATTGTATATTATGTGTAGTGTTTCCTGGCAGTGGATGGAAACAGGATGCACAAGCAAGGATCTATGTTTGTGGTCTTGGGAGGTAATGTGAATGTATATACCCTGGACCAAAACCATGCAGCAAAGGAGGTAATTTTAGATATAAGTGGCATGTTCTGCCTCTAGGATGCAGTCTGGCAGGAACTGATCTTGGTCTCTTCTCCAGTGTGTTTCTTTCCATTACAAGGATAGGACAACAGTATGAATCAACTAACTGAGCTGCAGTCAGGCAGAAGAAATTGGGTCCTGTTTCATCGCTTCAACCCAGTGCTGAGCAAGTAGTTTCCTCCTTTAGTGAGTTTTCAAGCTTCTGCTCCTGGGTATCAAGATGGTAGTATCACCATTAGAAAGAGCATCACCTCGATCTGCAATGGGCACATCTGCCTTGAAACTGGTCTGTGTACCAGCATATAAACCATTGTACGGTGATTTGTTCCTCACTATACATTCCAAGACTTCAGGCTGCTCTGCCGGGGTTGTCCCTCATCCCAGCTGCCCAGTAGATGTGTCATGAAGGCCCTCAGAACCTTTGCCGAGAAGCACCTGTTTTAAGAAGATGTTAGCATTCTTCATCACAACTGACACAGGTTTTTTTTTCCCTAGAAATTGAGGAGATGCAAGAAGTAAAACTCATTAAATAAACAAACAACAAACCATAATGCTACACAGATAAACTCAGATTTTCTTGTACTTCAGTCCCATGGACAGAGTCTGTGGTTTGAACAATAGTGATTTTTCCCATTGTGATTCCTGCGCAATGTGAAGGAAGAAATGTTGTGTGAATATTAAAAGACTCAGCAAGTCAAAAATAGCTTAGTCATGAGTGAATAGCCTTAGTAACATCCCATGAGCTGTCCTCATGTCCTCTTCTAGGAGTACAAACCTGCTGCTTCTACAGCTCTGCTTTTGGGGTTAGCTTTGGTTTTAGGGTGTTGGGATGAAAACTGATCCATAGCGGAAATACCTACCCCAGACGTAAGGAATGCTACGATAAGGCCAAAGACCGCTGTGTGAAGTGGGAGGGGGTGGGTGGTGAGGTGGCAGGTGGTACCCTCTGGGTACACACAACTCCTATTGTGAGATCTGCAAAATAAGATGAGAGAAAATCTCTGCTTTCACACAGCCTACAACAGCAAGCAAATAGGCAGGCAGTACACCAGCACCACAGCCAGCATACTTTTACTCTGTAGCATCTCCAAGCTGTAATTTAAAAGATGTTTCTCAGCACATCAGTTTCTGCTAGCTCACCATGCAGCAGAATGAGAAAGGCTGGATTCTCAGGAAGTGGTGGAGTGCAGCAATCTCATTTGAATGCTGTGATCATTTTCCTCTGCCTGTGAGCTACAGAGACTGTTTTAACACCCTCATTCTGCATTCCCCTTGAACCACTAGAGACCTCTGATCACTTACTGAGTTCAGGGGATTGCTGCATATCCTCCCTGAAAGACTGCTCCGTCACTGGAGCTCTTGCCTGTTTCTTGCAAGACAAGAATAGGATGATTTTTTTTGTAGTATTTTAGGTGACAAAACATGTGAACCAACTTTGTGAAACTGCTAGTCTGCCCACAACTTCCAGAGTACTAGTACAGAGACAAAAAGAGGCTGTAAATTAGCTTTGGAAGAGAGTGATTTAGTGTTTAGATACTCATTGAAATTTAGAGATAAATGACTGGGGAGACTCACAGCTGTTGAATATTTTCGGTTCTCCATCAGTGTAACAGCTTTTGCCTGCTGGGGTCTGCCTATTTCTGAGTCACAAGGACAGTGAAGCCTTGTATATTTTGGGGACAGAGCTGGAGTAGATGAGGAAATTACTGCCCATGGATGTTCTTTACTGCCAGTCTTCTGGAGTCACAGTTGAGTTTGAAAGAACAGCACTAACTAACAGCACTAACACAAGATGCGTTGGTTATAATTGAATTAAGTTGGAAGTAGTCCAGACTCCATCCTAATGTGAGGGGAAATAAGGGAATTCTTAAGTGAGAGGAATTCTTCTAGATACTAAGTTAAGAGAATTTGATACAAAAAAATCAGTTCTTATTTAGAGGCTATGAATATAAGACAGTTAAAATAACAGTTTTGTATAGCTGAGCATTTCTGGGCAGTAGCCATGTAGGAGTCCTATTTTCTACAGTTGTTTGAAATGTTTGAGTTTACCTGATTTTGTTTGTAAGTAAGTGCAGCACTATCCGTTTGTTTTGCCAGTCTTATCATTGCTTTCTGGTGCCTCAGACCATTCAAGTTATGTCTTTTGGATATGACATGCCATAAAACATAGCAGAATAAGAATATATTATGCCTGTATGTCAACACTTTGGGCCCTGTGTGCTGATGAGGCCCTTAGCAGAGCCCCTCACTTCAGCAGATTGTGCTCTGGTTCTGTCATCTCCGACTCTAGCAGTGCATGTGAGGTCTGTGCCACTCCTGTTAACCCCTCAGGTTCCATAATCTCATTTTGACTGGGGATACCAGGAGGCACATGCCCTTGCAAAGTCATTATGGTAATAAAATAGTGTCAGTGTTTCAGATTCTGATTGCTAAGTATCACATGGTGCAATGCGGGAAGGGAAGGGAAGGGAAGGGAAGGGAAGGGAAGGGAAGGGAAGGGAAGGGAAGGGAAGGGAAGGGAAGGGAAGGGAAGGGAAGGGAAGGGAAGGGAAGGGAAGGGAAGGGAAGGGAAGGGAAGGGAAGGGAAGGGAAGGGAAGGGAAGGGAAGGGAAGGGAAGGGAAGGGAAGGGAAGGGAAGGGAAGGGAAGGGAAGGGAAGGGAAGGGAAGGGAAGGTCCTGTTATATGATCATAGAACTATCTGTTGATCTATTTGTTGTGAAAAGTCATGGAGAAATGAGGTAAAACCTTCTTGAATGATTGAATAAACCTTCTTGAATGTTATCTGTGTGGAGATGGAATCTCATTACCTACATCATCAAATGTCTCCCAGTTTCAATAAGAAGGGGAAAGTTTAAGGGAGGGGTGGTGAAGACTTGAAGAGAGGGGGAAAGAAAGTGGCAGGCAAGGGATAAGGTTTGAACACTACACTGTCAGATACCCTATCATTGCCCAGTCACTAAAAATAAGCTACTGCTGGTGTGCACATAATGGGTATCCAGTCTGTCTCCAAACTAGATGTGTGCAGGCTTTACAAATTCCCATTTTCTTCCCATCAAGACAGAAGTAGGCTGCAACATCACTGCTTCCCTTCACACAGACACACAAGCTGCTGACTTTCATTTATACTCATTTAGACTTTTATTTAGACTACAGATAAAGCAAACTCTGCTTGCTCAGTCTAAATAAAGGGCCCTGGCTCCCAGTTCCACCTACTCCTTTTCATGCTGCAGAACAAGTGGAAATGGACTTGGGAACTAGGAAGAATGATACACTTGTACAGGGCCAGTTTGAGAAGGATCTGCTTGGGCAGCTCATCCCCAAAGATTTACAGGGGCAGGTTTCCAGCTGGTGTTGCTTCTGAGGAGCTCTTGTAGCCAGTGGAACTGCAGGGATTTACAGTTGATGAAACTGAGACTCCCAAGCCTGCAAGTGTCTGGTGCTGACTCACTGCTGGGTGCAGCAGAGTGTGGATATGGTGTGAGAAGGCTCTGACATCTCATGCTTTCTGCAGCAAATGCAGCATTAAAAATAGAAGCATAGCAAGACCAGCTTTTCATGCTGAAGAAAAGGCTCACTCTGCCAGCAGCTTGCTGCTGAAGCCGAGAGGGGGACTGGGGGAAACTGGGTGGGGAAACAACACATGATGTTGGGTTACACGGAAGCTGTGAGGCTGTGGATTTGTTTTAATTTTTTGTTTTCAGTTCTTTGCTTAAAAAGAGATTTCCTAATATAAATCCCCCTCTTCTCCCTGCCTACACCAGTCAGCAAGAAAATACTTGTAAAAAGCAGCTTTAGTCACAGAGTATTGCTTCTGTCACATTAATGGCAATAGTGTGTAGCTCTGTACAAACTGCTGCCTGCCTGTGCTGCCAAACCCCTGCCTACAGGAACCCTCCTCACTGTCAGATGTCCAGCTTCCACATGTTCTCAGTGAGAAGCAAGATTTATTCCAGTGATAAGTGGTCTCTGAAGTGCAGTTCTGCTGCTCCATAACTGAAGCCAAGAGCCTGGCTGTTCCCAGGCCTCACGTGACTCTCAGCACAGCCAGCACTGCCTATTCCCTGTAGTGTTCCTGGCTGCACTTCTTCCCCATGCACAGAAGTAATACCCTGCTGAGAGTTCTGTCTCCAGTCCTGTGTCTAAGATCCACACAGGCAAGGGTAAGCAGTTTACTTCTGAGGCTTGTGCAAGCTTTCCTATCCCCACCAAAGTGCTAGTTAAGGAAAAGGAAAACCCTTCTCTTATTGTGAGCAGACATCAGTCATTAGCATCTTCCTAAGATAAACATTACAAATGGAGTGTTGTTGGTATGGGCAGCTGCTTTTGTCAAAGAGGCCAGGCAAAGCTACCTCTCCTAGGCAGACCTTTCACCTGGGGCTTTCTGAACATCTTCCCAGAAAATATCACATTAATAGGGGAGTACAGGCATTGCAGGATGGGTAAGAGGCAGCCTATGCTGGAGGCAATGTCCACATGCTGGTTTTGTTTTTGTTCTTATTTGCTCACTTTGTTTTTCATTTAAGAACTTCTCTGACACCTGCTTTATGAGCACTGCCTTGCTTCTCAGGTCTCAGCAGGCAAATACACAAAGCCTTCTGCAGGGATCCCAGAGGGTCTGAGAGCTATTTCTGCATGGAAGTGTTTAGCAAAAGCATCAGGAAATAAGGAGAGGTGAGGCTACAAGAACTGGAGAATATGGCTTCAGTTACTTCACATCTGAAGCATGCTGACTAAGGGCATTTAGGTATTTACCTAAGCGCTGTACCTGTCTGTATTTCTAACCCAACACAAACAGTGTAGGATATGGAGGGACTGTATCAGAAAAGCTGGTGTGACCCAGCAGATCCCCATTGCCTCGGTCAGCCAGAAAGAAATGCCAGTGATGTACAATCACATTGCTGAGCCTGGATGGGATCCAGCCCTGGAGACTCAGCTAGATATTAAAACTTGTTGTGCAGCACTCACTGGGAAAGCCATTTGCATGCATGAGGCTCCTTACCCTGACTGCCGCAGGGTGGATTTCCAGGCTGTGAGACATGCACAGAAGTCACTCAGGGCAGTGTCTGAAGTCACCATGGTTGTAGTTCCTTCCATTCCAGCATACAGAAACAGGCCAGAAAGGGAAAACAGGACATGTTTCCCCAAGGTATCTTGTTTCTAGCAACTGCTGTGATCCTTGGCAGTAGTGGAGGGAAAGAAGAGAAACTGTGTGCAAAGAGCTTGAAGAATGAAGCAGAGCTGTTAGCATTATTGAACTGAGATCTTTCGTACCTACAGGCATCTTAGAAGCTATACATTGGCATCCATGTTGCAGGCAGTAGGCTGATGCAGACTCTGAATAAATGCTTCTGTATAAATAGTGTGATCATGTTGCCTGAGGGCAGTGGGAAACAAGGTGCATATGAGACAGGCTGACAATTCACAAACTTCAGACTGACTGTACCCAGTTTCTTGAGCATTGGCAGCAGAAATGCTGGGCTTATGAGCAATGATATATGGGATGCAACAATAAGGCCTTCAAAAATATCCTTGGTTTGGTTGCAGCACAAAGAAATCAGGACAGATGGCCAGTGGTCCGGACAATGTTTGGAGGCAAGAGATATCACAAGTTTAGCAAGCTTAGTCACTTACATGTTACTGTGTTCAAGGACAATACTTGTAGCTAATAACCCAGTATCCACAACATTGGGATCACAGCTAAGTCCACGACACCTTAGCTCAGTCAATCTCATTAAGAGATGCTCACTAATATATATACAGCACATGTACACATACGTCAAGCCATATCCACCACAGATGTAGGAAGCCACATTGACCTCTGTGAAGTTAAGCCTCAGCACCAGAAGAGAGTGATGCTTGTGGAGTATAAGAACACTGGGATTAGATTAAGTTGTTGAAACCGTATGCTTCAAGATACAGTGGTGGGCTCAAAAGCTCACCTGGCTTTTTCCAACTCAATCCACCAGTTCACCAAAAGACACTGCTTGCCAATAAAGACCTTAACTCATTTAAAAGTTAAGGTGTACAAGAGTTACAAAGAGAGTTCTGCCACTTGTTTACCTATCTTACTGCAAAAAATACAATTAAATCTTCAATGGTCTGACACAGATATCTCCTGCCATCATCAAAAGCATTGCAAAGAGCTATTTAGCAGGGTGTGCTTAAAATGGAAGGAAAGGTGTGAAAAGCAAAGAAGGTTTCACATTCTTCAATAGGTTACAAAAAAAAAATCCTCCTCTGTTTTAAGAGGACAACAAAAATAAAATGTTTTAAGAGGACAACAAAAATGCTCCTCTGTTTTAAGAGGACATACATTTTTTT
Organism: Acrocephalus scirpaceus scirpaceus; assembly: GCA_910950805.1. NCBI lineage: Eukaryota > Metazoa > Chordata > Aves > Passeriformes > Sylviidae > Acrocephalus > Acrocephalus scirpaceus. The sequence continues at coordinate 41,187,718 of OU383776.1, forward strand.
ATGTAAGCTTAGTGTTGCCACTGTCTTGGGTGTGAAGAAGAAGCTAATAAAAGAATCAAAGCTTTCCTCTCAATGGAAGACATGGTTGCTGTCAACTGAGTACTATTGCAAAAATATCCAAAGTAGCAAATAGCCTCAAAAGGCAACCACATATCTTCAGATGAGGAAGAAGCTGTGCCCAAGATCATAATGTTGATCTTAGCCATGGCCACAATACAATGTAAAAAGCCAGACCAGAGTCTGCTGTTTTTTGACCTGATCTGAAAGCTCCTGCAGAGCAATGTGTATAGTGTTCTCTTTTCTTGAGACAGATAATCTCAACAACAGGGCAAACCAGAAAGAACAGAGGAGGAACAGATAAAAACAGTAACAGTGAGGAACCAGACACACTTGAGTTACTAATGCTCTTTGCAAGAAGCTGGATACTTTATGTTTAGGCAAAGGCAAATTGAAAGTAGGCTGATGCAGAGAAAAGTGGATTCAACATTTTATCCTTTGCCAAACACCCACATGAAACAGCATAAGCATCCATGTCCATGAGAAAGCACAGAGAGAATAATCTATGCTGCTGAGTGTGATGATAGTCTGTGTTCACGGCAACAATGTCAGAGCAGAAAATCTTGTGACACAAAAACAGAGGTGGAGAAGATCCTTCCCAGCACTCAGTGATTGTTCACAGGGAATCAGGGAGGGAAAAGAATCCAAAATACCACAAAGCTTATTGAAGGAGAGACCCTGTCTACCCCTGACTCATATTTAGCAAAGCCCAAATGACAAAGAATCATTAAAAATGGGAGGAAAGGAGAAGAATAGTAACCCTTCCCTAGTCAGGAAGGTGGCTACTGGAGATCTGCCAGATGTTTGGGTTTGTTTGCCAGTGAAGAGCAGCTAGATGGACAGCACCTCCTCTTCTTCAGTGTGGAATATCATCAAGGTCCTCTCCCACCTGAGGATGCAGGACAGTCTCAGCAACCCTGCAGGGATTTTGCCAATGAACCTGTGTGCAGTACAATGCCAAGCAGGAGGGCAAAGGATGCAACTCCAGTGCTGCAATCAGGTTTCCTTTCTATGGATTTGCCACCCCCACCCCTTCCTTGTTGTGCTTTTCCAGAGGCCAGCCCATAGCAGTAATGAGTAGCCTCTATACGTTCTAGACATGAAGGCTGTGGGCCAGCTGTGTGCTGGAAAACCTGTCACCAAGATACCCTTATCTTCCACCAACACAGTCACATGTCAAACCTCCAAACCTGAAAAGCATTGGAAGTGAGGACAGGTCAGAGGGCAGACTGTGAGGAGTTTGCCAGAGGTGACAGAGGTGACCTGGGGCACTACCCTGGATTTTCTGTAGCAAGATGGTATGCTGAGTGACCTATTTGATGTAATTTTCCTTGAATTTTGGTCCCCTAAAAATGACTGTTATCCCTCTGTGTTGCAAAGGTTTTTTCTTCGCTGCTGCTTAACCCTGAGGTGCCAATCATGATTGCAGGCTATTTATCAGTTGAGCACCTCCAAAGGAAACCTCTTTACTTTTTATTTCACTTAAAGTTTATTGCCTTCAAATTGCAGTCAGCATCCCGAAGTTTTAAGACTCCAGTCTTCATGTGTGAAGCGCATGTGTGCTTTTTGTCCCTGCTGTGTTCAAAAAACAAAACTTTGCAGCCAAAAAATAGTTTTAAAAAAAGGATAGTGTCTTGTATTCACTGAGACACCTGCTATTACTAAATACATCTAAATAAATCTAAATACATTAAAATAGACTAGAAAAACTGAACATTCTATTCCTAAAATGATGGTGGGTCAATTTTCCACTAAGCCAGCTAGTTTTAAAAAATATTCCTCTATGTGACAAAACCTTTCAGTTCCCCAAAATGCTTAAAAGTCTGTTTCTCAAACAGGTACTGTGTCATTTTTTTCATGGAAAACTTCTAATAGCATGAAAAAAGGATGAGCATGTTCATTTTTTTCTTTGATCACCTCATCGGAAGAGATGTACATTGATTAGATTAGATGTACATAGATTAGATCTATCTGTATCTAAAGTGAGAAATGGTTACTATAGGTATGAGGCTTGTGGAACTGGACACATAATAACTTAGTTTTTGTTTTTGTGTGTGATACAAAGAAGCATACTTTCGTATTGACTAGTACTGTTCTGCCTTATACCGACCATCTTTCAGACTCCTGAAGACAATATATATTATTTGCTAGGAAGTGGACAAATCTGGTAGCCCCGCTGTGGTGAGGCTGCAGCAAATCCATGCCCTAGGTCCAGGCAGGAGTGAAACTGGGCACCCCTTCATAGCAGGCAAGCACACAGACACATGTTCTTATACACGTGACCTCTAGACACAGGCACACCAGTCATCCTTTAAAAGAGTTAGAAACGGAATTTCATGAGAAGATTGGACAGAGTGTGCGTGCAAGGCACAGCCACAGAACCACAATGATCAGCAGCCTGTTTACACGTATTATCCTCGTTTCCCCATACTTATTCCCTGCCAAGCCTCTCAGATCCCCACTCCTTCTCTGCCTTGCTTCCTCCACTAAACATCTCGAGACTTTTAACCTGCCAAATGTCCTTCCCTTGCATCCCATGAGAGGTCCCGGACACCCAAAGGCAGCAATACCCCTCTGTTCGAAACCCTCACCAGGAAGCCTTTCAGATTGGGTCACAGTGGTAGGTTTCATCCCTTGATGTGTGGCTGAAGGCTCCTGGGAGGGGGAGGGGCCAGGCAGGGCATGATTTGAGGGATCCACTGGCTGCCCTTGTCTCTGTGCACTCCCTCAATGGTGGACAAATGAGCTTTCACCACATAACCTAATTAGAATTAAAAATAAAGCTGAAGTGTGATCAAAGTGTGTTGTGCCCTTCTTTCACTTCTGTCATTCTCCAAATTTAAGATTACTTTCACTATGTGTCTCTGTTAACTATGTCTCTTAACAGGAAAATAACCCAACCCTAAACTAAAAAGTCAGTATTTCTTGCTGATTTTATTTGCCTTTAGCTGTGCTACAGGCACACAAGTTATTTCTGCATGTTGTGATTCCTAGACTGTCTCCAGATACATTTTTTTATGTAAGCTTGGTGCTGTCACTCTGCTTGGGTGTGAAGAAACACAGCCACAGCCACACACCCATGAGGTGTTGTTTCAGTTTCAGATCTCAGCCAGATCAGTCACACAGGCTAGCCTGGTTTGTCCTTTTACATTGGTAAGCCTCATACTACAGCTGTATCTTCAGCTCTGTCACAGAACTTCCCTATTACAAGGCAAGGGTTTCCGGCCCAAATTTTCCAAAGAAAGGCATATTTTGGAGCACCACCAGTGGAGCTGAGGTCAGAGGAAGGTGCTGACCAGGACAACTCAAGTGCATGGCAATCTGGGGTCCTTTAAGAAACAGCTAAGTGGACATGGTGCAAAACTCTAGAAGCCACTGCTCTTTTTTCACCTCTTTAAAAATGCTCCGGAAAAGGCACAGATGCTGGGAAGGAGATAAGGGTGTCAAGAGAGGTTTGGTTATAACCTGATTATGGGGCTGAGGGCATCTGGCTGCTTTCAGTCCCTCTGCTCTGCTTTGACTTTTCATCTGTCCAGAGACTGGGTGCCTATGGAAAGTTTACCAATCTCCTGTCAGACCTGACTAGCATTCAAGTAAAACAAACTTTATTTATATAAAGAACCCATACGCAGAATTATATTTAATTTTTGTTATCGGTCCACTTGTCAGAAAGGTAGATCAGCCTTGATAACATTTGGAAGAGAGAGAGAGTATTTTGGCAGCATGTCATAGTCAGCATCTTGCATGTGCAAGTTGCTTGTTTTCAGGCTTCAATGTGAGCATTAACTCACATCTGCCTGCCTCCCTTTTCTGCTTTTCTGCCTGTTAGTTTTGCAAATTGTTTGAATCATGTGGGATCTAGACAAGGTACAAAACTGCCAGCCCAGTGAGGGTTACAGACTTTGGTCACTGGTGGTGGGCCTGAATATCTGCTCCAAGCAGAGATTTACCAGTCCTCTGGATGCCTGCCAGCTCCCTTGTGGTTCACCAGCTTCATGCAGCTGCTTCACACAGCTGTTTCTTATTAATGACACCCAGTTTGCAACCATGAGGGATGCTGACTTATTGCTGTTATGATCAAGGTGTATGTGTCTAAAATATCTCTGCCTCTGTGGATCACAAATACTATAATGGAGCGACAACAGGGAATTAGTGGGAGGACAGAGATATCAATAGCAGATTGATTTGATTTAGTGTGTTCCCGATAGGAAATGATAGATAATATGCTCACTTGTTCTTCTTCAAAGAGAGTGATGGAGAGAGGAGAAGGGTGTGAGAAGGGGACAATTCAGAGGGAAAGTGTATACCTGCTAGTAGTAGGATCCCTGAGAAAAGAGTGGAGTCTCTTACTTCATTTTTGGCATGGCTGACAGAATCACCATTAAGGGAAAAAAAGGTGATCTGCCTCCCAGAGTGAATCAGCATTTTATGCAATGTTGAGAGGAGTTTGCTGGGTGTTACTCATCATCTGAAAGAGTAACTATCTGGAATTGTGACTGAAGACCACATTTCCCTAAGGCATGATTTTTTATTTGCTGTTATTCATCTCCTTACATTTTTTTTTCATTTTATGAATGATCTGGTTTACATTTAGCTGAAAGGTACAGCCTAGCTCCTTCACTTGGTGCAGTCTTAAACTGCAAATAGAGAGCAAATTAAAAATTACCAACTGCAAAAACACCCCAAAGAGTCAAGGATAAGAGCTGGCATGATCAGTGATCCTTTCAATTGCATTGAGAGGAAGTAGCACAGAGCACATACCTATTTTCCCTTTGATTTGCTGTGAGTTGCTGTGAGCAATGTTAAATACCTTATGCTGCTTTGCTTCTCTTATTCATTCCATCATTTTTTAGTCATCTAAGATAATGCCCCAACAGACAGAAAGAATGAGCATTGGCTTAGAAACAGTGGCTACTTGTCAAAATAATTCTGGCTGCTCTAGGAGAAAAGTCCCTCCTATATGTCTAACTCCCTTTCACTCTCTTTATCTCCACTTCCCTCCTCTATTCATTGTCAGTTTTTGTTCTGAAAGGCTTGTCTCAAACTCAGCCATCATTTAAAATCCTGGGATTGTAATCATAAAACAGTCTGGCCAGTATTTTAATGAGCATACAATATTTCCAGCATTGGATATGATCCTGTTGTTTAGCCTTTTGCATCCAAGAGGAAGTGTGACTGCATGCACCTTTCTGTGTGTGTACATGTGTGTGCGTAGGAGCTTTTAGTCATTAGTTGGCAAATTTTCTTTGTTACTCTGTCTACCTGTCATACAAGGTAGACTCCTTTCGGGCTGTGCATAACAGCTTGAATTTACATTCCATCTGATCTGGGTTGTGTTTGATTCATTAGTTGCATTAAGTTGCCTTCAAAATTACAAAACAAGCGTGACATGCAGGAGTGCATGAAAAGCAAAATGCACTATCTGCTATTGTAGGTCTAACTGCTCTTAGGCAGCTCCTAGGGCTTTGTGCAGAGCTTGCCTATCTTGTGCTCTCCATCACTGTCTGTGTACCCTGCATCTTTCTCCCATGTCAATCCCCAGCAGCCTGGAGTCTCAGCATTATATCTGGGAGCTTGCTGTGTAGTGCTGTCAGTGGGAAAGGGCTTTTACTGTTCCTCACAATGCTTGTTGTGAGACGTGAGATGGCAACCCTTCCACTGCTGCCCTGGAAAATTCAACTCTATTGGTCAAACAGAGCCTCTTAACCTGCAAATGTACAGGTGCCTTGGCAGAGCATCTCTGTAAACCCTGCACTGGTCAGGGTGCCGCAGTCCTGTGTGGTCAGGAACTGGCTGCAGTGCTTGTGGGGCATCACCATAAGCCTGAAAATTACAGAGAGGAGTGTGTCAGAACTTTGCAATGTGGGAAATTACAAAGGCTGCCCAAGCTGAGAGCCAGTGGAATCTCAATGCAAACAGGAGTTAGCAGCAGAGAGGACAGGCCCTGGCGGAAGAAATGTCTTTGGGAACAAACAGCTGGTCTGGGAGGACAGAGCTGTTGAAATCTTGGAATCACAGATTGCAAAAGATCTTTTGTGCAAAAGACTCACACATGTTATGAATGTTCATCAGCTGAAAATGGATTTTCTACAGATAGGAATGGGGAATGCCAATGTGTCACATTGGGTGTCAATGGGTGAGAGCAGCATGCCTGTCCACCAAGGTGCTGAAATGTCCCAACATCTCCTGATACAAAACAGAGTCTCCCATGACCCTGGACTTTGGCCCTGGATTACCCTTTGGAAATCCTATGCAGAATAGCTAAATTTGTGGTTGTTCTTGATAGTTCTGGGGTTTCTCATCTTCCTGTATGTAAGAGAAGGCTTAGAAAGATGGTCTAAGGTGGTGGTTAGGTTTTGGTAATACTGCAGCCTTCTTTCAGGAAGAAGATTGCATATGGTGGTCTCATATTCCCACATTTATTTTTTACATTAATTGCATTTTCTTCTGAAGTGAAAAACTGCTATCTTTAAGTACAGTTTAGAACTCATAGTATAGAGGTGGTATCTAAAAGATGGAATTTCTTTGTATCCTCTCCTGTGAGAGAAACCTCAAGTCACAGTACCATATATAATACTTTTACATTTTGCCTTCTGATAAAAAAACTGTAGTGCTCTTCTCCTAACAGCCCTAATTTTCTGTGTCTTCCTCTCCTCACTTCGACTTCAATGTTACAGATCCTGACAGCAAAGGCATTCAATGTACCCTACCATGGTACAAAGCAAGTGTACAAGCAGAGTCTCAGAAATGCCAGCTCTATCAAAACCACATTTTAACACCCCACTGATGCAACTGATTCTTTTCCCCACCACCAAGTTTTCAAAACCTTTAAGCTGTAGACACTGTCACTGCAAAAAGCAGGCTTTGGTGTGTCAGAACAAAGAAGAGCATGTGGTCTCTCTGTAGCTAAGGCTGTGAATAGCTTTCCTTATTAAGCTTGGAATTAATCCCTCCTATTGCAGTTCTGTGAAATTGGTCCATCTGTGATGTACTTGTAGCTCTTGTTAGGTACTAACAGCTTTAGAAATTCAATGATAATTGAATGGGAGAGAGGAGGAAGGTTGTCATACATAAAAACTCAATATTACAATTTTTGCATGTCTCTGGTGACTACTGGATGGGATAGAGGGGGAGGATGATTTAGAGAAACAACTCCAGCAAAAGACCTAGACTTATGTTTTTCTGTTGTCTTAATGGAAAGCCAATGTACTGGTCTGTGCAAAGAGTGAAGTATAGTAGCCCTAGAGGAATAAATAAGCCAAATAAACTCTTCCAAATTTCTGGCATGGGTCTTTTAGTAACGTGAAAATAGATTTTCCTTATGTCAGGAGAATGAAAAATTGTAACAATCCTGCTTCATATTAATAGAGGTTGATTTACAGTCTTTTAATTGTCTTAGGGGGTTTTCTGTGGGTTTTTTATTGTTTGTTTTGGGGGTTTTTTATATCTTGTGTTGTGTCACTAGCAAAAGGTGACTGCTTTCAGCTTCAGACTTCTTAGTTTGATAGTAGTCCAGGCAGTGTTGGAATTAGGGTGATTTGTCCCTTTTTACCTTTGAAAGCATTTAAGCACAACCAGGCATCAACCCATACCAAAGCACCACCTCTTATAATAACATGGCATCATTTAATTTCTTAATTCAAAAGGCCAGTCATCCTCTTTCTTTCTCTGCTCAATATGCAAAAAAATGTTGAACAGCATGAAGATCTGAGAGGGTAGCTGGGGCACTTTGCAAGGCCTGCCTTCAGACCCGCTAGGGACATTTGCTAAGGCAATTGCTAAGTCTTTCTCATTTAGAGTGAGGCCTCAGCTCTTTCTTAGTCCAAGGGCTTGGCTGCACCTACAGCACTGCTACATCATGTTACTTCTTCCTGCCCAAATCGACTGCCAGTTGCTTTTCTCTCCAGATGGTTCCTGTGGTTCATCATCACATGCTAAGTACAATACAGGCAAGATTACTATGTACCCAGTTGCGTTGCCAGGGTGCCCGCGATACTCTGCATACACTCGGGAAATTACAAATACTTCCACTATTTTCCCAATGTAGCTCTTCCTGATGACAATAAAATTAATACCAAGAGCAGTTTTCTTTGGAGCACTTTTCCCATATAAGATTTGGGTTGTGTTTCGATGCAGCAGAAGATGGAAACCTGTCCTGTTTGTGACAGCTAAAACATTGAGTGTTCAGAGCTGAAATGAGTGAAGTCTGGCTATGAATGGGAGAGGTTCAGGAAATGCTTGTCCTGTACTTTGCCAAACACAGCTCCAGTCCTTCATTTTTCTTTGGAAAACAGTAGCTGGAAGCTACTCAGACAAGACTAAAATGATGTTCAGAAGAAGCATTCCAGAGGAACAAGCAGTGGTAGAAGCTCCCTCTCTCCTGCTAAGCTGTCGCACCTGTTCAGCATGACTCCTGAGGGAGCTGCAGCAGGCAGATAGCAGTTCATTCATCTGTATCTCCTTGCAATCATGTAATCTTTAATGTCCTCTCCAGATTTTACTGCCATTATTCATGCTGTTGTCACTTGGAGATAGAATATTGCACAGTGCCCTCTCTTACTGCCACCTCCCATCCACTCCATGCCCACACCCCATTCAGGAGGTTCCTGTATAAATAGAAAAGCAGGATAGGCAGAATATGTTCAGAGAGTTTGGTGCTGTTCTTTTTGTAACACAAAGAGGGAAGCAGCACACAAGTAGACAGATCTCTGGCTATGGCTGGGTGATGTATTTTGGGGTATGCATAGCTTCCTCCCAGATATTGCAATGTCTAGATGGTATGGGTTCTTCAGGATGTTCCTTGCAGTCCTTGACCACCTCATGAAAGCAGTTTCTCTTCCAAATAAAAAAAAAAAAATAAGGTTGCAAGAAAGCGTTATGACAGTACAGAATCTCAAATACAGACAGTTCTACCGGCTTTACAGAGAGACCTCTGTTTCTCACACACACCATTTGAGAGCTGTGCAAAAGACATTCTTCCTTTTGTACAGTTCACAACTGCCTTTAACCCTGAGTAAGGATTTTTGCAAGATCCATCCTCTTCACTGCCTTTTGTTTTACTTATGCTTGTGTTATTTATCTTTGCAACACACAGTACTGGATAAATATCTATTAGCCACTATTTCACTCAGGTTCGCAGTGAGTTCATATACCTGTTCATGACTCCAGACAACTAGAGCAATGACTTCATTGTGAGACCTATCAGGAAAAGGGCTGTGAAGGACTGGTGCTTTGACGCAAGGCAATGCCTAAGTATGGAGAGTAGCTGCAAAGGAAAAGTTCAGTGTGATGCCTCTTTCCATGCCATCCTTTACTGAGCTGTTTATGTTGTCATTTGATGAGCATCTTGTTTTTTGAGGTACTATGGTAATCTTGAGGTCAGCCCTGGACCTTGCCTGTATTTTGGCTGGAGTGATCTCCCAGAGCTCCCAAGAACACATTCATGAGGTTGAATGCCTAGCCTAGCAATCACCCCTACTTACTGTACACCTAGCTTTCTCAAATTCCCTGACCAGTGGCTATCCATGAATAAAACTGCCATGCCACTTCTACTTTGCCTTTAAATAAGTAGTTACTGAAAATGAAGCAGTTACACTTCCTCCAGTCCAGTAGGTGACAATGATGGAGTGGCCTGATATGCCCCCAGTGGCACTGAAATTGATTCATTACATTGCATCATCTCTAAGACCCAGATTTTGATTAGTTAAACTTCTTTGTTGGCTAGTGATTAATGTGCCTGGAGGACTGAAATATACTTTTTCTAGAAGACAGAGAAGAGAATCTATATGAAGTACAGGCTGTGGCACACATCTAATTGTCAGAACACTCTCCAGAACAGATTTTAAGTGTAATTCAGTTCTGGGGATTCTTAAGACAAAAGACGGAGTTAATGCTACAATGCTCTTTGTATTGCATACTCCTCTGTATTGCATGAGGAGCACACTGTTGTTGCTGCAGAGCCGTCTATGCAGTCTTGGAGTAAATGCAAACTTACATCTCTGAGTCATGGATCTTTACAGTTTGGGGGCCAGTGGAGCCCATTCAGCCTGAGATCATGCAAGTAATGGCTGCTGGTAAACTTGCAGTTTTGCACCTCCAGCAGAGAGCCTTCACAGTGACCAGCAATATTGGGAAGTAATTTTTACTAGTCATATACTACGAGATGTGAAGAATATTGCAAGAGTGAGTCCTAAGTTACTTATGCAGAATTTTCTACTTGGTTTCTCAGAAAACTGAGCTTTTAATTTAAGGAAGTTTTCCTTGAAGGAAAATCTCCAAGGAAGTATGTTGCTGGCACTGCCATCTGTCTCTTTTCTGGGGAAGTATATCTAGTGAATGAGGAGGAATGCTGGCTGGTGACTAATAGCAAATTTTACCCTTGCATTTGCCAGTTCTGGTCCTAAAGACCACTGGTCTGTAATAAAGCAGTGAATATATGGCATAAATAAATGTCTAAACTAAAATATCAAAAAAATTGATTTGCTACAATAAAGTTTAAAAAATTTTTGATCTAAGAGACATCTGTGACTCTAAAAGCTGTTTGCAGAAGCTCTACTTTTGGGGTGCTGGCACATCATAGTGCAGACTGCCTGGGGTTGGCTAGGTGTGGGGTTGGCTGGAAGATGTGTTCCCTCTGACCCGTTGCCTGTCTTTGGGCCATAGGCACAACTTGGATCAGTAGTACACCTCTCTCCCTTTTGCTCCAGCTTGGCTGGATATTTGTGAAGAAAACAGTAAAAGGGGAAGGAGGGATAAAATAGTAAAATAATTTTTATTCAGACAAAAAATTGAAAGGTAATAGAAGGAAGTACTTTTTCACATAATACACAATTAGCTTATGGAATTCACTATCAAAGGATACAACTGAAGCCAAAGGTTGCAGACGTGTTCAAAACAGGATTAGGCATAACATGAAAAACAACATTAGCCAGATTCACAACAGTTAATACTTAAAAATAAACAAGAGATTTTGAAAGGAATATAAATCCTCAGGCATCAGGACAGAAGCCAAGTTCTAGCTAGTAGAATTTAGGGAGAAGTTTTCCCTGAGGCCTGCTTCTTCTGTAAATGAGTCTTAACTGAGTATCTTGCACCTTCCTCTGAAGCAAGCTGATGCTGGCCACTGTCAGAGAGGGGACACTGGGTGAACTGGGCCCTCGTCCAGACATAGTCTGGCAAAAACAATTTCCTTTATTTAAATAAATTCAGAATTAAATAGAAATGAAGCAAAAGTTTTGGGAAAGCAGAACGAGTTTTCCCCCTTCAGATTCTGGGAGCACTAAACAGAAATTAGCCTATCCCCACTCAACAGCAGGAAACCTAATATCTGGCCTCATATGTTGATGTAATCTATTGAGTTCAGGAAGACCTAACCACATACATCTTTATGCATGAATATTAGCATGAGTCTGAGAGGCCACATCATCCTCTTCCACTGTAACACTGGAGCCAATCAAAACCCTTTTTTTATTTTTAATGCAGCTTTTTAATTTTTAAAGCAATCTCAATGGGACCTTCTGTTCAGGAGAAGAGGTGTGCGTGTTCTGCTAACACTGCAAGTGTTTTGCCAAGACTACATTTCTCCTAGGACCTTCCAGAAAAATCTCACTGAGCTGCAGCCCCTATGAAAGAACAGCACGTCAACACAGTTGCCATTAATTGTTCCTAGTGAAGAGTTAGGGAAGGGTTCCCAGAGTACGAAGGTTCTGCAGAGGGATCTGGACGTACTGGACTGATGAGCCAAGGCCAGTGCTAAGATGTTCAACAAGTCCAAGTGCCAGGTCCCATCTTCATGTCACAACAGCCCCAGGCAGTGCTGGGGGCAGAGTTGCTAGAAAGCTGCGTGGTGGAAAAGGACCTGGGGCTGCCAGTCAACAGCAGCTGAACATGAACCAGCAGTGCCCAGGTGGCCAAGAAGGCCAGTGGCATCCTGGCCTGGATCAGCAACACCGTGGCCAGCAAGACCAGGGCAGGGATTGTCCCCCTGTACCCAGCACTGGTGTGGCCACACCTTGAGTTCTGTGTCCAGTTCTGAGCCCCTCACCACAAGAAAGACATTGAGGTGCTGGAGCATGTCCAGAGAGGGCAATGGAGCTGGTGAAGGGTCTGGAGCACAAGTCCTGTAAGGAGCAGCTGAGGGAACTGAAGTTGTTCAGCCTGGAGAAAATGAGGCTCAGGGGTGACCTTATTGCTCTCTACAACTGCCTGAAAGGGAGCTGTAACCAAGTTTGGCCTTTGGGGATTGGCCTTTTCTCTCAATCAAACAGAGACAGGATGAGAAGACATAGCCTCAGCCTGCAGTAGTGGAAGTTCAGTCTGGACATGAGGAGGAAAGGATTGTTTAATATTGGAATGGACTGTCCAAGGACATGTTGGAATCCATCCTTGGAGATGTTCAAGAAGTAGCTGGACATAGCACTCAGTGCTCTGGTTCAGTTCACAAGGTGGTGGTCAGTCACAGTTTGGACTCCATGACATTAGAGGTCTTTTCCAATATTATGATTCTGTAATTCGGTTTCAGATGGGAGAATATGGCTACAGCAAGGCAATGGGGAGGAGAGGGAGAGAAGAAAAGTTGAATTTGGAGAAGGTAATGAGGTAGAAAAAGAGGAGACTGGCCCCAAAAAAGGTGGAGTTCAACCAACATTCAGATGCATCTTTTTCTGTTGAATAAGCATGTACAAAAAATGCATGTCTGTTTTAAAGAACAGTTCCCACTCATCCGGATAAACCTGTTGGCAGAAAGTTTTCTTAAAAGAGCCAGCAAAAGCATCACTAATCAATTTTGGAAACTTCCCTAGGAAGCATTCAGTGTTACCTCTGACAGAAAACAGTCCCCACAGAAAACCACAGTTGGAGAAAATCAGACCCTAGTAGTAGAAGCAGGCAATTTTTTGGTCTTTGGAAAAGTCTGTCCTAATTTTATCTTTATTCTTTATTTCTGAAAGATTTGGCACTCTCTGATGCCAAAATTGAGCTAATTTTCTCCTTCCAAACTTCAAAACAATCTCTTGTTAAATCTAGAGAGAGAATGATGTCAATACTGGAAATTTTTCTATTCTAAAATCAATTTTGGAAATGGGTGAAGGAGGAAATAGAGGGTCTCTTCTTCATTTAGCATCATACAGGCTCAACATTAGTCTGGACACTGAAAAACTGTCACTTCAGTAAGAAAGTTCATTAAAGTGTCTGAAATACTTTCCTGTCTAGTGGCCATTCTTGGGCCAGATGTGCCAGCAGGAAAATGAAAAAGAAGCAAGAAACAAAAAGTGAGAGATATACCTATTTATAAATCAGACCAGCTGTAAGGCTCAAAGAACCCCTGAGACCTGTGGAATGAGGAATATGAATTAAGAGCTCCCCATTTCCTCCTTCCCCTCTACCCTGAAAAATACACTGTGGAGTGTATTATGCCTTTAAGGAATAACTGTCTAACATTTATCTTTGGTTTTCTCCTTTTTTTCTTCCTTGAAAACTTTGGATCAAAGTCATTGTTTATTTCCTTGCCGAAAGTTAAACTTTGGTTACAAGTAGGTCAGTTCAAGTTTCTTTGTCTCTTGGGTGGCCATATCTGTGCAGATCTGTTAGAGCAGAGCTCATGAAACAGTTATTTCTCCTGATTCATATCAAACAGATCTGGCAAATAATACATGATACAGGGAGAAAAGAGGAAGAAGAGAGCCTCTGAGGGGACAGTGGGAGAGGTGGGCCTCTGGGTGCAAGAAAACAGACTCGGGGAAACAGGTGTATTCTTAACAGTCCTTTATGATTGTTTCTTTCCCACTTTGTTAGATTGCTTGAAGTGATAAAGGACATAGGGGTAATTAGCTCAATAATCAATTTCCCAAAGAGAAAACCAGAAACAAGGCACTCAGCCACACTCTTGAACTTTACTCAGGATAACCAAGTGTTTTCTCTGTCTCTGCTACTGGCCCTCTGTCTATCATATCACCTCTTATCTTTTGTCTCTCTGCTGACTTCGTGTTGGAAAGACCGTAGAAATGAGTCTTCATTTGTGTTACAAATGTTTCTGAAATGCAAAGTTTATTCCACTATTTTAGTACAGCTGTAGTTCAGTAGTTTTGTTGTTGTTGTTTTTAAAGCCATAAAAAGAGCTCTTCTGCACATATCACTGTGGTCAAAGACCCAAGAAGTTGTTAGGAAACATACAAATTAGAATAGAAAAACTAAAGGGAAAACGTTGTAATAACTTAATACAAATGGTGATATGCTCCAGTAGTCTGGAGTGCTGCCTCCTGCTTCATTTCATATTTAAAATAACAGAATAGAAAGAGAATCAGCAATAAGTTAGAGAACTAGCAATGGGCTTGAAATAACTCTCAGGGGTTTTCCTGAGTCAGGAGTTTGGTGCTGAAGTATTTGAGGGACAACATGGGGAGATGGTGATTTTAAAATTGGCCTTGAGATGATTGACAGGAGATTCTGTTTTCTTTGTCCATTAGTAAAAGAGCAAGGATGTTGTCGTTGCTTGATGGACTAAAAGCTGATCAAAGTCAATCTTATATTGCTTGTAGTTAAAATGTGAAGCTTGTTGCCACAGAACATCATAGTCTGAAACCAGAACAATGATTTGTTGGATTAGATTTCTGAGCATGTAATAGTCAGAAAAGCACTAGAACTGTTCAGGGGAAACTGCCATTTTCTTCTCGGAAATATTTGTGTGGTAAAGGTACAAGCAGCAGAATCTGGCCAATTTCAAACCCTGCAGCAAAACAGGAATACAGGACAAGGTGATGTGCAGGTGAAGAGGAAGATTGTACTGGCTCAGTCCAGGAAACAATGCAGTTGAGATTGGTCAGCAGAAGGAAATGCTTTAGCTAAGGAATGGATGGAGCCATTGGCTAATCTATCTGGTTATCAGAAACCAAGCTTGCTGTAGTCATTCAGGCCAGTTGACAGCATCACGAGACAAAAATGGCAGCTTTCCAATGGCAGCCAGCCAGCTGCTTCTAGGCAGACAGGAATGCACCACAGTACTGCAGAGCTCTTTCACCTTCAGTCCCAAAGCACACAGGCAGAAGGACCTTCTGCCTCAACTTGGTACTGTGTTTGTCATATCCCCACAGAGGAGAAGGTCTTCTGAAACTTGTAGGACAACCCACTGAACAAGAGAGGGATGGTGCAGAGGTGAGTAACAACAGCAGTAGCACCAGTCCTCCCTACAAGCCTTTCTCCTGGGTCTATCTTTTGCTGCAGAGTGATGGTCAAGTCTTACAGACTTGTCTTCCTCCATTTTCAACCACCTTTCCACTGCATAAGTTAAGTGAAGAGGCAGGGACAGCACAGCCAGGGGTGAGCAGTGGGACTGTGGCTAGTGCACAGGCTGAGCTGATAACTTGGTTCAGGCTGTGGGACATGCGTCATAGCTGATGAACATCCCGTGACTTCCAGAGAGCAGGCCCAGAGTTTGCTTTCAGTTACTTCACTCTCCTCTTGTAGATCTACTCTGCAGGAAACACAATTCTCTTTAGAATGTTATGTCCTGGCCCCAGGCTGATAAACAATGAATGGATTTGCTCCCACCAACAGGTTCTGTGTGGAGCTGGGCTAAGAACAGATGTAGCTACACTTTCATTCTCCAGAAAGAGAGAGAGGAAAAAACAACAAAACAAAACAAAAACAAAAACAAACAAACAAATGACAACAACAAAAAAGAAGAACACAGCATGTTAAAACTTGAAACCTGATTCTTTACAGGTGGATTTGGATTAAAAATGCTCACTGTTTCTCTGCACTACCAAACCAAGACCATCTGTAGCCCATATCAAACAGTCTAATTTGGACGTTGTAACAAGAGGTTAGTTTTCTTTCAATATCATGCTTGTATTTTTAAAATAATTTGTCAGATGAGCAGAGAAAACTTCCTGTATGCTTTGTTAACTCAAAGAATATATGATCCTGAAAAGTAAAACAGAGAGACTATGGAGGACAAATTAAACATGATAAAGGAAGTCTTCTAACTAATCAGATCAAATTTTCTGAAGTAATCAGGCTAAGAACACTGAAAAACAGTAAGACAGAAGCACAACCAATGTCTGATATAGAAGCTGTCATGTTTTCACTTACAAACCATAGCTGCAAAGCAAAATAAATTACTTTTTTTTGCTTTTCTCAATATTAATAAATATCACAAGAAATCAGTAACTTTTTACTTCTGGATGGATAAGACAACCCCCCACCCAAGAGCAATCCCAATTTATATTTGTAATTTTTGGTCTGCCTTCTCTATGGCCTTGAAATTCATTGGCCCTTTCAGGGATTTTTGTCTTTTGTAATACATATGTACTCTTGGGAGGTGGGTGGGGAAAGCAAAACAGAACAGTGATTGCACAGACACTTACATATGCTGAAGGAGATAGTTTCTGCCTTCAACAGCCAGAGGAACCATCCTAGTTCCTACCATCCTAGTACCAGTGCATGACTGTATCAGCACACTGTGTCAGCAGTAGAGTTCAGGCAAAGGGAAACAAAGCCTTTTCTTTCTTCATCTACCCTGACCTTCACCCCAGGTTTTTAACCTTCCTGCATTGTTGCTGTTCAGAGGCTTGAAGAAACAAAACAATCAGGAAATAAGACCCAGTACAGGCTATTTTGCTTCAGTGTTTTAGGATTGATACCTGAGACCAGCTGTTTGCCCCATGGCTGTGATTGGATTCCCTGCTAGTTGACGTGATGCTGCCCATGTTGACGTCTTCCTCTAGCTTGGCAATGTGAAAGTGATATCCAGCTGTCCATGAACTGATGTTTACCTGCAGCTGAACTGTGTTTGTTGTGGTTTCAGGAACAAAAGATGTTTGAGCCTACATGATTTTGGAATGTGACAGTTTTTGCCTGTATTTCTGCATTGTAGGGCTGTGGTGCATAAAGCCTGAATCTCTGGGCACTGAGCTCTTTCCCAGCTGGTGTTTACCAGTTTGCTATCTTTCAGATGTTTTGCACATCCCCTTTGGGGTAGGCTGAAGCCCTTGAAATAAGATGATTTATTTTCTTAATAGCCCTTTATAAGCAGCCTGAAAAGTTACTTTCCTGGTTTAGACGTGAAAGGGCAGAAAAGCATGTTTATATCCAATGTTAACTCAAGGCATGCTAACAAAGAAGCCAGTTGGTTTTCAGTACTCCTTGTAGCTGGTGGAGACATTCCCAGAATGTGATTTAGGGGGAGCACATCAGAGTGTCACTAGTCCTTCCTGGTGTATGGGCCTGTCTGCCTAAGCCATCTGTTGCTGCTCTGCCTGTTTACCCATCTCTGAGGAACAAATATCAGGTGCAGACTCAGAGGTGTTTTGGTGGCCAAACCCTTGCACAAAGATCTACCATGATCCATACAGTAGCTGGATGCCCTTTTCCTCTTTCTCCTGACTGGGGCCTAAGGAAATCATGTAAATGTGCCAATGGCCAGAGATGGTACCTGTCACATGTGTCTGCTTCTGAGGTCTTGGTCAGTCAGATTGAGAGATACAGCAAGGCTGGAAAAATAGGTCAGCAACAGGAAGAGAATGAAAAGGAGGAGGAAGGCTCCAGACCTGTTTTGTAAGTCCAGTGCCCTCTCAACAGGACCTCAGACCTGGATGGAATAGGATTTTGGTCTATTAGGATTTCCCTTCAACCACATCCTTGTTCACATTTGTTCAGCACTTTGAGGATTCCTCCACAGAGGCTTATGAAAATAAGAAGGCAGATGGAAGAAAGATACAGTTTCATCTGCCTCTGCTGCTTCCCAAGAGAAATGAGGTTGTCTCTTCCCAACCACTTTTTCATCTGGTTTTAATAGTGCCTCATCTTTCATGTATGGCAGAAAAATTTTCTCCTTCCCTTAAGATTCCAATACTTTCAAAGAGAGCACATAGCCTAGAGTTTTGTGCAGTAGAGGAGATCAAGCCAAGATTTCATCAAAGCTGAAATAGATGCATGCAGTTACAAGGAGGGCTTTTTGTGGGCTTTAATGTGTTGGAAGAAGAAATTCTGATAGCAATCCCAGTATAAGCCTTTGTATCCTCACCGGAACCTTAGAAAAGTCTAGAGAGTCTGGATGTACTGTGGCTATAAAATATTCCTAGATTCTTTACCTCTATGCACTTTTAGTGTCACCACAGTGAGCTTGAAACTGCATGGAAATCAGAAGAAAGAAAAAGAAAATAGAAGAGCTGTTAAGATGCTTCACTGCAATTTTTAATGCAGCCTCATTTTCAGAAAGGACTGATGAGGGCAATCTCAGTTAGTCCAGCTGGGTACTCACATGCTTAGGTGCTGAAATTCATTGATCAGCTCAGATATCCAAAAGTAGTGCTTGACATCAAGGGCCTGCACGCCTTTGGCAACATGCCATCCATCTCATAAATCATTGTTCTTTCACTGAAAGCTGCCAACTACTGCCATGAGAGATTTCTGTTGTGCATGAATGTCTGAAAAAAACTTAGATTAATTAAACAGAAATAATAAACACTTGCCAGTGCCTTTGATTTCAGTAAAATCTGTTCATACTCAACACCTATGAAAAAAATATTCTGTATGAGATCATTATTTAATTGAAGAAATATTTTAATAGAGACTGAGTCAAAGGCAAAGCTGAATTCTGGTATATGCTCAATAAAATCTAGCTGGGTTTTGTTTGGTTGGTTGGTTGGTTGGTTGTTGTTTTGGTTTGGTTTGGTTTTTGTTTCGTTTTTTGGTAATGTGCTGTTTCTAAGGAATGAGGGAATTGATCTAGACTCGTGAGCAGGGAATTGGGAATCGCATGTGATATGTGATTCCACATGCTTAAATGTCCATCTAGAAGTGCAATCCTTCATTTAAGAAATGTTTTGCAGACATATTTAGTAGGCAGGAAACCAAACTTTTGAGTTTAAGTACTCCAAGGGACAAAAATAGCCGTCATACATGAAGGATCTGAAGATCTGTAAGTCTTGGGATCCATAAGCACTCTTCTCTTTACCATATAAGTCTTCTCCTTTTCAGATTTTGCTGACACTTCAAAACAGAAATATTTATAACACAGAAGTCTGTTTTACAAATTGGATGTAAGCTTAGTGGCTGAACATGCTCTTTAGAAAGTAAAAAACCATAATTGTGGACATACTGTTATGGTCAGAGATCCATTTTCTACTTTTTCCCTTATGTTTTTACATAAGTATCTTTCCTATAATTGCATAAGCTAATAATCTCTTGAAGTATTTAACTTACCTTGGACTCTCTCACTCAACAGACCATTGCCAGAATGCGAGTCACCAACTGCAAAATTTCACTTTATTTGCTTGATCTGAATCTTTGAAATCCCACTTTTTGTGAGGTCACTGTAAAATGATTGTGGGTGACAAACAAAACCAGCATTCATGCTTGTTTGCCCTAAGTGTTACTTTCATTGTAAATTAAAAAGAATTCTGGAGAAGATGATCTAACAAAATGATATTGTATCATAACTGGAGAAGGACTGAAGGAGCATTACTAGGCTGCACTGTGTAGGCTGCAGTGTGTGAAAGCACAGGCTGAACCAGCACATGATTTGATCAAACAGCAAAATCAGCTCCATGGGTAGCTGGTGCAGAGCTGGAGCAGAGCACAAAACCTGGCACTGAGCTGAATGTGTTTTAGCAGGAGGGGCAGGAAGGATTGGCATGTCTGGGAAATTTCTGTCCTTGATGAGCAGGGCTGGCATTGCCCCACAGTCAGAGGATGCTCCCACAGCTCTGCTGACTGTAGCTTGGCACTGAACATAGCAGGCCCAGGTGACCTGAGCTTCTCCAGATCTGCTCATCAAAGTTTGACTTTGGACAGGGCTTTTCAAGGCATTTGAAAGCCTGTGAGACTGAGACTCAGGCCCATTGCCTACCAGTGCATATTCCTTGTACACCTTTTGGGAAGCTATGTTTGCATGTTGCACTGTACTTTAACCAGGCTGTCTGTGCCAGGTTTTGCATAGAGTTGAAGCCCAAAGTTTAATTAAGTTTGTTACTTAACAGACTAAGAAAGGAGGGTTCTTTCTTCAGCTTCCTTGCCTCATTTCTGGACTTAGCTCAGATAATTGCCTCACTTCTTTTAAGCTCTATTGCTTGGTAATTTCCTCTCATAATTTATCTGTCATTCTCTACTCTCTACTGAAAATCCAGAAAGGCCTAGGTAAGTGCTAGGGTAAAAAGAAATACACAAAAAAGCTGAATCTCCTAGTTTGACTCCAAAGCAATAAGCTCTTGCCTTTTTTTCAGACTAAGTAGCTGAACTGAGGCTTTTCTTTGTGACCCTTTATTAAATACCAAGGGCATGTTCTGTATCAAGATATAACCAGACCTGTTTCAAGAGAGCAGTCAGTCTAGGAGACGAGCCAGGCACACCAGAGCATGCAGGGAATGCAATTACTGATGGGTCTGCGTACTGTGTCGAGCTGCTCCCACACATGAACAGTCTCCCAGCCTCTATTCCAAGATCAGATTACTCACTTCTCCTTCCTTCCAGACAGACACATACCTGCAGGTAGGGAAAGAGGACAGCACTGTTCCTTTTGGTTACAGAGAAGTTGTCCCGATTGTTATCCCAGCACATCTCTGCCTGCTGCACACCTGACTGGTGTGGGCAAGAGCAAGCCAGCATTTGTCAAGGTGTGGTGCTGCTAGAGCCCACAGACACGCCTCCTACCCTTGCCTCCTGTAGGGCCAGTGCTGTGAGGGCTGTAGTGGGTAGGGAGAAGAAAGGGAAGTGGTTTCAACTACTGAAGAGAAGGTCTGCAGGGATGACTAGAAGGATAATCGTGACAGGAAACAAAGAGACAGACATAATGGACTGCTGCTATGACATAGCCTAAAATAAACCGTCAAGTAGAGGGTAAAAGGATCTGAAAACAGAAAGGGTAAATGCTGTGCTCTGTAGGTCCACTGTTGTAACAGTGAGAGCCAGACTTGGATTTCAGCTCTGTGTGGAGTCAGAAGTATAGTTTTAGGCAGCCATAATTTTTTTTGAGACTGGACACAGTCTAGTTAGCCACTTTCAGACAGTTAAAGATGAAACCCTGAAATTTGCTTTTTCCTGTTTTATCTCAAAGTGATAACTTCTTCCATTTCTTTTTCAATGGGACACACTCCACCAGACCACACTGAATATGTGTGAAAGATGGGAGTTAATGAATGTCATCCTGTTCTCCCTCATTAGTAAAATGTGCCTGCTATTGACTTTGGGCCAAACACGGATCTCAGACAACAGACTCCTAATTCTACTAGGAGTTCATACTGTTGCCATTTAAACTCAAAATTTAGGAAGAGACTGCTGATCTTTTAGGTACCTCCAGTTTTGGACTCCCTAATTCAAGGCAGATTCAAGGTAGGATGAGCTCAGTTTCTCATGTTGGTCTATGCCATAGGAAAATGAATCTATCTTTTGTTTTAGGAGAACTACTTTCTGACTGTCTCAACTACAGAACACTAAAGCAATGCGGGCGGGGCGGGGGGTTGGGCGGGGCGGGGCATGAGCCATCTTTGATAGAATTTATTGAAAAATTGGTATTGCTTTTCAGACAAAGGTAATGATGTCCATGACCCAAACAGCATATACTGCACCTCTCTGATAGATGTGCACAAGATATGCACCAGACAAAAGCTGCATGTGTTGACAATATATCTAAAAGATTCTTATAATTATTCAGTTCAAAGCTTTATATCTTCCTTTTTTGCCAATTTTCATGTAGTGTATTTCATCATAATTTAAAGCAGATTCATAAACAAAATTATTTCCTTGCAGCAAAAACTATGACTGTGAGTTTTCCCTTTCTTGTTCAAGAAAGTAGAGAAATAAATATTGATCCAACTTCTTTTCCAAATTGTTTACTTTCAAATCCCTTCTAAAATACTCAACCTTGTCGTCACTATCTCCTTCCTCATAACTGCTGTGCATTGATTTCTTGAAGCTTTTCTTTTGCTTTGATTGCTAGTTAGGAAATAAAACTTAGGAACCGAAAAATTGTTTCTCATGCTTTTGGAAACGCAAAATTGTTTAATGTGTTCATCAGCCTCCTTGAGCTTGTTTCTAGTTTTGCAAAATATTTGGAAGGAGCTTTTTCATTTAATTTGTCCTAACATCATATCTTAATGGGTATCTCTTTGATATCCACATTTCTTCTGATCAGCATGAGTAATGAAGGGAAGATCTTATGCCACAATAAATTTCTGCAAGACCACACAAAACTAACAGATCAATGCAAGGAGTAAAAAAGAAGTTAAGTAAATGTATTTCATATTATTCATAGTTTATTATCTGTGAATTCATTTTTCCATTAGTCAACTCTTTAATCAGAGCTATTATCCACTGATTTAGAGTTACCTTTCCCATATGTGAGTGTTTTTATCTAGTCTTTGGTTTCATTTCTAGTTAAAAAGGAAAATTTTAATCTAGATGCTCAAATTCACTCATTTTTATTCCAGCACTGTCTCAAACTATTTATTTTGAAGAGCTGCTTCTAGCATTAAAAGAAGAAAACTTCTCCAAGGACCACTTCTCATTGGTGCATGTAAATAAAGGCAGAGGAATCATGCAAAAGCATCAGAGAAGATCTCTCCGTCTTCCTTCCCCCTCTCTCAGTGGCATCAGTTTATTATTTCATTCAAGTCATTAGTGACTTTGGCAGATAAATTCTCCTGTTTACCATTTTGTCTCAAAGCAGACTCCTTGGACAGCAAAATGCAATTTCATCCCATTCAGTGAGTTTCATAAAGGCCATGGAAATTAATGACATCCAGAGGTCACATCTACAGCACTGTGAGAGTAAGAGATTTGGCAAGCCATGCAACTTAGCTCACCACTGGCATACTACCAACACAGGGCTTTCATTATGGTATGAAATGATATATGATATGATATATATGATATATATGATATATATATGATATATATATATATGATATATGATAAATGAGGTTTATACCTCCATGATATGGCTGCTGCCAGTAACAAAATGCATGGCTTTGGTGGAATGAAGCAACGTTGAGTAAGTGGAGGAAGACAACAGTGTCTGCCACAGCACTCTCTGTGTCCTGCTGACTGAGGTTAAATAAGACAGACAGCTGACATAGGCCTCTGAAACAACAGGAAAGTTGAAAAAGGCATGAGATCAGCTTTGCTTGGCTGAAGGAGAATCACTGTGAAGAAAGAAAAATCATTCTGTTTTGCCCTGACATACTCAAACTTTGACTTGTCTTCACTGACCTTGAAATATTTTCCAGCAAGGAAATGCATCCTGTAAAATACAGGTTTAGGCTAGAAGTGATGTTCTTAATTTATGTTTACTGAGATCTTTGTGCCAGGAAGCTTGCTGAGTTTCTGCAGGTTACAGATTGGTAAGGAAGGCTGCAGGAGAGGGCTGACAGCAGAAAGGGAAGAGGCACCGTTCTCCAAAAGCAGCTCCCACAGGTCTCAGGTGTAGCCTTGTGCCAGCAGCAGCAGGTGTGGCAGCACAGAGATGTAATGTCTGGGCACAGCCACAAGGCTGCCATACATGCCAGGCTGGCATCCTAATCCTTTCCCCCACACTCTTCAACCCCAGAGAAAATCAACCAGTTACTACTTTTGCCCTGTTAAAATGCTCAGCCTTCTCTCAAGATTTGTAAGAGTAAAAAAAAATTTGCCATTACTAAATCCTTTATGCTTTCACAAGCTGGTGATGTCCTCCTTGCAGTTCATTTTACAGCATTATTGGGTATAGCAGCTAAGAAACCTTTGAAAGTAATATTTACAGGCAGTTTGCAATGGATTGTATTGTTTTCCTGGCTATGGTAAAAAGCTGAATTAGTAGAACCAGCCCACAACATAGACAGAATCCCTTCAACATTTGGTTTCCTTCTTCAAGCTACATTTTAGTTTTCACTCAAAAGGAAATAGGGAAAGTCTGTTTGGATTGCAGTACTAGATAAGCTCAAAGGTTTATCAACAACAGAAAACCTAGTGAATTATTTTTATCTATATCCTGCTGTTCTAAACTAAACTCAGGGGTTTCTAAGATTGGTATAAGGGTTAGGGTTTTTAAACTGCTTGTTATGGCTCATACTAGAAGACAATATTCTAAAAAAAACCCTACATCCTCTGTATCCTCAGGAGAGCTCCACTGCTGTTTCTGTGGAGCTTTTGCCTATGATGTTGGCCCTGAACACTTGGTAGCTTCCCTTTTCATTTGTGCAAGGGGATTTGTGCAAATTTTTTGTCCTATGCTGGAGACTTTCGGGAGCTTCTCTCTCTCTTTCTATCCTTAGATTGGTACATCTGCCCCATAACTGTAATATGTGAAACACATTCTGCTTTTTGGTGTAAAGAACACCTAGTTTTGCTGGCTTTAAGTGTTCTATTCTCTTCCAGTCTTTGGGTTATCTTTTGGGCTTTGTTAAATTGCTGGCTGAAACTTATGGAATAATGCTATCTGACAAATAATGTGATGTGGGAAATCCCTGGGGTCTCTCTTGCAGGGTGGTGGATGGCAGTTTCTTGAGGTACCTGCAAGAGGCAGTGACACATTTGATATTCAAGGTTCCCATTAGCACAGATTTCTTTCTTAAATGTACACCTTGTGGCACTATAAAATGGATGTGGCCGTTGAGAAACCGTAACAGTTCAGCTGTAGACTAAAAGAAGATTTAAAGACAACCCCCCCTAACATTAACTAATGAAAATATCGTTTCATTTTGATACAAAATGACTCAAAAAACTGTGAGCAAATTGAGTTCTTGAAAGGTCATTGGTAGGGTACCACATGCACTAACAGCTTTCTGCAAGGAACTTGAAAGGTCAGGCTCAGTCTGCAGAAGAAAGGTGAGCCTCCATCTTTTTTGTAGGCCCCTTTCAGGTACTGGAAGGCCACAGTTAGGTCACCCTGGAGCCTTCTCCAGGCTGAGCAAACCCAGTTCTTTCAGCTTTTCCTTGTACACAAGAGGCTCCATACCAGCAAAGAACCCATTTTAAAGCTGAAGAGCAAGAACCAACAATAGGACTGCCTTTGCAACTTGCTTTATGGCGGAAAGGCAGTTGCCACGTCTAAAAAGGGCAGCTCTTTTGGCTATATGGCTGCATGCAGTCTTGCCACATCTCCTCCCTTAGCTTGACAAAAATCTTTGCTTTCTGTAGAAACTATGATGTTCATCTGGACTGCATGTTCTTCACTCGGAGCCTGTCTTGTCCTGATCAGGCTGTTGAACCATTTTCTCATTCCTATCAATCCATCCTTTCTGCAAGTCTGTATCTGCATGAATGCATGAGTATGAAAGTGGCTCAATCAGCACAGCAATTGCTTGTAATCGGTTAGCATTTCATTATAAATCTGATTTTTGACAGATTTATAACCAAGTTGCAGAAATTAACTGCTGGAGAAAATGTGCCATTTATTCTCACCAAGAACACATTTTATTTTTCTGCATGGTTGTTACCAGACTGTTTTTTAGAGGCTGAAAAAATAATGTTATGCTTGTTTTCATGTATTTCTTTTCACGTGAAAAAAACTTCAACCTTTTCATGAACATTTAAAAACTGTCTGGTACAGTAACATGCTTATTGCGTAGTCCTCTCTGATGCTTCTTAAGAACAGGAACTGATTAAATGACATTACCATATCAGCACATTAAAATACAGCTTAACTGAAGAAAGAGCAGCTGAATAAGGTTAGCAGGTGAAAAAAATCATGTCAGAACAAACAGTGTCATTTGTTGAATCCTTTCCATTGCAACAAATATACTGCTGTTCATTTTTTTTTAAAGCCTGAATTGACAGCAGATATAAGGGACAGCATCCCACTGCCCTTGCAGTAACTTCTGAAGTTTTGCTGCAAAGCTTTGTCAGTGAGCCCAAGGTGCATCACTGCACATCTTTTAATGCAGGCAATGGAAGAAGTTGCAGGAGTAAGGGCAGAGGAAAGAGAGCAGTCTCTCAGGACTGGTCTAGGTGTAAGAACTTGCTCCTCTGCACTCACAGCTGTCATCTGCAGCAGTTCACAGAAGTCATGGGCAGGGTTCACTGAGGACACTGAGCTGGTGCCTGCTAATGTGACTGCTCCTGACACACACACAATGCTTTGAAGCCTGTCAGAGTCAGTCACACCAGGACTACACTACACAGTTATCAAAAAAAAATTCTTTCAGGTTAGGCAACCTGAAATCTTTCTGCTTTGCCCTACTAGTCATGTTTTCTAGGCCATTTTTGTTTCCCTTTTTACTGTCATAAGTATGATTTCCCTGACTGCTGCTTCACACACACTCATTCTCAAGCAGCACTATAAACAGTGACAATTTCATACCTCCAGGCAGGAAATTTGGGAGGGAAATGACAAAAGGCTCCCTTGCTACAGAAAGCTCTTTCTTTGATAGGAATTCTAAGAGTTTTGACAGTTTGCAATGAAAGGACCCTGCTTACAGAGTCCAAAGGATCTTGTTATAAATAAGGCATAACCTAATAATGTCTCTCTCTACCACTTTTCTCTGGTGAGAGAAATTCCAAACAGGGAAGTGGTAACTCTGTGTTTTTCAGAAAGAATGGGTATTCTGGTAGAAAGCACAGTCAAAATTTCCCTCTGCCCCCACCTGAAGAGGATTTTTCTCTGTGGTCTCAATGAGCAACTCCCAAAAAGGACAGGAGACTGGATCATTTAGCAGAACCTGCATAAGAGACCCAACAGTCTGAGATTTTATCATACCTTTTTGCAAGAGGATTGACACATTTCAAGTTAAGGAATTATTTTTAACAGCAAGAGAATAAAGTCTGTCTTCTTGTCTACAGGTTATATTTCAAAACTTTGTTTTGAATAGTGCAGGAAATCTAAAATTTAAAAAAAAGTAAAAAATTGAAGGCCTTGGAAATCTCTGGTGGGATACAAATATCCAAGTAAACTGACAAAGAAATTCAGTGCATTAGGAAGGAAGCTGTCATTGATAAGCATTCGTGTTCTTTGCTTATCTTCATACTGTTTGTCTATTGGGAATCCCTTCTACTAATGCTTTTTTATCAAAGATATCAAGGAGATATTTGGCAACCTGTGACCAACCCTTTGTGTTTTCTCGAGAAGTTGATTTTGCTCAGAACAGAAGGCATATTTCTGCACTAGTCTGTGTCAGAGCTTGTCACAGGGGCTACCGTTATATCTTAAAAGCTAATCTCTGCTACTCTGCTCTTCCCCACCACCCAGGGATCTCAGGCTGATTAAAGAGATTGAGCTTTAATTGCCTCAGGTTTAGCACATCCTTTTCATACCTCACGTTTCCAGAGGCTCCTGCTCCATGAAGCAGAAGGCCATGAGGAAACTGACAGATAGTCTTCTGTGCTTTGAGGGTGGGAGCATGGGGAGAGAACATGTCCCTAATTACTTTGAAGATGTGCTTCAAAGTCAATGAAAGCTTGTTTCATTGTGCAATTAGTAACCTATATGTTTTTCACTGCAGAGTATGCAGTAGGAGACAGATTAATGGGTGCCTAAGAATCCTGGACTGGGCATTTAAAATTATTCAAGGAAAAGTTGCAGACACAGCCTCCTCTTGCAGATGTATTTCACATGAAGTATTTCAGTGGACAAGTCTTGCTTTCAACAAGGCTAAACACTTAAGGCACTGTGCTGAAATCCATTCTCCTTCAGAAAAACTTTGTAAAGACACAAGGGAAAACATGGAAGTGAATGTGACAATAAATTAAACAGATGCATGAGTGCAATTTCAAATTTGTGTGGGCTTATTGGCCTACTTTTAGGTATATTCTTGCTGCAGTTCTTTCTTGAAAGAGGATTCATGACAGGGATTATGATGTTGAATTTATATGAAACATAATTTGTAATTAAAAGCTTTCACGCTTTCATAAGCCGCTAAATAGTCTTTATTATCCCTGCTTCTCTGTGAGTAGGTGGAACTAAAGAGGTAAAGACATTGTGCACTGATCTGCACAAGTATAATTGGTTACTTGGAATTAAAAAGAAAAATCCTTCAGAAGAAAGAGGAACAAGAATAGATTTTGACTATGTTATAATGGAATGAAATTATTTCAGCACTCAATGTGATAAGGAAACAGTTATGTCAGTATCAGCACATACCCACTAGGGCAAACTTGATGGTCCCAGGTGGAATCTGTAATACAATCCTCTATCACAGTAACTTTCAGGAGTAGTAAGACAGCACTGCTACCTGAGCTGAATCTAACTGCAGCTAATCAGACCTAGATTTTCTACCATTATTTATTTTAGTAATTGAATGTTAATTAAAGCACAAGTGAACTAAATGATCAACCCTCACAGAAAGCATCATATGTGGACTGAAATAGAGAAAAAAAAATCCAGGGTTTTCATCCTGAGGCAGGGAAAGCAGTGTGAATACAGCTGCACTTGCTGTCTCATTTCTCAGGAAGCTTGCTGCCATGCCAAATCTGCAGTTGGATTTGGGTAGCTAGCTGGCAGGGTCTTAAAATAATGTTCAGATTCCCTCTGGACATTTTCTTGAAGGATAGCAATCTGTCTTCATAATCTTCATAGTCTTTGTGTGTTTGTCCTTTCAGTTCTGTCAAGGTTCTTTTTCCCTGCTTTTTAAGTGGAAAGTCTTCTTGAGTTAAAATCTTTGGGTATGGTGGTTTGCTCTGTACAGAAATGCTGTTTGGATTGGGGTGTCTACGACACTGCCTTGCAGAACCAGGACATTTGGGACTTAGAAAAGAGCCTGAGTTCTCTGCTTTACTGTCTTGAGTCCAGTGCTCCTGCCAGCAGTTTGATTTCCATATAGATCCAATCAGTCACCTCTTCAGGTTGCAATGCAACTGCAGATGGTTGCAATAGCACCTTTCTTATCGATTAGACAGATTCTTGAGAGCAACAGAAAAACTTGATTTGCTCAGTGATTTAGTACAGTCAGTTCTCCTGAGGCTGATATATAGATACCTTGGCACTCAGCAGAAGATGGCTTCTCAGCTGTCCAACAGCTGTTTTCTCTTTTGAGTGCAATGGCTCCTTTGGGAGCAGGGACTAACAGGGAACTGGACTACCAGGGCAGCTTTTGCCTTGTGAAGCTTCACCTCCACTCTAAGTCTCCTTTTCAGTTTCAGCAGTCTTCTCTGCATCTGCCCTGGTGGTCAGCAGCCTAAAGAGACCTTTCAGAGCTCTGTGGAAGAGCTGTGAGCTACACAGGAGTAAGACACATGATGAAGCACCTCCTAACAAATGTATAAATGGTTGTTTAGCAGGGGCTCAGCCCATTACTCAGCCCATTACTTCGAGCCCAATGTGTTATATACCTTACTTGGCTGCACAGTGGGCATGGAAAAGAGGCCTTGTGGCCTCCAAAACAAGGTGAGCCAGGAATTCTTTCCTACAGTTTATTTGGCCACTTAGGTTTTTCTGCATGATGGGATGTTCTCCAGTACAGCAAAGGACTCCAGATTGGTTAACATTCATTGTATCATGACAATTGCATTCAGCTTCATATCTGCTGTCTGCTTTAATCTAAGGTCTCTAAATTTTTCAGACCCTCCCATCCATTCCTGACATTTGCAAGGTTGTCTCTCAATAACAAAAGCACTTCCTTGTCTGGCTGTCAGTTTAGCATTCCTGAGCTTAGACCTGTTTTTCCTGCATTGGTCCAATCTATGCTTATTTCCTCTGCATCTCCTTTCTTTTCTTTTCTTTCTGTCCTTTCCTACTACACATATTTTTCCTCTTGGGATTCTCTGGTTTGTCACTGCCTTGTCTTTTGCCAGTCATGTCTCCCTTCACCAGGTGGGGAATGTTTTCTAAAGGCTCCTACAGACTTTTTGCTTATCACACCACCCTCAAGTGAAAGCTAACATCTTTCATGGCAGTGAAAAATATGCCTTGTCTCAAAGCTCAGTTTCAACCAAATCTTTCCATTCACTAGTATTCTTCCACAGCCTGTGTTTTCTACTCTTCTTCTGAAAACTTTCTTTTGCAAGGAGTAATTGCATTTCCTCACTAACAACTTACAAACTGTGTGTGTCTGTGCCCATGCTTTCTACCATCTCAAAGTTAAATGAAGCAAACAAAAATTGTTCTTAATCAGCAGTGTTTAGCATGTGTCACCTCTTGACCCTCTGTGGTGAGCCAGATACTGTGCAGGTCTCGCAGTCGTGCGCCTGCCAACTGGGTCAGTCTGTTGGCCTATCGGGGAGGAAGGGATCGGGTGGTGCAGCAAGCTGAAGCGTCTGTGCTTTGGTTTTTTTCCTTTTTTTTTTTTTTTTCCTTTGCTTTGCTAAGGGTGGATTTGTGAAAGGAAACCACCACTGAGTCCATGTCATAGGGGGAAGAGAGACATGCCGCCTTGGTTCAGCAAGAGTTTATGTGCTCAATCTTTCCTGAAGTTTCTATCTTGCAGACCCGGCGATTTCCTGTTTCCTTCTTGCTGGCCCTGATCTTCATAGAGATAGTGCCAAAGTAAGAAAGTACTGTCTTAGGGCCAGAGAACAATTCCACTAACTTGTAAGCATTCAATTCCAGCTGCTGGCTGAACAGATCCTCCTTTCTGTGGAGGTCCCAGGACTCTGTTACACTGCATGTTATTTGTGAAGAGAGAAGCTGAAAAGAAACCAAACTGGACTGAACAGCCACTTTAGGGTATTAAATCACAAAAACAATGTGAAAAGTTCTGAGCAGCCCCATGAAGTAGACTGTAAATGCCTTATATAGAAACTTGTTTGTTTTGAAGGGTTTTTTTCTCTGGTGTTTATCTGTTGGTATTGGTAGTTTTTTAAACCTTTGGTATGTTCACAGCTACATGAATGCAGTTCCAGATCTTGAACAATTAAGTATGAAGGACTGCATGAAATGCATCTTTTTACCTGGTAAAGTGGAAAGTCCTGTCTCTTCAGAAAAAGCATAATTTTTGATTGCTCTCAGGTTTTGGCTTCTCTTCTCCTTGAAAGTACCCATATAGCTTCTGCTGCCCACAGTTATGCTGGAACCAGCAGCTTTCTTCATCCAGCGCCATGCAGAAATGACAAGGTTTTCTGTATAATAAGTACCTTGCAAGTTGGATTCATCAGGGAAGTCAGAGTTGAAGAGGCTCAGTACCCAGGGGGAAGAAAACTGAGAAGGTTTCATGGAGATACAGAGGAAATTAAGTGCTACAGTCAAGGTTACACAGGAAATCAACATACCCTACAGATCAGGGATGTACATCTGTAAACTGCACATCAGCAAGTCAAGAGGGAGCTGGACTGTGTTTTCAAAGAAATTAATGAGCTTCAAGTTTAGGAATATATGAGTTAGTAAAACTGGCTTTCAGCTGGGAGCAGACACTCTGTCGCCTCAAAGCTTGTTTGTGTGCACTCCCAGCCCACCTCTTTCTCTCCCTTGGTCCTACTCCATGCAGGTCTCTTTCTCTCCACCAGCATGAGCCACAGGTTCACAAAAGGAGACTGGAAAGGTATCCATCTGCAGTCCAATAAGGTGACATATTTACTTCCAGTAAGTGGCCTTCCAGTGAGAATAGCAAACTTTCCTGTGTGCTGCAGATGCCACTTTGCCTCCATTGAGTCATAAGCATCTCACTAGCTACCTTGCACGACTTTGAGTATGTCCTCTGATTTTATACCACCCTTGCAGAAACTCAGTTCAAAGAGGCATAGATACTATTCTGTTTAGATTGCAAAGCTCTTCCCTCTTAGTCTGAATTGAGTAAGAGATCCCTTAGGGCTCCTCTCAGTGGACTGTCTCATCTGTACAAGGTCTGGGAGTCAGTGCTGTAGCCACTAAACATTAGAGGGTTTTTTGGAACGCAAGAGAGAGAAAGAGAATGCATTTTTCTGCTTCAGACCAGAAAAAAAGGGTCAGAGATTCCCCAGGTAAGAACAGAATTACATGAAGTTTTGGCTGCTTGACATGAAAGGAACCTAAGGTAGTTTACAACAGTAATTCACCTTTTAGAGAACTGCTTTTGTAAAATGGAATCACTTCTATTTTTCTTCTTGTTAATGTCTTTAGGTGATTCCCATGGATAGGAGCCGATCTCATTGTTTTTCAATGCCATGTAAATATTTGCTTTACATGTAGTGACTTTGTTCACACTGCCCACAGTTGCTTTTTTAAATATGGTGTTTCTGCCTTAGGGAGGGGAGAGGGGAAGGTAGACTATGCAGCGTTTTCAGATATTCTCTCATGCGTGATATTTTGAAATTGTGATTTACCTGTAATGTGTGCAACTTAGTCCTTGCAGTAAGTTAAGTGTTTGGTCTAGGACTCTAGAACAAACCAGCTTTTTTCTCTTGTGCTTGTATAGCTGAAGAAAACATTACAAAAAAAAAAAAGAAAGTAGATACAAATTTTGACTAGGTGGAGAAGTAACAATTCATGGATACATATTCTACAGCTGTGTGCTTTACCTCATCACTGCTGGTCATTCCCAGTAAACACCTTCCAAGACTATGTCTGCTAGAGATGTATGGAAAGGCCATATTTTCCTGCTAGTTATGGACAGTATGGAATGGACTCTGATGAACACCTGCTCCCAAACACCACATTTCTTCCATTATGTGGCTTTAAGTGAAACCCAAACCGACAGTTCGTGTTTCTTGTATTTAAATGGCAAAGTAGGCGTACAGTGCATACACTAAATATTGGCCATATGCCATAAAACTATGCATACTTTGCAAAGAAAAAATTAATATCAGAACTAACTCCCTGCAGACTTTTTTTCCTCCCCTCAACCCATTACAGAGCTCAAGCTGACAAGGACTATGGTCCCAGCAGATCAGTAATGCAGAGGAAATTCTTTCTCTGCAAGATTTATACAGCAGTTTTTAACATGCGATGCCCCAAACATGGGTAAAGACACTCCTCACAAATATGTTTGAAACCCTTGTCTCATGAGATTTCTCTGAGACCTGCAGATTATTCCCATACCTAGTAATCAGTTCAGAGCAATTGCTGCTGTCCAAGTCTCACTTATATCAGCTGGGAAATCACTATTAACTTTGAAACTCCATGGTTCTGGTTTTGATTGAGCTTCTGCTTAAATAAAGAGCAAGTAAGTGAGATTATGGAAACAATTACAGACAGCTACAACTCCACTTGTTATCTACCTTCATTATTCAATTTAAAACATTACATTAGCCAGCAGGGTAGCAAAATGATGGGTTTGTTTATTGGGGTTTTTTTCAAAAATGTTGCAGACAATATTGTTTATTCATTTTCAAATTAATGCACTAGCTTTCTGAGCTCAGAAACATCCTCAGAATATTTGGCTCACAGCTTGAATTGTGTCCTTTAACTTTATTAAAGGGTGGATAGGTTATCAGCGGTGATAAGCTTAATATTGTTTGCATGTTGGGACTCACAAAGGCTTCAAAGTATGCATTAACTGTACAGATGGAATTTCTTCACCCACATTCTTACATCCTAGGACATGGTATGACACAGCCTGTCATGTCAGGCATCTCCTTTATGATAATAATCCAGGCTCCTTTCAAACCAGCAGAGAAGGAAAGGCTCTTCTACAAGGCAAATCTCCCCATCCTAAGGGAGGGGAGATCCTCAAGGATGGTGGTCAAGCCTCTGACATCAACATATAAGACTGCTGAGCAGATGGCAAGTCTGTAGGCCAGCCTTTTGTCAACATTGGGTGCAAAGTCCTGTTTGAGCTGGTGCTAGCTGAAAGAGTGTCAGACTACTCTTAAAACATGACCTCTTTTCCTGTCCCTAGACCAGACATAAATTTATCCTGGTCTGAGAGGATATAAATCATGCTTTGAGGGGCCAAGAAAAAAGAATGTGTTATTAAGAGGAATCTGTACTCCATGTTTGCATTTCATTAACACTAAGAGGCCCCAGTCAAGATCAGGAACTGTGGAGATGTGACACAATGTGTGGATGCAAGCTCCCAGGAGGGAGCTCCAGTTTTGGTGGAGGTCACAGGAGGGTTTTTCCTGGCCTGTTAGAGGAGAGCACCCCATATAAGCAAGGCAGCATGGAAGAAAGAGAAACAAGCCAGGGTAGTACACTCTCCCAAGTACTGAGTGATAAAAATGCGTTTACCTGGAATATAATGGGAAATGCATAAAAATGAAATGTGACTGGGACTATATCATACTATAATTCAAAATGCATAAGTGGTATTTTTTCATAGTTGGTCTGCTAAAACAGTGTTTTCTTCAGATTCAGTGTGTGCAGGAAATAGTAGAATGTCACACCTATTATAAGCATGTCCCTTGTGTGCCTTTGTGTTAGAAAAGGTTTCAAATATCAGACAACTTTTCTGTAGGTGTTTGCAGGTTTCTAGTCAACTCCAATGAAATCACTCAATAGGAAATAGCATTGTTTCACCTCAGAGTACACACTGTCTTTCAGAAATAAAAATATTGGGATTTTTTTTATCACAGTAGCAAAATTCCTAAGTTCTGCATGTTTGGAAATAAACAAATACCATGCAAGAATCTCCACCACTTTGTACAGTTTGCAGGTAGTCACTTCAGTTAGTTTTAGCCATTTAAAATTTATGGGCATATTGTCAAAGGTTTAAGCTTCACCTGCAGTCAATGTGGACAATAGTCACCACCAAAGGGGTTTATTCCTCTCCTTGGGGGATTGAGTTGCTTTCTGTGAGCTTATGAAAAGCATATCCTTGACAGAAATTGCATTGGCAAATCCTAAGGCTGTGATTACTTATCCTTCCCTGGCAGCCTCCCTAAAGGTTGCTAAATAAACAATGCTTCTGCCTTCTCTAGGTATTCCCTAAATGCAGCAGGAAGTAAGCTACGAAACACTATGGTCAGTGTGATACCTTCATTTAACAGCAATTTAGACACCTAATGGTGTTTAGCAGCATTGGTGGCCCAAAACCTCATGCTCATCTCATGCAGATGAGCCCAACTGCTGAAGATGATAGGCTGGCCTCTGGATCAAAGATTCCTGTGGACACAATGGTGGCAATTGTCTATGCACAGGAAGGAACAAAACCTCCAACCTCCCCATTCTCTTCCTACTACAGAGTCAAACCACGGTAGCCACAGCTCTCGTTTGTGAGCAAGGAAAGAGACACTTAGCATTTAGCCATTCACCCTCTCCTCAGGGAGAAAGAAGTGGCTGGACTGAGGTCTTGAATAAGCACAGGGCCTCAGGTTAAGCTTCATTAAAAAACAGCTGCTTCAAGGCAATACCAGGAGGAAATATCATCCAGGACCATATTTTATTGGACTATATCAGCAATCTATAATGACTGTCACACACCAAAATCACTTGAATGCAATTAATGCAATCAAAGTTACTGCATATAAATTACACATTTTTAATGAAACACATGTAAGTGTTGCAAAAATTTTAGGCAACTTGATGGACAGGACTAGGAAAACCCTCACTTCCTCCCAGGCTGAGTGTGAGGTTGTGTATCTGTGAGGTATGTATTTGAACTCCACTCTCTCTGGCAATCAACAAAATGCAGGTTCAAGTGATTAGTACTTGTGGTAGCAGCAGATAGAGAGCTCAAAGGACTTGCCAGATCTTCCCTAGCCTTCCTTCTTCCCTCACATACAAGTATACTTTCCAGTCAGAAAGAAAAACAGCCTCTGATCTGTATTTTCATTCTTATCTTTTCCAGCCACTTCCACATCTACTACTGGGACTAGTCATCTCACAAAATGTGACATAAAGCAGAAAGCCTTCTGTGTAAATGGGGGAGAGTGTTACATGGTTAAAGACCTCCCAAACCCCCCAAGATACCTGTGCAGGTAAGAAATCCTATTTGCTCCTTTTGTTGGAGCCATCAGCTTTCACAAATGGCTTTTTTTTTAAAGGACTACCTGAGAAATGTCTTCTTCTGAACATGCATTTCTTCATTTTTTTAACCATGTGGATGTGGAAATAATGCCAAGAATGACCTCTGTGTTCTACAGAGGCATGTGAAGCATAGCAGAGGCTGACTGGGAAATATTTCTACATGATAGTGGCACAGTATCTTCTATTGGCGTTTATATGGCACAAAGCAACACAACTTGAGCCTTATATTAGATATAATGAAACAGACACTGTAAACTAAATATTCTACGTTTAGAAAAGAAAAAAAAAGATGTGGAAAACTGCAGTGAATATTACACTTTGTATAGAAGAAACTATTATTTTAATTGTCTGTGTAGTAACTGAACAGCTTCTGGTGAGACCGGATTCACAACTGTTATTGTATTTAATTGCATAAAAAACAATGAATGTCATAGTCATGGTGGAGGTTACTATTTTGTTTGCCGATCTTGATTCATGAAGTCATATGAGTTAGTGGGATGCTTGTGCACCTTGTTCAGGTCCTGGTTGTGTTGTTTGGGTCTGCAATCATCCCTTGCATTAGAGAACACCCATGAAGAGCTGCAGCACTGGAATTTACCTCCTGTCTGGGAGTATATCATGTAGCTTTTACCCCTGAAGATTAGTCATAGTCATAGGGACTTCTTCACACTAGCTTGAGAGGAAAGGCAGCATTTAAACTCTGGAAAACATCCTTGGTACCTAAGAGGGCTGAGTGAAAAGGGTGCACTTTTGTGAGGATATTACTGTTTTTCAGACAAAGAGACAGTGGTTGGTGAAGACTGTCATCTGCTATAACTGCATAATTTTCCAGTCTCCTAGGACTAAAAATTAAAAAAACACTAATTGTAAAGATAACTTTGATAGCTGACTTAGGTGAAGGTCTGTGATGCTTTCATTAGGCCAGGAAGAAATTAACTGCTTTTCTTCCTTGGGTTTTGTTTGTTTTGTTTTTTGTTGGTTGGGGTTTTTTTGTTTGGGTTTTTTTTTTAAGGGAAACAAACAAACAAAAGCCATCAAATCCCCACCAAACCTCACAATGTTTCACTTTACCTCTAAGTTTTCTCTTTTTTTCATACAAAGATGTTACCTGCACCTCACAGGCTTTGTTTTGCTTTGGATTTTCATGGATTGCTGTGCTGCTGGAAGCAATAAATGTCTCATTGAATTTTAAGATCATTTTTAGCTAAAGCAAATATAGAAACATTATATGTGCTATGGGTTGGATTCTTTTTTGAGAAAGAGGAAGATTTGTGTTAAATTTGTGTTGTAAGCCAACATTCAAGATGAGCAGTTTACTATGACTCTCCAGAGCATGTACAAGAGCCTTTGAGTTTTAACTTCCTGTCCAAACACTGTTCGGAAAACTCCAGTGAATGGCAGAGCTGAGTATTGAGCAGACCTGCTAATCATTAATATTGTCTTGGTAGTTTCAGAGATATCCTATCTTCACTGGTATGGGCACTTCTTTATTTTAATTCAAATACCTGGTTATGTTCTGTAATAATATTATAGACTGGCTAATTTTTTAATAAAATGTCTTGGAGACATTGGAATAAAGTGGAGGCTATTTCTCCCTATTGTAGACAAGAAATAACCTTTAATTCTGGGGCTGTATATCAAGGAAAAGGCGATTCTCAGATTTGGCAGATGTGCCTCTGCCTGGGTGGTCCAAGACCTATTTGGAAAAAGCATCAGAGCTGTAAACTTAGGGTGAATCTCATTTACAATAAGGCAGTGGAGAAGGATTCTTACCCTGAGAACAATCAGAGCCACCATTATTTTGCAGAGCCATTTGCTATGACCTCTACTACTTGCCAGAGCAAAAAATTTATGTTGTGTAGTAAAAGGATGCAATACAACTACTTAAGAAATAAAAGTGAGTACTTGAAAGTGGGTGTACTGGGAAACTAAAGGGACGAAATACAGTTTTCCTCTTACTTCTTTAAAAATAAAGATGTCCACTTTTTATTCTAACATTCCAGTTATCTAAAATAGGTATCTAATGACTACACATTTTCTTCATTGTTCTAAGAAAACAAATCTACTCCCAGAACATGCTTGTAGAAACAGAATGCTTGAAATATGGTACTTGCTCTTCATATTTCTGCCTCAGTAGCAAGTTCACATTTTTCCATATGGTCCATCTGTTGAGAGCAAAAACAAAATTTCTAAAGCATGAGCCATATCATTCTAAATTGGTTTTATCCCTAACCAAAAAAACATGACTCAGATTCAAAACAACCATGGAATTTTCCAAGTAATCTCTGGTTTTGTAAATACCCTGTCTTATTTAAAAAAAAAAAAATCCTAAATTTGTGTTCAGTTAAAATCTGGCTATATATTAAAAAAAATTATAATGTACAGAGTGATGATCTGGACAGGATCAGATCTTAGTCTTCTGGATACTCGTGTGAGCTTCAAGAAAATTCCATGCTTTCAAGAGGTAACCATGTGAAATGCTCAAGAAATGTGTAAAGATTTAGTAAAGCATCGTACAGCTACGATGTGTTAAGCTAAATCTGTGTTAATGTGTATTTTCCCCACACGTATTTTAATTAAGGCCCAAGACTGAGTAAAACAGTCTCAAAATAGAACAGATGAAATAGGAAGATTTGACTACTTAAATAGATTAGTGTATACAATTTTCATAAGCTTCATAAGAACATGAGTTACATTTCAAAAACATCATAGACGTAAAAAGCCTGGATGTTACTGGCTTCCTATGAGACTGAGATTCCTAAGCCATTCAGTTGGAAATGTGTCCCCAAATTCATTGAAGAGAAAATATTTCAATAAATGCAAAATCAAGACCAAAATTCCTAACATTTCCTTTACTTGAAAAAATCTATGTGAATATAAGGTCTGTTATACTTTTAGAGTGTTCTTTTGAAGTATCATACCATGAAGGTCTTGATAGTCTTGACTAATGGATTTCTGACTTGCAGACAATATCTATTCTAGTGGTTTTCTTATTACTGAAGCAATGAAATTTATGACGGAATTTCATTGGATGAAAATAATGCTACTGTCTTAACAGAAGTGTGCTGCTGCTTTTCATAACAGCAAAAGAGTGAATTATATACTTTTTAGTGGTATAGCTATTTTCTATACCTGTCTCCAGATAAAGGCCTTTGTAGAATAGAAATGGGTAGAAGTTTCTTCAAACCAACAAGTTTGCAAGAAGGTTCCAGCAGTATTCATTCAAGAGACAGGATAGAAATACTAGTTCTGAATTAGGTAATGAAATGGATTACTAAGTACTGTACTTCCCATGGGAAAAAAGACATTCTCTCCCTCAATGCATTTGTTGAATGAATTAAATGAAATACAAGTTCCTGAACCATTCAGCCATCCCTCTCCTGATGAAAAACAGTCTGATGATATGTGCAGTGTTCTGAGAAGTGTCCACTGAACACATGCAAGAGCTGTTCTTTGCAACTACTGTATGTAGAGGGAAAAAACCAATTATTCTCTTGTATGTGGTTCGGTATTTTGGTTTTATCCAGTTAATACAAGAAATAAATGGTCCAAGTAGTCTTTTTTAAGGCAGAAATGAAATTATAAGGCTCTCGCAGCACAAACATATACATTTTGCTCTAAGTTGTTTGACCTCAACTTTTGCTACTTTCCTAAAAGAAAACAGAAAAAAAGTCACAACAAGAAATAATGTCTGAAAACTTTGAGTAGGACAAGGTGTTTGGGAAAGGACATTATTGCAAGCTGATTGTAAAAGTACAGTCTACAGGAAACAACCTTCCAAACTGTACTGAAGACAGGGCTACAGTGTACATCTGAGCAATAAAATGCCTTTAGCATTCACACATCATCATAAGTGGAAAGGCTCATCTCGGCCTTCCTCTCAGCTGGCCCACCCTGGACTCATTCTCAAGGGCGGGCGCTGTAACTCTTTGCCAGCCATTTGATGACAATGGTTTCAGAGGAAGTATACACCTGAACTGTTTTCAGCGCCATCTCAACAGGGCTGACCCTGCTTGGTCTGGAAGTGATTTCAGTATTGTCTGTGCCAGTGCTCAAGTTGTTTTCATCACCTCCACAGCTGCACCAACATCTGAAAACAAGTACAAACAAAGCAAGCAACAACCAGCAGCCAGTGTCAGGAGGAAAACATGAGGCTTTCAATCATGTTACTTGGGAATTTATAGGGTTGAGCCTGATGAGAAAGATGTAAAGATGTAAAGGTCTGTGAACTAAAAGCCAAGCATGTGCAAATGCCAACTTTCAGGGACAGCCATTTAACAAGATCAGTAGTGCAAAATATTGTTATTCTTATTTCAGTAACACAGATCAAAATGCTTTCTATCAAAAGCATTTTTCCTTTTCTCAAAGGCGCAAAAAGTCTTCTGTCTTGTTCAGCAAAAGCATCTTCTAAAGACAGTTACCCTTGTTGCATTTTTCTCAACTGAATATATCTGTGGAGACTGGGATCTTTCCACACTGGGTACTTACCAAAAGAGGTGACTTTAGCTCTAAAGAACTTAAATTCTCTCCCTTAAT
The DNA here is from genome assembly GCA_910950805.1 of Acrocephalus scirpaceus scirpaceus. Taxonomy (NCBI): domain Eukaryota; kingdom Metazoa; phylum Chordata; class Aves; order Passeriformes; family Sylviidae; genus Acrocephalus; species Acrocephalus scirpaceus. The sequence continues at coordinate 41,228,030 of OU383776.1, forward strand.
AAACAAATGTATCATTTAAGAAGATCAGGTCCAAAGAATCATCTGCACATCCTCAAAATAGATCTTTATTACACAAATATCATTCCTGCATGGTTTGTTTAAACAAGATGCTAGTGTTTATCCTTGACACTGATCCTTTGCCAAAGGGATTTTTTGAAAGTCTCACTTGAGCAAGGGCAGCATCCCTGTCTTTTAGGGCTAGAGGCAATTGTGGAAAAGCAGAATTTAAAATATTGGAACCGCTTTCAGCACACATCTTCTATCTCAGATGGATAGAAGAGATGGAGGATTCTTCTGACCAGCAAGTATTTGCAAATAAGAAGGCTTTTTAGCACCTGACAAGGAAATTATGGAGAGATTTGAAAAGGAGGCTAGCACTATGTCATCAGCAGGAGAAAAAGAGTTGGAGATTCTTGCATCATGGCAAACTCATGGAGGGCATTACAAAGACAGGCAACACAACTGAAATGTGGTCACAGGAGCAGATATCAGGTAATTTCAGGTTACATGCTGATTCAGAATGGAGAGAAGAAGGAGAAAGAGCAAAGATTGAAATCTGTGGATCTTTAGTGTGGTGGACAGCCATTCACACTTAAGCCTGAAGTACAGGAAGCCTGCACTGCTGTGGTGGTATTTTGGGAGCTTGAGCCCTGCCCCAGCATGGAGAATGAAGGTGAAGGAAGAATTAATAGGCAGCAGCAGAAAATACAGGCAAATCACAGAAGAGAAACTTCTTCTTTATGATCAAGGGGAAAGCTGCACGGAAGTTTTCTGCAGAAGAGCTTATGAACTGGAAGGACAGACAACTCCAGGGCTGCAAATCTTGAGAGCACTTCTGCCTTTTCATTTAACTTATTGCCTGGACTGACTTTTTATCTTTTTGTGAGCCATGTTGAATGTACTTCCCTTTGGGTTTGACTTTGTCTTCTCACTTGCTGTTTTTTTGTGGCTTTTCAGTGATCACTAACTATTCCTCCTCAAAGCAAATTACCAAAAGACACAACATGCCATCACAGAAATCGGGGAAATCATGGTATTTTCATAGATTTTATGTGACTAATGAAAGCAACAGTGTAAATTGTTGTTATGCACTGCATTGCAAATTTTTAAAAAGAGGTCAATCCCTTCATGAGATGGAATAAACAGTGAGCTAGTACACACTTTTGCTAGCCATGATTCTTCTTTCTTTTTCAAAACAGACAAGCAAAATTACTTTTTTTTCTCTGGTGGATTTTTGCTGTAAGTTTTGCAAAGTTTTATCTTCTGGAAAGGTTACACTTTCTTGTCTCTCTTCTGATCATTTTTCACTACCAACCAACCAGGAGGTCACTTAATGCACTCGCACTCCATAGACCAGCAGATGTAAGTCTGTTAGTGCAGTGGTTTTGGTGTACTATTGCTTATCACATTTTTGCCCTTTAGGTGCCAACCTGGATTCACTGGAGCAAGATGTACTGAAACTCTGCCCATGAAAATCCAAAACCAAGAAAGTATGTTAAAATAATCTGAACTTTGCTTTCTTCCCCAACTACAGCGGCAAAATCAATAGTACTTGGTGTTTTCACAGTTCAGCTGGAACCGGCCTATTTACTCACTAATTTATGACCTGATTTTCTGAAGTACGGTCTGTACACCATAGCATTATTGACCTCCAAAATATTTCTCATTTGTGTGATTTTTGATCTTTCCATTCATTCACAGATGCATTTGTTTTGCACATGCTGACAGTTTTCCTGTTTGGGAGACTGCTGCAAAGTGCAACCCTAAAAGACCAAACTCATGGAGATGAGTATGTCAGATCTTGGGTCCTTGCTGCCTTGTGTAAAGAGCATCCTAAAACCAATCTGGGTCTCTGGAATGGTGGATTTCTGTCTCAGATCTTGAAACACACTTTGATCTGGATTAGTTTGGTTTTGGCTGGTTTTGCAGGGGGGATTTCTTTACATTTCCACAGAGCAAATTACTTGCTCTCAACATCTTGAGCTATTTTGACATGCTAAACCGAGATTCAGTTTCTGAAAGTGAACTCACCAAGTCATATCAGTTCACACTGAAGGAGCTTCTTTCTTAGCATATATTCACCTCTTCTCTTTTCTCTGTTTTTTTCTCTACCATTTTTTGTTTGTTTGTTTGTTTTTCCTCTCAGGTGCCCAAATGAATTTACTGGTGATCGCTGCCAAAACTACGTAATGGCCAGCTTCTACAGTACGTCCACTACTTTTCTGTCTGTGCCACAGTAGAAGCATGCTCAGTCAGTGCTGCTTGCTTGTTGCTGCCTCTTTCCTCCAATTTTTTTTTTTTTTTTAATCTGTAGCTAGATTTGTTGCCTAAGACCTAATATTGATTGTCTCTGCCTGTTGCATGAAAATTATAACAAAAGCAATTGCAAATTATAACAGAAAGCAGTCCTGAGATTGTTTGGCATTGAGGGTGTAGGGAAATGCAAGACTTAGGAATGCTGTGACATTAACTCTGAATGTGTGATATGGACTCCCTGCTGAGATCAAGATGAAAAAGTACCAAAATGACATTTTGAAAGTCTCCCATTTTATTTGCCACAAAAAGCTTATAAGTCGTGATACAGGCCAGCAGTCTCTCAACCAAAGGGGTAGGTAGCTAGTCCTTTACTTACATATGAGATTTGCATTTGGAACTAGAGGTTAAAGGTAATTGAAGTGCTTACATTATTTCTAAAGAGCACCTGCCAAACAGGATCAAAATGTTCTCCCTCCTCCTTGTCCAAGCTTCAGCAGAAAGCACACAGAAAGAAAAAAAAAAAAAGAAAAAGAAAAAGGGGAGAGATTACTTAAGCAATGGGGTCTAACATATTTTGGGTATATTTTGAGTAACAGGTGCAAGATTAATTGGCCAAATGAAAGTATCAGGCACACACATACACAGACTGCTAGAATCAGCTCTGCAGTCAATCTCATAAGGTTTCCCATGGAGGAATAGGCTAATTATTATTACTTGATAAGGATGTAGCAGAAGGTACACTATGCATTTATTTTCTCTCCTTGGCTATAGCAAAGTCAAGGGTAACATATAAGAAAATTGCTTAGATATTACATTTAAATGCATGTGTACTACTTACATTCAATTGTTCCTGGCATCAGAATGTACTGTGATCTAAAAGCAGGATTATAGGAACTGGGGTTTTGATGGATTACTTGCCAGTACAGAAAGACTATAGGCCAGCTTAATTTAATTTCCATTGATATATAGCACAAAAAGCTGTAAGTATGTGCTGGACATTTTACAACCTGAAGAGATGCACAGGTTTTCTCTTATACTGATGGATGAAAAACATCCATACATAATTCATATCTTCCATCATGGAAGCTGCCAGCATAGATCCCAAGAATGCTGACTGACAACCAGACCTTCCAGCACTCAAGTGTTCATTTTATTCCCTGTTTTAAGAGCTTTATTAGTGTGAGTTATATTTAAATGCCTCTGGTAACGATGGCTTTAAAAATTTTTATCCTGTTACAGTATTTGTTTACCAAATGTTAGATGTAAGTGGCCTTTTCTGTGAATTGTGGTGAAAAGTGCAGTTAAGATTTTCTGATTTTAGAATAATAATTTAAAAGGAGGTGGTATAAAAAATATGAGATCCATTGTTTGCTACTGAATTTTATCTGAAAACTACAGAAGAATTGTATATTGATTATAAATTCATTTTCCAACCCAGGAGAGAAAGAAGTTTAGGTGGGCTTTTCTTCCTTTGTTTTTCAGTTTCCTAACCCTGGTTACAATTTTTAAAGACACCAGGTTGAGATTTTCTAAAGTTGCCTCCATAAAGAACAGATGCCCTTGCCTTGCTGTAACAGTTACCTCAACTATTAGTACTTAAGGTGGTCAAGCATTTCCGCTCCCTGAAATGCAGAGGCAGGAGAGCACTCCACTGCCTACCTTAGGCCACTCTGAGAGCCTAGTCAATGGCTATGAGACTATGGAACTTCTGCCTGCCCTGCATCTGCACTGCAACGTCTGTTTTATTATACTGTGCCTTGAAATGACACTTTTGGAAAGGGTCCACTGAGGGCACGTTTATACTTAACTAAAAAAAAATCGATGAAGAAGCATTTATATGACTTTTTATTATCATATCCAAAGCAGACCAGAGCATGCTATTTAACAGAGGACTTAGAATGAGAGTTCTCTAAAAGCAAATGTTGCATCTGGGGCTTAAAGCCAAGCTCATATTTTGCAAGCATTGTGGATGATTAGCTTAGTTCTGTAGATGGAGCTTTTGCAAAGTACAGAGCAAATTGGGATGCTAAACAGCATAAGTGCCAGTAGGAAACATAACCTATGTGTCAACCACACAGCTATCTAATTTCACTTGCTTTCAGACAGGTCTTTCTTCATTTGGAAAGAAAGAATCAGTGGGGTTCCAATCCAAGCGTGCCTACCAATGAGCTATTACTGTCTTAATTTGAGTGTTAAAGAAAATTTGTCTTCAGAAATCTGCCCTGGAGTTGGTGCTTGAGAGTCCTGAAGTTACAGGGCTGAGGACATTTTGCCTGATCAGAACAAGGCACCACTGAGCATTCTGGAAATGCCCTGTCCCAACAGAGTGCAAGGCCAACTTGATTCATCTCAAAAGCCTGGCTGTCAGGCTGTAGTGTCCTTTCCTTGAGCATAGCAGTCACAGTTGCTACCAAGCATGCTGCCTTGGATTTTTTTCTGTGACCGCTTTGACTTTGAGACTTGTGGTCCACCACTGGCACATAAGACAGCAGAAGGCAGTCCACAGATTGTTGCAAAAATACATCAGTTCCATGTAGATACATTTTCTGTTTGAACATTCACACATTCACTCCCTTGAAGTCAAGGAATCAAGGCAAATGGAGGAGAGCAAAGGTAATGAATTAACATTAAAAGTTTTGGGTATTTTTCATGTAGTTAGGCATGAGAACTCATAGCAACACTGTGCAGAATGATCCCTGGGATAAGAAACAGTGATAAAGCCATGAATTAATAGAAGGTTGAAGAAACCTCCCTAGAGTTTAATCAGAGGTAAACCCTTTGTCTTCACCAATACCCTAGTTGCACCAAGGACATCACCCAAAGGGCCTATGGATTTGCTTACTTCAGTAGTTAACAGTTATATATAAATTGTGAATTTAGAACTGGCACCGTAACAGTACAAGGCAAGGACCATTATCATCTAAAAAGAAAATTCCTTCTGCCCCTCTTGGTACTATCCCTCTTGCTCATCAGGGATGGCAGAGCTGAAATGGACACTGCTTAACCTGGTGCCAATGCTGAAGGATGGCATGGACCATGTTCAGCTGACCCAAGACGGCCCTCAGCATGCCCCCAGACAGTTCTAAAGCCAAAGGACTTAACACATCAAGTTCAAAACCAATTTGGCAACCTGAGCACTGTTGAAATGAACCAGATTTTGGATCCAAAGTAGAATCTAAGTGTCTCAAAGACTGTATTCCCGTCCCTCAAATGGCTGAGGTACAGGGGACCTGCTCTGTGATACTTTAGGAGATCTGAGTTTGTTTTCAAGTTCCCCCAATTGCATGAAGAACAATTTATAATTTTTTAGCATTTTTCATTACCCACAGAAAGAAACATGACGTTTTGGTGCTTCAGAGTTGAAATCGGTCTTCCTGGACCTCTCTGCTGTTGTAGTTGATCTAAATGGGTCCTTTCTTTGCCAGGTACAAGTTCTCTACAAAAACCTGAGGTAGTGCTCACCCCTCACTGGGCAGCACCATGTCTCCAGGCTACTCAGCCACCTAATCCATACAGCAGCCACCCCAAAGTCTTGAGTGCCCAGAAGCTGTGGCACACCACTCATAAACATAGCATGAAGTTCAGGAGAATTCTTTCCACATTTCCCAGTGACATTCTCTTGTTCTGTAGACCCTGCATCTCAGCAGGCTACAATATATCCAACAAGTTGTAGTTTTAAATAACTTTGGTGGAAAAAATTTGCTTCCTAAGTATTTTTTTCCTGCAAGACTGTCATTTCCCCCCAGTCACAACCAGAAGGAAAACTGAGTTGTTAAAAATAATTAATTGTATTTATTCTTAGAGCACCTAGAGACAAATATTCAATAGAAGCAACACTGCATGTAAAAAGTATGTAAAAAATATCAGGCTAAGTAGGAAAATATAAAAAATAATCACCTGTTTATAAAATGAGAAGTGTTGGAATGTTCTGCTTATCAGATCTAGGGAATGTAACTAGGAATACTGTAGATGAGTCAGAGCTACATAGCATCTAGGTTTGAATAAGCAATGCATGTTTCTTCAGCATGTTTTCTTGTTAGGCCTTCCAGCCAGAATATATTCTGATTTTAAATACCAATTTCCTATTGAATTGTATAAAATAGAAACTGCATGATATGAATGACTTCCCTAAAATTAAATTACCTTCAAACTAGGTGTCTTACCTATAAGCAAGCATAATTACAGCAATATATATGCATGGGCATGTCATTCATTTTACTGAAGATTTAATCAAGCTTTCTATGCAACTAATGTATATCATTAGCAGAGATCAGATATATATGTGAAACTGGCTCTTTAGGAAGAGACCTGGATGGATTCCAACTTACTTAACCCTTAAAATGTTACTGATTGGCAACAAAGAATTGACATTCCCCATGTGTGCAAACTACATTAAAAAATCCATTTGACATGAAAATTACCATTGGATTTAAATTTCACAGCACATGAAAACAAAAAAGGGCAAGAGGTGTGGTGGCTACCATGGATGTGGTGTTGGCCCCATGGGAAGCCTAGGGTACCTGCTGGGGGGGAACTTGTGTTCCTCTTTACCCACAGGTGCTGGGGCCTGTGAGTGCTGATTTAGGCATGTGATTTGTGTAAAGGGATCAGGCCCTGCACCCCAGGATCCATCCAGCTGGTCAGCAAGTTGTTCTGCCAACGCAGCACAGTCCAAAGACAGGGAAAAGGTGTTGGCTCCTCATTTTCCAGAAGCTGGAGGCCTGCTGCAGTCAATTTGCAAAGCAGAGGACTCCCACTACTGAGTAAGCAGCGCTAGCCACCTCCAGGTCACAACCTTCAAGAGCAAGGATACACATTGTGGGGACAGAAGCACATCCAGAAGGGAGAGCAATGCACAACCCATTTACAGGGGTATGCTGCCCTTTGTAGAGCATTCCTTTACTCTCATGTTCCCATGCGTAAACAATCAGCCGTTGTACATGGCATCCTCAGGCCACAGCCCTGTTCATCTCAGTAAGATCTTTAAAGGTTAATGGTTCTTGCGGCATTCCCTGGACTGTGGCCGCTCAGATGCCCCATGTATACATATTTTTGTGTATAAGCCTTACGGAAGGTCTGGTCACACAGCTAAGAGGGGTGCCCTTGAGCACTGCCCACATAACCATGCACCCTTTGTCCCGTTTGGTGTGCAGACACAGAATAGCTGTAATTCTCATATGTAATTTATTTTTAAGTACAGTGTGTTGCTCTTTTCTGAAACTTTTTCCTTTTTCTTTCTTTTTTTGACAACTTTCTGCATTGGCAGAGCATCTTGGGATTGAATTTATGGGTATGGACCAATCATTCCTTTTAGCCTGCAGATTCTAGACCCTGAGAGATAAAACCCTTCTTTTTTTTTTTTGGTTCCACTTCCCCTTTTCAATTCCTAACCAATTCCTTTATGCTTTAAAAGGGATCATACAGCTATAACAACAACCCTTGTCAAAGTGTTAGTGGAGATCAGTTCACTAAAATGGTAATATTGATAGGATATTCCAGACTTAAGGAACTACTGAAGTGATCATAACGTAATGTACATTCCTTTTTCTGCTGTATAGTTTTGACTAGTTTTGACATCTGCTTTTGGTGAGTCTTTCTTGGGTTGCCAGGTTTTGGAAACACTGTAAGTGTTAAGCAAAATGTCTAATTAGTATATTAAAAGAGAGAAACTGTTACGGCCAGTAACAGTTATTAAAATTCTTAAAATTCTGCAAATTTTCAGTGTTAAGCTCTGATTTTTAAGTAAAGTTTTATGTCTAAACCTGCATCTAGGTGGTTACACATCACGTGTAAATCAGTTGCCTATACATATGTGTAAATAATATGCATATCATATCATACATTCATTTCCAGGTCTGTAAATTCTACATGGACTGAAAGTTATTTAGGAATTTAAGTAGAAGTTTACAGCTAGACTCCAGATCCTCAAATCAGCAAATATATTCAATATTTCTGAAACTAAGAACATTGGCAGTGGGTACTATTTTCACACTTCAGGTTTAAATATAACAGAAATGGATCTTTTAAGTCTTATTCATGAATAGACTGTACTTATCTGACTGGCCATTTATATTCAGGGGTACAAATAATGCATTTCTGGAATAGGCTAACTTGAAATTCAGGTCAGTTTTAGTTTGGAATCTCCTATAATTATTGGTAAATGGAAAAAACAAAGCAAAGGCAAACAAACAAACAAAAACAAACAAACAAAACCCCAGATGATGAGGCAGTTGTAGTTCATGTTCTTATTAAAAATGCCCCCACAAAATGTCATTAGTCTAAGCTGTGAACTGTAGAAAACCCATTACAAGCCCAAATTTAAAAAATCACTCACAACCCAGCTTATTTTTTGTTTTTATTATTATTATTATCATAATAATTTGTATTTATTATTATTATTAGCATTAATTCCCACTCATACATACTAGATTGTAGTGGAATATATATGGCTACATTAACATATGAGGGATTAAATTAAAATCCTTTAAAAAACTGACATGCAAATTTTGCTTTATATATGAAATTACATCAGCAGAACAACCTCTTGGAATTAAATTCTTTTAAAAATCCCCAGAGATATGTAAGAACAAAAACATTAAAACCAAGCAAATTCAAGACCCCATGTATCATCAGTTATGTATAGATTAGAGTGATGTGAAATTAATTGTATAACAAAAGCTGCCTATGCAATACCTTGACTTAAGTCTTATGTTGATTTGAGTTTCCTAGCATTCTGTAGGTAAAAAAAAAATTGAAATTATTTTTAGTATTTAACAGGCTAAAATACTTCCTAAATTCTCACTGCACATACAATTTTTATGGACCTTCCTGCAAGGCTGCTATAAATATTTTTCAAGATAGTTTAATCAGCATAGTTTAATTATTTGGATGGGTGTCATAAACTGACTCCATAAACGCTAACACTGGTCAGAGACAAAAGGGAATTTTGGGGCAAGATGTAGTATAACTACAAGTGCCCCACAGGAGTTTTTTGCAAAACTCTCCTTGGCCTTGAACAGAGAGTCAAAGGCTTGTCTTTGAGGTGCCATGCAATCTGCAGAGTCTTAACCAGGATCCCAGTCCTGTCACAGCTGCCAGCATCCCCTGTCACCCACATTGGCCCCTGCAGAACACCAGGGCATTCCCCATTTGGCCCTGGCTATCCCCTGTCAGCCAGGAGCACAGCGAGGTTTACATGAGAGCTTGCTGGTTTGCTGAGCGTGACATACCCAGGTGCATGTGTTTTACTAGGCCGACCTTGCCCCCAGAATCTGAGGAAGAGCATGGCAGCACCACCATCCATGCACACCATGTCAAGCTGCATTGTCATTGTTTCAACGGGCAGAGGAGGTGACTAAGACTATGAAAGCAGACCCAGAGATTTAATTTCCCATGCCCATCAAGACCTATTGTCCCAGCAGACTAGCTGATGCTAGGAGCATTGCTCAGGGCTGCACCCACAGCTCTGCTCCCCTTTCTGCATCCCCTGCAGCGAGTGAGCACCCAGAAAAGTCCCACACACAAGGAGCAAGTCTCAGCCCACTGGCAAACTCAGTCAGGCCATCGCCAGCCGGCTGCCCAGCTCATTTGCAACAGCCTAAGCCTGCAGCAAACCTCCTGAAGTCAATGAAATTTTTCCTTCAGTATAAAAACTGAGCAGAGTGTCTACTGTTAATCTTCTACTTCCTCTCCCTTGTGCTTCAAAAAAAACAAGGCTTGATATGTCATTATTCATTTTGTTTTCACAAGCTAACAGCTAAGAGCATGATAATTTAAAAATAATAATAATAATAATAATTCAAAGCATTTCAAATTAGCCCCTAAATTGCTTAGCACAATGCTGTTTCCTGTGACATCCTCGTAATACACCATTTCTATGGCTAACTAATAAGTGCTTTCAGAAGGGGCAAAAAAAGGAAGGGGACCCAGTGCCACTAACTAGCCTAGGTGAGGAGTTATGCTGTATGAGAAATCCCTTCACACTCTGCTTCAACCTTTTTTTTTGTCCCCAAGCATTTCTTCTCTTTATTTTTTTCCAGTTCCAAGCACATTGTGCCAGGCTTGTAACTGACTTCTCTACCCTTTTTTCCTGTCTTCCCTTATATTTCATCTTCCTCTTTTTCTCTTTCATAGTTTGGTTTGGTTGGAGTTTCAGTCCTTTCTTCCTTCCCTTTTTTGACTTTCTGTTCTCAGAGTTATATTTATTTTTCTTTAATATATTTTTGCAGCATCCTAGTTTTACCATACTCACTTCTTCTCTTCCCTTCCCCTATGTTTGTTAATAATTAGTGCTATTAATTTTGTCTGACAGTGCTCATGACCTGTTTGCTGTGTTTGATTTACAGTGGGTTTGGCTTGTAAGACCAACTTGTTCCATGGTGTGGTGCATTGTATCAGAGAAATGAAGATTTATTTTTGCTTTTTGGTTTGTTGCATGGGGTATTTGCCACTTGCCAACAGCAACTTTAAAACAAAACTAGACAAACTCAGGAAACACACTGGAGGGAAGTCTGCTCCCTGTTCAGTGAGGAGTATTTTCCCCTGAGTGGTGTGTCATTTATGACAGCACATCATTTGGACAGAGACATATGGCACATGTAAGAGAGCATTGTGCACCTCTGTACCAGCACCTTTCAGATGCAAGTCCCTTCCAGCAGGAATAATACTGGTATTTATCCCAAAGATAGTGCAAAACTGTGCAGCTCTAATTCATTCATTTATTTTTAATCACCTGCTGGTATTCTGACTGTGGTCGATATTGCACATCACTATTGGTCTGTCTGCTTAATCAAAAATAAGGCTTGACATCTATTTTTGTCCTAACAGCAGGAACACAAATCCACATCTGTAAAGCGTCAACACAGAATGTACCTCCGTTTCAGAGCTCCTTACATAATATTTCCCCAGCAGAGCACTCAGCAACTCTCTCTGTCAAGCAGGAGCAAGGCTGGAAAGCATCAGTAGGTCCATCCCAAACATTAGCAGTGCTACTAACACCTTTATAAAGTGAAATATCTCCAATGAATGAGATCGGTAACAAGCTGTCATCACTGAGCAAGCTGCCACCCTAGATGGAGTTCCTTTGTTGGTCACAAAGGGATACAAGTTGAAACTCTGCATTTCTCTCACACAAGGCACTGCTGGTTGTTGATATTGCTGTGTTTTAGGAGGACCACTGGAGAAAGCGTCTGAATTTTATGACCAGAGCTCAAAACCTGTCTTCATTTCCATTGGTGATATAATTACAAGCCAAGCTCATGTCTCAAATGTAGAAGAGTATTTTGAAATTTCTTCTGTAAAGACAGCTGAGATATAAATTTACATGGGACCAGAGGGATATTGGATATGAAAACAATCCAAAAAAGATAAGAAAATAAATTTCTCATAAGACCTGTAAAAACAGCTTTCATTCCAGCTGTCTTTGCTAAACTTCTAAAGCATTTGCAAATTCATGTTATTGCCTTACCACACTACATTTTTATTTCCAGCAAATGCTGTTTGTCAACTATGAAGTTGTTTCTTAGATATTATTCTTGTTGGCTTAAAAAAAAATAAGTGACTTTTGACAGTAATTCTGTAATTGTTCTCATCCCCATTATTGTGTTAATTGTTCTCATCACCCAGTATTGTGGTGTAGTTCTGTTCTCCTTGCAGTCAATAATGAGTCTGCCTGATGTGTGGTGGCTGTGTCTCAGTGTGGCTGTGTGAATCTGTGTAGTGGTTTGTGGCATGACAGTTGTTGATTGTGTGCTCCTTGCCTAGCCATTCTCCATGTTGTGACTTTCTCTGGTTTTGTCCCTTTCTAGAAGCTGAGGAACTGTACCAGAAACGGGTGCTGACCATAACTGGCATTTGCATTGCTCTTCTAGTAGTTGGCATCATGTGTGTGGTGGCCTACTGCAAAACCAAGTAAACTTTTCTCTTCTATTTCATATCTGTGGTTGTTGGTCAGGGCCTTCCCAGCTGACTGTAGCTTCTCTGGACATAAGGTTGTATCTGGGTTTCTCTAGAGGTGAGCATAAGAAACAAACTTGTGACCAGAGTGCTCTGGTCCAAGCCAGATGAATGTGGGTCTCCATGTCCATCAGCAGTGCAGAATTAAGACAGGTCTTAATTCTTTCAGAAATCTGAAAGATTTCTCAGTCTTCAAATGTAATTTGCAATTTTTTGTCTTCTTTTCTTTGTTTGTTTGTTTGCTTTCTTTTCTATCACCCATTTCAGCTGGTTTCTCCAGCTGAAAAGAAACAAACTCCAATACTGGAATCATGTGGCTTTCCAGCAGTAAATTTTATGTATAAGCCTAATTTGTTGGTATTTGAGACACAATTAATGATGCTTATACTTACTATACACCAAAGGCCAAAAAATTGAACACAAAAGTGCTCTCAATGCAAAAGTAGGCATTTAAACACATTCTGTGAGACTCTAAATTACTGGGGATGATTCTCAAACGTGCATGGGGCACTCTGGACCATAAATTACACAGAACATCAGCAGAATTTCTGCTGCCAAAACTTCTGGCTGCCCTTATAAATCTCCCCACCAAAACACAGAAAACCCGTATCATAAATATTCCACATTTGTATGAACCTGATTTACTGTTTCAAGGCCTGATTGGCAGTTGTACTGTTGATTTTTGTTGTAAGCCCCACCAATAATGGATGTGTTAAAAGTGGGGAAGGAGAGGGATCATTTATCCCTCTCAGTGAGAATCCAAACACATATACACAACTGCTCCCACCCATAACCTTGTGCCAGTAGTCAGTAGGGAACAACTGAAAAAATAATAAAAAGTCAGATCATTTACTGCTTTTAAAAATCACATCCCCACATATTTCAACAAACATTTATTCAGGATCCTGAAGTATGATTTTCTGTATAAAAAGCCCGCAGAATCCATCAGGTGTCTGGATGCTTTTTTTTGCCCCAGATATCAGCAATCACTGTGAACCAAAAGTTAAATGTTTTCAAAAAGAGTTAATGAGAATGCCTTGCCAGGACATGGCCCTCCAAATGCAGCAGTGATGCCAGACTGGTATCTGTGAAGTGATTTGCACATGCTCTTTTCCCTAAGTAGGGGAAAACTCAGGAACCAGGAGAAATCTTGGAATAGTGTTGGGAGAGCAATCAATGTAATAACTTAGATTTTATTGTTCTCCTTGCAAGAAATACTGCTGATAAATTGCCAAGGCAATGTCTTCAGACACTGAGTCTTAATACAGAGGTACTTTATTCACAAATCATTTATATGAAGATAAAAGCTTCTTAAGTACACACTAGCTTTCCCATTGTTCTTTCATCTAAGTTTTGTGGAGTAATTTCTTTTTTTAGTTAGAGTCCTTTTATTACGGGACAAATAGCACAGATAAAAACATGCAAATTCGAACACATTGGTCACTGAAGGTGGGAGGAAATGCAGTTTTCTAGGGACAGATTCCCAGGTTACATGTGCCAGGATTTCAGTCCTGTAGATGACGAACTCAAACTCCTTCTAGAACTCACTTTCTCTACCATGTTAAGGAATTCAGATTGTTCTCAGCTCCCAAGGTCTCCATAGCCTCATGAAGGGGAGCTGTGAAATCAAGTTAAAACTGTGCTTTAGTGCTCACTTCTCAGCCCAGCAGATTTTTGGGTAGTTGAAATGTCTTCTGGCACTGCGCTCTCCATATACCTTAACTGCTTACATGTCCCAAGATGGTGCCTGGTTATCCTCAAAGCATAAAGTCCACATGAACCACAGACAGTATCCTTCTGAGACAAGAGCATTTCCAAGACAGATGTATCTGCATATGCCATTAATGTGATGTGATATAAATTAAGTATTTTTCACTATCCAGGCACATACACACAGAGAAAATATGTAAAATGCTGTGTGTTAAGTCATGTTTTCATTGTCTTCAAGCTTTCATGACTATCAAGCTTCAACATATTTATCGCCCTCACTGCCCCTTTTTTGTAAAGCTTGGAATAGTCCCCTTAAGTTCAAAACAGGATTCAAAATAGTTATCTCTTACACCGTCCTATCCTGCCATCACTATCTGCACTTCTGCATGCAACTTAGTATGTATTTTAGCTTTTGCCACAGCCAAAGGCATATCCAATCTGAACCTCTTCTGGCACAGCTTGAGGCCACTTCTTCTTGCCGTGCTGCTACTTTCCTGGGGAAGAGGCCAACCCCCACCTGGCTAAGCCTCCTTGCAGGCAGTTGTAAAGAATGATAAGGTCACACCTGAGCCTCCTTTTCTTCAGGCTGAACAACCCCAGCTCCCTCAGCCACTCCTCTTAGGACTTCATGTTGTCAGCAAGTGGGGAAACAGCACCTAAGGACAGGAAAGAGTAGAAGCATCAAAGTCAGTCAGAGATCATGTCATTAGTACATGGATAGATCTACTAAATGCATTAGCAGCCATGGCATCTACCTGGTAATTATTAGGCTTCAGAGCAAATCTGATGTTGCTGAAACAAAACCTTCCAGAGCTGCCAGGAAGTCTGCAGGCTCAGGCCTATCCCATATACTCTCACTTGGGATTTCTGAGGCTTCCTCTGCACTCCTCTTTAACTCATGTATGGATCTGAAGAACACTGTTGAGGTAGGGGATGAATCCTACCGAAAAATGTGGAGCTGCCACATCACAAAGACCATGTTCCAGTGTCTGCAAGCAAGCCCTGAGGCACAGACACCTCAGCTTCCTGTAGTGAATCAAGAGGTGTAACTTAATGGGCTGTCAGAAACTTTGTCTTGGCCCTTGTGAGGGTGTCAAGGTGCCTGGGTTAAAATCTCTTCCTCCTCCCTTCTGACTGCAGAAAAGAGCCTGAGACACTGCATTACTTAGAAATGGCTTCCCTTTTCCTCTCACTTATTCCTGTCCCCTGGTGTCCTGCTGACTCCTGAAAGGGCTCCCAAATATCCTTCCCCCTGTGCAGGTCCCCACAGCTCCAGCTGCAACTAGACCTGTGGTTTTCAGAGTTACTCTGAGCTCTAGCAGCAGTGGAGAAAATTCTGACAAAAAAGGTGATGTTATATTATTATCACCAACATCAATATGCTAAAAGGGGCAGCTGCTTTCCTTTTGTCTATTAAAATTGTTTCTGTGTTTCATGCACAGGAAGCAGAGGAAAAAGTTGCATGACCGCCTTCGGCAGAGCCTGCACTCGGAAAGGAACAATGTGATGAACATGGCCAATGGACCACACCACCCCAACCCACCACCGGATAATGTCCAGCTCATCAATGTAGGTTCACTGCACAGGTTTCAGCTTAGGCTGCCAGTGCCACAGGAAAGCTCACCCCACAGCTTGTAAACATCTACCTGCTGCAGGCTGGTGACTGATATCTCTTGGCTTTCTCCACATGGAAAAAATTGCCATCACAAACTGCTGCCGTCTTCTCCATCAGTATTTTTGGTGTATCTGATGGTAATGCCAAGTTGCTTTTCCACATGTCTGTCTATTGGAACTTCTTGTTCCCTTGTTAAGTACATTTTTATACCTTGATTGCAATGCAGACCTTTGCTACTTTCCTCATTTGTCTCCTCCTATTTTGAGTCTAGATGGGCTATGTACACAGAGGTGTACATGAATATGCTCAAGTGTGTCAATATGGTTTCTGCACATATTTAACTGACAAATTTTGTGTTTTGGCACATGTAAAAGGCTGAAATCTGGGAAGGAAGGATTGGAAATTATGTCTACAAACATGCTGTGAATTACAGTTTTTAAACCTGAAGTTTGTCTGTGTTTTTTCAGCAGTACATTTCGAAAAATGTAATCTCCAGTGAGCATGTCATTGAGCGAGAAACAGAGACCTCGTTTTCTACAAGCCATTACACCTCAACAGCACGTCACTCCGTGACAGTCACCCAGACATCTAGCCACAGGTACTGGAGGGGGAAAGCAAATAGCAGCTGTAATATCTGACCTGTTGCTGTTGCAAAACCAAAACGATGTGTAAAACAACAAACCAGGGAAGATCTATGTTCCCTTCATAGTGTTTTCATTTTAAGACTAACAATATTTGATGTCATATCACCTAACTAATTATCTTCCCAGGAATTTACAAAGACCTTTATTACCTGAATGGCATTCCAATACTGTCACAGTGAATTTTAGTATATGCAAATTGCTAAATAGATGACACTTCTGATGACTGGAAAGCCCTCCTTCCCTCTCCTTTTATCCATACATGCAAAATCACCTTGATGCCTGTGGATTCATACAATTCACTAAACTCTGCAGCTCCAGTTACCAACCCAAAGGTTATCTGCAGATCCTGAGTGGCAACAGAGCCTCTCCTTTCCCTGGCTGAACTGCTCATATGCATTTGCCAACAAAGTCCACTCTCATACGTCCCTTTTCTCTTTTCCTGGTTGCTGCTCCCAGCTGGAGTAATGGCCACACTGAAAGCATCCTCTCTGAAAGCCACTCAGTGCTCGTCAGCTCCTCCATGGAGAACAGCAGGCACACCAGCCCAGCAGGGCCCCGGGGCCGCCTCAACGGCATTGGCGGGCCACAGGACAGCAGCAGCTGCCTCCGACACGTGAGAGAGACTCCTGATTCCTACCGAGACTCGCCTCACAGTGAAAGGTAGGACGCACCACCTCATTGCTTTCAGCTGGCAAGACCTGGTGTTTTCCCAAATGGTTTCAAAGCTTGGGAGCCCAGGACAAAACGCAACAGTGTAGCTGTTCATGTAGAGGATGCATCTCCTTGTTCATAAAGGTGGAGAGATGAGCAGTAGTTTCAAGTCCACCAAAAGCATTTCTTCCCTTCTTGCCTCCCCTGGATTTAGTCCTATTAGCCAGCAATTCTCACTTGGAACAGCTCCATTGGAGCAATTAGTCAGAAATTTCCATTGTAAAGTATAAACAGAGCTGTGCCTAATTATCAGTTTCTCAGAAGATGCAAGTGGGAAAACAGAAATTTTGCAGGGAGAAAGTAATATATTGATCCACAGGAGGAGGGCACTAAAGACTCCTAAGCAGTATAGAAGTTATGCCACCACCTACTTTCTGGAGTATTCCAGCTCCTAAACCCCTTAAAAATTCCACTTAACCCTTTATTAAATAAAAGCAAGGAACACAAAGTGCAAGTCAGAAGGACTTAGGCCATTATTAAATCAGGAAGAGTTATGAATAAAGCTGGCCAGGAGTTTTCCAACCAAGTAATTTTTTCTCTGAAAAGGCTGCTTCATCAGTTCCTAAGATCTGCCTAGAAGTACATTAGTTGCAAAAAAATTTACTGAAAAAATCCTTCTCAGGTTTAGGCTAGCATTTTACTTCAAGATGGCCACATAATAGCAAAAGAAAGACTGAGAAGAAACAAGACATTTAAAAAGAGCTTTCCTCCCAGGAATCATGGGCAGAGGAAAAGGAAAACAAAAGGTTTGGACCAGTTCTCTGACCACTTCGAAATCATGAGAGATTTAGCCTTGTAGAGCATCCATGATGCCAAAAATGCAACCAGGCAATCCCCAAGGAGGCTGAGTTGTGTAGGAGATAAATTGTGGTTTTCAGAAAAATGAATATGCGAGTACAGCAAATGCCGTTTCTGTGGTACTCTGTCTGCTATACAAACAACTGCTAAGCAGCAGGAAGAGGACCCACTGAAGGAAGGACCCTGACTGTAGTACCACTAAGGATAAAAAACTAGCCCTTTCATTAAAATTATGTGTTATTTACCATGAATTTTAATTTGAAGATACGTGGCTCACATGACATAAACAGCCATGGCTCCAATCCAGCAGAGCACTTTGACAAGATTATCTTTTAATCGTTCAAGTAAGTCCACTGAAATCAGCAAGATTACTCACATGGGTAGAGCTCAGTGTGTGTTTAAGTGCTTTGCTGGATCAGGACCTGTAAAAGTAAATACCATGTTGTCTCTTGCCTGGGAACCAAGCAGGATGCACACCCACACACCTGCCAATCGTGAGTACTACAGCTTAGTTTATTTGGGCATCTGTGTGTGAGAAGTGAAGAACATTCCTGCTTTCTGCCTGCATTGCATGGGATACCCAAACATCATTCCAATACAAATTTAGATTTAATTTGAAAGGGGGGCGGGACGGGAGGAGGAGAAAGGGGAGAGCATATTCCTCTTTGTTTCTATGAGAAGAAAGAAGGCATTTCATCAATTATTGTGTCTCTTGAAGGTTGTACTGCAGGTCAAAAGCAGCAACATCTCTGTGATAATTCAGCAGTCATTGACAGCCTAGCCTGTGCCTGAAGCAATCGCAGATTTGGAATGTGGGAGATGATAGTTCCCTGGGCATTAATTGCAGGCCTCATCTATTTTTAGCAAGCAGGAAATACATGGCAAATTGTTCCTGAGTTGGCTTGTGTGTATACAAGGGAGAAAGTGAGAATTACTTGGAACTAAAAATTACTCAGAAACATAAAAGAATGTAGAAGCTGATGAATTACTTCCTGAAGCCATCAAATGTTGCTGTACTGTGAATTGGTAGACCAAGGCTGTACTCGCTCAATTTCCAAATTAGATTGAACAGACATTACAAGGGGTTCTTTTGTGTTACCACATCCATTTGCTGGATCCCATGCCCTGACACCTGTGTACACAAGCAGAGGGCACAATCAGTTTTTTCTTGGATGTTGTTAGCTCTCTTATAGGAGAGAAGGCCAAAAAACAGTGTCTCTGCACAAAAGGCTGGACTATATGATGAAGCTGGCAGCATATAACTAGTTAATGTGTGCTGGACGGCCATGGGTACACTCTGATCCCCTTTCACTGAGCCAGCATAGTTGGCCATGAAGCTGGATAAATCAATCACCTTTTAACCTTCCTTTTAGGATGTGCTAGAGCTGTGAGTTCAGCTCCTGAGCCTCAGATTGCAGATGGCAGCTAGTTAGCACTGCCCTGTTAGGGTGTGGGAGAATAGACCAGAAATGTGTGAATTCGCAACATTCCAGTATGAGTAACTTGACACTGTTGGAATCCTGCACAGTACATTGAACACATTTAACCAACTCAATGTGTTAACAGAACCAGTCTAGCTAAAATCCAGTGTGTCATAAAGACGTATATGCAACAGTGTACCAGCTGAGAAAGTAGAAAGGCTTCAGTTTTTCAGACAATGCCTATTAAAAATGTGAAAGGGATTAAAGGCTCACTCATGGAAGGAGAAAAAATTACTTAATTCATCCAATGCACAGACCTATTCATTGCCTTTTGCTCAACCAACTTGATTAATTCCCATGCATAACTCTAGGTTTGGTTTTTTCCATTCTCTCGCTCCTCAGTTCATGTAAATCAATGTGCAATCAATGCGTCTCTAGTGAAATCAATTTATGCTACTGCATGTCTGACCAGAATCTGTCCCATTTTCTCCTTTTTCCTGTAACTCCATTTTTATCAAGTGTAATATGTGAAACTGAGTCATAGATTGAATAAGAAAGGTGGATTCAGGTTTAGTTTGGTAATTTCAGGCTCAGATTATAAATAAACCAGTAATGGAAAACTAAATAACTACATCAATCATAGACATACAGCTTTTCTCAATGGGTGCCTGTGGTGGAGCTTAGAATGATTTTAACTTTAGATACAGATGAAGTTCAGGCAGGTGAATTTAGGATAAGAATAAAAGCAAAGCCAGACCATGCATCTGAGTCATGTTGGGCACTGTGCTTTTGATCAACTGGTTTTAGGCAGATCCTCACCACATGACCTCATTTCATTTCTACTGATTAAAACTAGTTGAGAGCTTCACATTTTTTGTTCTGTTTCTTTGGGACAAACCCTGTAATGGCACCTGAGCTTCATTTTCAGAAATCACCTCTGACCACTACCCTTCCCACAGGAACAGGGACAAATTTTGCAGAGAAATCACGGGCACTAAGCCAGAAAATCCTGTCTTTCAGCATTTGTTCCCATACGAGGACAAATGATACTCTATGCTTCTTTGCATATAGATTTACCAGCCACGGTAACTAGCACCCAAGGAGTGGAGCAGCACAAAGCTCCTGGGATGGTGCTACAAATGCTTCTCTGATTACCCTTGGTGATTAAAATTAGCAGAATCTGTCTCTAGCTTTTGTCAAACATTACTTTCCTCCTTAGCCTGAGACAGTTTAGTTGCCAGAATAGGGTGAAGCCCCAAGAGGACTGTCCATCAGTTCCCTTCCTTTCTTTCCCCCCTCTGTTTGCACGTACCCCAGATTCTGGTCAAATCCTTCCAGAAGTGCAGCAGCTGTTTTCCTTTTGAGAAAATACTTGCAAATGCATTTTGTTTCTGGCAGCCTGTCTGTCTCTGAATCCTATTTCTGGATTCATTCCAAAAAGTTATTCTGGCAAAAATTTTACAACATCTCCATGACTGGGATCTGGGAGTTTTGCTGCACTCCTCCTGCTTTCAAATGTTTTTGCCCAGAGTCCTAGAAGTCAGCAGTTAATAGAACTAATAGGAACAGGAAAGGTTCCTTAGTAGCCCTGTGTGGGGATGCTGGGAATCCTAAGGAATTCCTGCCATTTCTCTCCCAGTCCACATGAGCTGCTGTGTTCACAGGTCACCATTCTTCCTGTGGTCTCAACCTTTTCTCATCTCTTTTCTTCAGGTATGTCTCAGCTATGACCACACCAGCTCGCATGTCACCTGTTGATTTTCACACTCCAACTTCTCCCAAGTCCTGCCCCTCCACAATGTCACCACCGGCTTCCAGCTTGACCATCTCCATCCCTTCAGTGGCAGTGAGTCCCTTCATAGAAGAGGAGCGACCACTGCTCCTGGTAACTCCACTGCAGCTGCACGAGAAGTATGACCACCACCTTCAGCAATTCAATTCCTTTTACCACAATGCCACCCATGAGAGCAACAGCCTGCCACCAAGTCCTCTGCGGATTGTGGAGGATGAAGAGTATGAGACCACGCAGGAGTACGAACCAGCACAGGAGCCTCCAAAGAAACCCACCAACAGCCGGAGGGTCAAAAGAACAAAGCCCAATGGCCACATTTCCAGCAGGGTGGAAGTGGACTCTGATACAAGCTCTGAGAGCAACAGCTCTGAGACCGAAACCGAAGATGAGAGAATAGGTGAGGATACACCATTTCTGAGCATACCGAACCCCGGGGCAACCAGTCTGGAGCCAGCCACTGCCTTCCGGCTGGCTGAAACCAGGACTAACCCAGCAAATCGCTTCTCCACCCCAGGAGAGTTACAAGCAAGGTTGTCCAGTGTGATAGCTAACCAAGACCCTATTGCTGTATAAAACATAAAACACATAGATTCACATGTAAAACTTTATTTTATATAATGAAGTATTCCACCTTTAAATTAAACAATTTATTTTATTTTAGCAGTTCCACTGATAGAAAACAGGAGAGGAAAAGAAACTTTTATAAATTAAATATACGTATGTACAAATGTGTTATGTGCCATATGTAGCAATTTTTTACAGTATTTCAAAAATGGGGAAAGATATCAATGGTGCCTTTATGTTATGTTAAGTTGAGAGCAAGTTTTGTACAGTTACAATGATGGTTGTCCCATAGTATTTTGCGAAACCTTTTAGCCCTCAGTTGTCCTAGCTTATTTGTGCACTGCATTATAATGACTGGATGTATGATTTGCAAGAATTACAGAAGTCCCTCTGGTCGCTTGCTGTAGAGTCTCCAAATCAAAAAGCCCTGTAGTGGCACCCCCACTCTACTCCACCGTAAAAACACACATACACACACACACACACAGAGTCAGAAAGAAAAAAAAATTTAAAAAAAATATTAAAAAAATAATAAAAAAAATTCTTATATTAGAACTTTTATTTGCTTTCCGTGTAAGAGATGAGTTTTGCCTGCTCTCTGCCAGCCAAAAGGTTTGCTTCTTTGAGCACTGGGATAATAGTAGATCCAACAGCATGCTACTATTAATTACAGCAGGATAACAAAAAACATACAAACAAAAAAAAAAAGCCAACCTGCATTAAATAATGTTACTTATAGAAAGAAAGTAATACTGTGATTTTAAACCAAATATATTATTAATCAGATGTCAGCTTGTAATCACTAGGAGCTGCCATTTCATTATTTTCCAGGTATTAATTGTTCTAGTTATCCCTTAGGTAATGGGTTTAAGTTAGCTGAGGCTTTGAACCCAATACTCTATTCAAACAAAAAAGAAAAAAAAAAGAAAAAAAAAATTATTTTATGTTAATGGGGCAAATAGAATAGATATCTGTAATCAAGCAAGAGATCTAGCTGGAAAACAAATGCCACTAATAAAAGTGCAGTCAGTTTTCACCTCTATTTCTTAATGTTGATTTCTAATACATGATTTATTCTTTTGTTTCCCCTCACTTTTCTTCCCCTTTTTCTCTTCCTCAGAAAGAGCCCTGACAAGCTTCTAGCACTGCCTTGTTAGAGTTGCTGTTGGAGTAAGGCTTACTCTTAGACACAGAAAGGCCTTTCAGGGAAGAACTTGATTTGCTGAATGGCTAAAAAGTATAGGCACGTAGGAAGGACAAAGCAGAGTTTATTTCCACTCACATTTATCAACTCCATTACTTGAGTTGATAGTGGCAAGGCTGATGCAGAGCCCATTTATGAAGGCAAGCATACTATGTGGGTTACAGCCCTAGTAATCCATGCGTGACTATTTGCAGATGGACTACTAGCCTATGTGTGGCTATATAAGCCAGTGTTTATATACAGTCAGTGACAATCTAGAAGTCATTGACTAGTAATGAACAAGGATGCTGTCAGTGTTGGAGCAGATGCATCCATGCAGACAGAAGCAAATGGCTTCTTTTGCACTGAATTCTCATCAGTTTAGTCAGGGTCACTCTGCCTCTTCTATACTTTTGATTTTTTGTTGTGTATTCAGTTGGCACAGCATTGACTCAGGATTGATGTGGAAAACAAATGTTTTTCCTAGACTCTGGGGATTCTGAAAATGAGAACATATGTTTTACAGGTATTACTGAGCTCTAAATAAGAGCCTGTCAAGAGAAAAAGAATTTCAACCAAACTACACTCATCCTTTGGGCCACATTCTGATCCTAGTTAAATAAAGAGAAATACATCAAGGAAAATTTGTGAGATGCAAGCCTGAGGATCAAAAGTCCCAACTCAGTAAATTGTTCAAGCATATGCTTATTCTAATCCCAGCAAAAGTTACCTTCAGCATGTGCTAGACTCTCATTGACATATCCAGCACATGCAAAAAGTTAAGCATGTGCCTAAGAGTTTTGCTGAACAAGGTGTCCTATTGATTTGAGACCTGAAAGCAAAGTACAACAAAAGAAGCTCTTTGCCAGGATGACAAAAATCAGTGAGTTCCTCACTGTATAAATAACCATATCACATTAGTAAGAACACAGGTGAGTCTACCTGAGCACCAGATTCAGCAGAAAATTAATTTAAAAAAACCCTTATTATAGGAAAAAAAGTTGTCCACTAGGATGTTAGTAGTAGAACTAAAAGGCTAGGAAACTAGCACAGCTTTGGGCTATGTGGTGGCTGCACTGCTTATTTGAGAAATCTATGGGAGATGGCAAATACATACTGTCTGGACTTAAGCCTTCTTTGCCATTTTTCCCTGGCTGGCATGTACTTGAACACACTTGCCTTTACAGACTGAAACAAAAGCTCTCTACAAATTCTGGACACCATACTCTCATTTTCATCCCTTTAGTCATGCCTATTTATCTGCAATCCCATGCAGCAGAATATCCACCTCTCCAGTAACTCTGCAACTCAGTAGTATAGAGGGCCAGGTGGGCTTTCCTAATGAAGACCACAAGTTTCCAAAGGATTTGCACTGTTGAGTTTCTGTGGACACTTCTGTATCTGTCCTTTCAGGAAGGCCTCTGACACTGCAAAGATTTTGCAGGACAGATGAGACAGAAAAAGGATGGCAGAGAAACAAGAAATTTGCCCCAAAATCACCCATTGTAGTGGCAGAATAGAGATTATAACACAGGTCTTTTATATATCAACCACAAGGCCAGCTCTTGTTGAAGTATCTATAATAGCCCAGACAGATTAGTCGGGATGGAAAGGGAGCATGCCTTGACGTTGAGTAGATTATTTGACTACTACCACTTTATTGTGGAGGGACAGTACAAAATGAAGGAGCAATTCCATATGTGGGAGCTGTATATGTAAGATTTATTTGGTATAGGTTTAGGGAAAAATGTCACACTTCTTCTGTTGCAGTGCCTCAAAGTCAAATTGTTGTGCAGTACCTGCTCTTTCTCCCCCTCGGAACATACACAGTGTGTTATAGGGCAAGCATGAAATTAGGCTGGAGACTTCACATGGACCTAAGAACAAGAAAATACAATTGGGGATATGGCTGCCTAAGCCCTTAGATCTTTGTTAAGGACCCAGCCTTACAGCACAATTCATGCAGCAGTGAATTCGGGAATTGCCCTAGCTTGGCACGCATAGAAGCAGGAGGAGGACACAGATCCTCACCTCTCAACTTGTGTTTGTCACACTGTGAGGCTGTTTCACATCAGTCAGGTCCACAACCAGAAGTTAGTAAGTCTATCTGGCCACAGGTGCTGCTGGCAGGCTGCAGCCAGTTCCTGCTGGCCAAGGGGTTGGAGGCTGCAGCAACACAGAGCAGAGCCAGCAAGTGCCTATGGAAAAGGCCAGCTCCCCTGTTGGGGATATTTGCTTCATTATCCAGACCTTTGAGCTAGGCAGTCCCAGCACTCTTGAGCCATCACTGTGTGATGCTTACCACTTCTTTGGCTGAAAATCATGGCAAGAAGAAACATACTTCGAAGAGGGGGAGAAATATTCTGTTGGTGGTTAATTTCCATACTATTTAGTTTAAGCCATGAGTTTTTACTGTGTATGTGCTTATATGCAGGAATTATTCCAAGATAAAAGGCTGCTTTCAAGAGTGTATAGCTGGATTATGTTGTGCAGAATCTGGTACAGCTTGCCTATTTAAGGGGTGTGAAACATTACAGCTCCATAGAGGTTCTCATGTAACAGAGGAAAGGCATCCTTTTGGCCCAGTTATTCCCTTCATCTCTTGAGCCTCCCCAACACACCCAGGTTTAAGAGATCAATCACTGCCTTTATCAGGGAAACGGGAAAGCTCCTTCTTTCCAGTACTCCAAAACAACAATGCTGCATCTCCCTGCTTGTCTCACACACATTGCAAGCAATTTCCTGAGCATCCAGGATAGCAAACTGGTGTCTCCTCCAAGGACACACCTTGCAGCCTGTTGAGCACTTCTTGGGCCTGCAGCATGGCTACTTACCATCACCTGGGACTTACTTCTAGTAAGAAACAAAAATGCACCTATGAAATGCTGCAGAGAAAGGCAGACAAAGAACTTGGCCAATTATCATCATTTTTAATTCTCTATTCTATTGTAAATATGTCTTGTACATATGTGGATGTTTTCATTATTTACTGTCTTTATGGAAATTGTGTTAAATGAGATGATCTTAGTTTATTGTGTAACACTGTAAATAACATAACGTCCTTTATTATTTATGCATAGGCATCTAACATGCAGAGAAAGTTATCCTCATATTATTTTATGATATATGTCAAAAAAGATGTTGCATTTTTCCTTTTGCTTTGAAAAAATTGTAATATATCCTCTTTCCCCCCTCTTTCCCTTTAAAAAAATGAAAGCTAATTTATTGTTCAGGAGAGAAAGGGGATGTAACTGAAAGGCAAACTGTTCAAAGAACATGCTATGGAAGCCACAAGCTACTGATAAACTAAAGAATTTATTATCCCAAATACAGCAATAAGTAATTGTTGATTTATTAAGGTTTTGTTATTCTTTTTCAGTAAAAGAGGTGCTGGGTTAAATTGTTTATGTATGGTCCTGGCCCAGCTGCTCATCAGACTGTGTCAGGTCACTAGCTACCATCTTTCTGTATCCAAACGTTGTTGTAAAGGTCTTGTTCTGTTGTTGTGGACCACTGTTCCTTGAGATTTCTGACTCATCCCTATGTGGGTCTCTGGCAGACACTCCTGCTCCTACATGAATTTTTAGTTTCTTAAGTTAGAATTATTAGCTCTACTGTAATCATTACTACTTAAGATGGATGGGCTTGGGGGAGGGGGAGGTATTGGGCGGGCAGAAATGACACAGTCTTGGGACTGTGGGAGGCTGCTCTACAAAAATGTCACCTCACT
Source organism: Acrocephalus scirpaceus scirpaceus (assembly GCA_910950805.1). Taxonomy (NCBI): domain Eukaryota; kingdom Metazoa; phylum Chordata; class Aves; order Passeriformes; family Sylviidae; genus Acrocephalus; species Acrocephalus scirpaceus. The sequence goes on from OU383776.1 coordinate 41,254,408, forward strand.
GTTCAGCAACGGTCAATAAAGCAAAACAGACACTAGGAACTCTTAGATGGCACCACCATGTCACTATATAAATTCATGATTTGTGCAGGTTCTAAATACAATGAGTAGTCCTTGTCTTCTTGTCTCAGGATAGAAATAGTGTAATGGGGAAGGGTTTGAAGGGCAACCCAGGTGAATAAATATTGGGAGAGGGTGAGGGCTGGGGAGCACTAGTAGGCTGAGTATCATTATTCTGAGGGAAAGGACAGTGGAAAGAAGATATTAAAGGTCTGTTGAAACATATTTATCTTGTAGAAGGTAAGAAAGGACTCAATGTTTAGTACCTTTCCCAATAAAAGAAATGGAGTTAGTCAAAACTACTGGGCACCATATGCCCGGAAAGATGTAGCTCTTCATATAAGGGGTGGGGAACTTGGAGAATTACTTGCTGCAAAAGATTGTGGATTGTAGATGTTTCCATGGTGGGGGCCAGATCTTAGGCATTAATCCAATGAGAATTACTAAATCCATGAAAACCACATCAGATGAGGGAAATAACTGAACTGAAAACATGTGGAGATTGTATAAATTGGAAATATTGTGTATACTAGTGCTGCTCTTACCATTCTCCAACTATCTGCCTCACTTGGAGAGAAGGAGGGCAGATATCTGATTTGGCTGTGCTTACATGAAAGTATGTAAAGTCATTTGCTGTTAATGAGCTTTAAACAAGAGGAGGAAAGCTAGGCATGAGCAGAGCAGAGAGAAATGCAGTAAAGATGTTTTGTATGTCTTTCACATCCATTTGTTCCCAGGGCTAGTTTTCCCAGGCCTTCCTATTGATGCAGAATGAGATGCCAAACTGAGAACTGATGGAGAAATGGAAGGATGGAAGAAGGGAGGGAGGGAGGGAGGGAGGGAGGGAGGGAGGGAGGGAGGGAGGGAGGGAGGGAGGGAGGGAGGGAGGGAGGGAGAAATGGAAGGATGGAAGAAGAGGGAGGGAGGGAGGGAGGGAGGAAGGGAGGGAATGACTTGCAAGGGTTTTCTGTCACCCTCCCTCTTCACTGGTTCTCAGCCCAGAGAGTAAAGACCTGGTGGTCCAGTCTGATCTCAGTTTCTCTCAGACAACTTCCCTCTCTTTCTATTTCATGTGGAGGGATCCTGTGGCTGTGAGGCTGGATGCTTAGGCTATTTGCCCCACTAAATGTCTTAGCTGTGTAGGGCCTTGTCACCTCACAGCCAGCCCAAGCTAGCACATTATGGCACAGTGCTACAATGGAGGAAAGGATGATGCTTCCTGATTGCAGGCTGTTGAAAGGGACTGCTTTGAGAAGACAGACCCCTCCTCAGGCATCCCCACTGTCTTTTCATGCATGGGATGGAGGTAGACAATTTCTGAAGCAATTACGTATCATAAGAACCACTCAGAGTCAACAGGACTAAGGACATCATGACACATTTGATACAGAGAAGAGGGCTCTAGGAAACATATCCTTGTGTGTCCCAAATGTCTGTCCTTGCAAAATTTGTTTGTCAGTCCATGCTGTCTTTATCCTATTTGCTTTCTCTGCACAAGCTTCTGCCTCTGCACTTCTCCACAAGGTCTGGAAGCAGATGGCGTCAGGGAAAGCTACAGGAAAATCAAGCAAACCCTTCTCATTTCTGCAGCCCACAGCTGGGTATGCTCTTAGCATGCCAACTCCACCCAGTTATGAGCACGTGTGATTTGGAGAATGCATTCCCCAAGTTAATTCTTTCTGTCTCAGTTACAACTAATGGGAAGAAAGCTATCTCAAATGCCTTGGGATGTTGCAGTTAGTTGGTGATGATTAACCTGTGCAGCAGAAGCAAAGCAACATGGACTGTGCATAGGTTATGAACCTGATAACTCTTCTTTAGTGACAACAGACCCTTGACAATGGCTCTTTCAGGGCTAAATCTCATTTTACCTTAAAAAAAAAAAATGGAGCCTTAGGGATTTCTGATCCCAGTGTGCCTTTTCTACCTGATGCTATGACCTTTTGCTAGAGTCATTTCAGATTGCTCTCATTAGAAAAGTTCTACTGATTGCAAAATTATTTCACGTCTCCAGATTAAAGCTGGCAGGAGAAGTGTCATAAATCACTGATATGCTCCTGATGTCCCCATTTCCACACATGAAGACAAGGACTAAGGGACAGGTCCACATCTTCCAGCAATGAAGAGTTGGAACAAGATCAAGCCCATGCACATCTAGAAAGCTTGACATGTCACTGGGGTTGGGCACAATATGGTGACTCCAGAGGGTATTTAGAGTGCTGCACTTTCTAAGCATTGCAGGGACTGAGACAAAGCCTTTGGCATGAATGGAATTAATTTCCTTGAAAGCGAGACCTTACTCTCTAATGTTTTAACTCCAGAAGGGAGCCAAAGCACCAACTTTAGTTTGAAACTGGACTTCTAATGTAAATGGCAGCTCCTAAATTTCCCCCTAGGTTTTCCCCCCGTGGGGATAGCAGGAGTTTCCTGCACTGGAAGTAATGCCTTAGGAACTAGAGAGGAACCCTGGCAGCAGTGCATAGAAAACACCTGAAATAAGGCCAGCTCATATGACGACAGCAGCAGAGGAGGTGTCAAGGGAGTCTTTGCAAGGTTATATCCACATCAGTTGGTAGGGAGTACAGCAATTGTTAACAACTGATTAAGTCATTACTCCAGTAATGGCCAATTTGGAGCCATGCTTCAGAAGCCAGATATTGTGTGGGAGGTATTTTAACTTACCCGGCACATTACTGCATCAGTTGGATGTATTCTCTATGTGTACACACGCACATACAGTCTCTCAATTTTCTGTAACGATTTCCTGATGTTCGGTGCATGCTCAGTGACAGGAAAGGAAAAAATGTCACAACAAGGCCATTCAGCAGCTGCAAAACTGCCTGCATCCAAGAGAAAACAGTTTTTCACCTCAGAGAGGAAAAAAATGAGGGTGGTATTTGTCCTGTACAGCTGTGGAGATAAGGAAAAGGAATATCTCTTTCTTTCCCAGCTGGACAGGCTGGATCACAGGTTGCAGAGGAGCTTTCACAGGGCCACACCTGAGAAGGGACTGGCAAGGAAGAATAAAGGGACTCCAGCAAGGGTAAAAGGCAGCCATGTGCCTCTCATTTCATTGAAATAACCCTAGAACAATGGATTCAATCCCAAACAGAACAAAAAGAGTCACTAAAGATTCCCAAATGGTGGGTCCTAGGCCTTCTACATGTGGCAAAGACAGACAATTTCAAAAGAGCAATTTTTGTCCCATATTCTGGTTCTCAGGATGTTCCCATCTTGTGCTCCCCTTTCTTACCCTAAAGGCCCCAAAGCTGAGAGTGAGGTGAGTCAGATCCTCCACAGAAATGCTCAGTAATCTGCACAATGTGCCTACAGCAGCATTTCTAGAAAAAGCAAAGGGGACTACTAGTGCTACGAAAGCAGTAATCCAAAACTAAAGGCCAATTAAGAAATAAAGGCCACTTAGATGAATGCCATAGTATAAATCCAGGAACCTGAAATTCAGCATCCCCTTTTAAAATCATCCCCTAATCAAAGCTCCAGAAAACAAAATAGTGCCATCCTAGTAATACATAAACCATTTTAGTAATTAAAAATGCCCTGTAATTCAGTCAGCTTAGTTAGTTATCTGCACACACCATCTTATCATACCTAAGTAAAACATGCAGTATTATATGATGGCTAATGATTATGAAATAGAGCTGAAAGTAATAAAACTCCAGATAAGAACCGGCAGACTACAGCTATCTTGTGTTTGTTTTATAATCAACTTCTCAATTGTCATGATATTAAACCACACATTCTGGGTCATATCAATGGAACAGCAGAAAGGGTGTAAGGATCTTATGCAGTAACCCTAATACTTTCATTTCCAAGTGCCAGCTTCCTTCAAATAGAACTTACACGACCTGTTACAAACTCTGATTACTGAAGTAACAGACTTGAAGTTCAGGTAGCATAAAGTCCAGATAACAGAATTATTATCACAGTGATTCTACATGCAGGTCTTTATTTTGCTGTCCAATACAGTCCAGAGCTTATCTAATTATTTCTCTGCCTCTCATAATTAGTTAAAATTGCCATTTTAGGGCTTCATATATGGAAACCATAGTATTTTTAGTAAATTTCACTTTCTGTCTTACAACTTCATTTGACTGACAAGAGCTGTACTGGCTCAACAGCAGAACAGCTCTCAGCTTGGTCCCAAGGTGATTGCAGTAGGTCTTCAGCTGCAGGGGAACAGAATGCTTTCTGCTTCTTCTTTGGTATTTCACCAGGATCACATCATCAATGTCAGCACATACTTCCAGGCTGCTCTTTGAAAAGATTTTTGGTTCAGGATCTAAAAGAGCTGCTGCTTCCCACCTCATTTCCACAGGCATGCACCACATCGTTTAGATTTTTAAAAATAAAAAGAGCTGGGGGGGGTGGGGGGGCGCAGAGCAGAATAAAGCTGATGCTAGGAGGTTCTGTCTCAGAAGTAAAAGATAAACAGCTTTGCCAAAGAGTCCATATTTAGCTTTGTCACATACACTGAGCAAGATATTCTTCATCTCAAACTGAGGTGGTGGGAAATGAACCATACTGCCTGTGGAAACTGATGATGCAGAATTTCAGAGCAGAGGCTCAAGCCCGCTTGCAGTCTGTCACCCAGAGACCTGGAATCCCTTGGAGTTCCAAAAGTATTTCAGAGTATTGCTCTAAACAGACAGCTGAGTGTGTTGTAGTGCATCAAGCCCTTGGCATGTGTGAAGGTTTCAAAGGTCAGCCATTCTTGGCTGCAACTTGCCTTCGGGGTGTTAACTGCACCCTCACTGGCAGGGAAGCCCCTTGGCTTGAAGACGCTTTGCCAGAGCTCCCGCCCTGAAGCTAGCTGACACACTCAGGATATCAGCAGTGCTCCTTCCAGCCCAGGGGAGGAAACAAATGCACAGCTTGACTTGCTGTGTATTGGCCTGAAACCAGACACTGTGTCAATACTCCACTGTAACAGCTATGGTAGTGAGAATTACTTCAGAACAGAGGCATCCAGTGACTTAGAAGCTGAACAACCTCTTGCACCAAAGAGCTAATGTTTTCCTTGATTTCTTGGAGGGGTGGTGTGTGGGAGCTGAGATGATGAAATGCAATGGAAACCTGCAGACTGCAGGCTGGGTTAGCATCCTTCAAAGCCTGGGGACTCAAAAAGCACTCAACAGCAAATGGTCTCTCCCACTACCAACATGGAACCTCACCCTTGTACATCTGAGCACTGACATGAGTATCCAATGACTGCAGTTTTGTAACCAGCTGTCCCATTCACCTACAGATAAACATTGTACCTACATAGCAAGAACTTGCAGGATATTATCCACTGCCCATGCAAGATGTTTATTTTGCCTAAAGCACGTAACTGCACTCGTCCAACTGTTCACTTTCACAGAGGACTCTTTAGTAATTCTAAAGATCTGATCTTCCTGTGAGAGTCTCCTAAATTTTGCAAGCTAGTATCTCTCTAAGGGGTAGGATATTCCCTTTGCTGCTAATAGCAAAATAGCAATGACAGCAGAGACCCAAGCATGCACTGGCCACAAGACTACTTAGCTAGCCTTGTGCTCAAGAAATGACATTTCTAGGAATTGCTGAAATATCTCTGTTATAAATGACAGTTCTCCAATATTCCATTTGAAAGGTTTATTGGAAAAATGGCAAAATGAAGAGCAAAATGAGACAGAGCCCACAATCAAAAGGACAGGTCAGAGCCCGGGGTCAAAACTGCATGAACCTGGGACATAGCCTCACCAGACCAATGTCCCCCCACAGTTCACACCAGTGCCTTTCTAGAGCCACATTTTATACTGATTTTGTGCCTTGAGGCAGTCCATTGCTGAGTCCAGTGTTTGGAAATGCAGATGGGGTTTTCTTTATTTCAGTAGGTGTGTCGAAATGGGTTCTGGGATGAAATGGGTTCTGGGACGTGTGTACAGTCTTGATTGAATTTTCCTGGTGGGGGCATAGGTGTGGGTGTCCCTGACGGTCAGGCGTGATGCTTATCGGAGTGTGATGACTGAGTCGTTATCGTCGTTGTCCTGGTCTCCGGTTTGTTGGTCCACCCTCCATTATTATAGTTGTGCCACCGTTAATGTCTGCTTGGAGGATGGTATTTCTCCCCACCCACGAACAGATTGCTGCATGGGGGGCGTACACTGAGGAATACATTTAACTTTGATACATACATTCAAGGCTGCTAAAAAACGTGAATTAATAGCTTATTTATAACAATCTCTATGGCTAAACATAGTGGTCTTAATTCTCACTCTTGTGTTTAGGCTAGAAAATTACACACCGTCTCTCTCAGTCCAAGTACAAAACAAACGATATTGCATATGCTGAATTCTGCCTCTCTGGAACAGCCTTTTCCACTATTGTATTAAACAAGCAAAAATGCCTGAGGTCAGATTCTGGAGAAGGGGCTTGGGAAAGTGAAAAATCTCTCAAGTAGTTGAGGAAAATGAATCCTATCTACCATTAATGATTTTGTTCATCCCTAAAGAAAAAACAGTTACTCGCTATTATGAATGACAATTCTCCAATTTTTCAGTAAGGAAATTTATTGGAAAATAGCAATATGAAAATCTGAGAAGAGCCACAATCAAGGTCAATTCCAGCCTTGGGATCAGAGGTGGGTTAACCTATGGACACAGCCTCTATCGCACTGCATCCCCCACGGTTCACACAGGCAGTCTCCTGGTGCCAGCTTTTATACAGTTTTCTGGTGAAACTGCAAGTTCCCATTGCTCCCCTTTGTCTTGTCCTGCTCTTCCTGCATATTCACACAGCTCCTTTTCATTATTTTTAGTTTGTTGTACAGTGTTCTGGGAAAAGGGTACAGTCTTGATTGGATTTCTTGGGCAGGGCATTGGGATGCAACTCCTTGACGAGCCAATAAGATGTTTATCTGGTATTGATCATCAGGTCCTTGCATCACCCATCTCCACCAAAGGCCTGCACCTCCCTGTATTCTTCTAATTCTCTCAAGTTTACGGGAAAAGAAAAGGATGGCATAGCTTCTGCTCACCCAACCTTGAGCTGATTTGTACAGTGGGTTATAATGAAATACAATTTATTACAGTAAAATACCGAATTATTTTAATAAAAACACAAATTAATCCATCACATATATAACATTCACTTTTAACATAGAAATGAAAAGAACTGGGTTAAATGCATGGAGCCTTCACCTCTGCCCCTCCCAAGAGAAATTTTGCTGCTTTTCTTGGTCTTTGAAGAGTCATAATTTGCCCCAGAGCAGAAAACCTTCTACAAGGATTGCAGCCCTGATTTGCATGTGCTGATTAGCCTCAGTATCACTACAGTTTTGTTGTGCAGATGAGCACTCTGAAACATCTCAATGTATATTCCCTGCCTTCATTCACAAAGCTGCAGAAGTTTGGCAGCTCATGAATAACTGTTTTGCTAATAGTAATCACTAATTCAATGCCTGGGATTAAAAATAGGATTGCTAATTCTATTAATAAGTGACAGTGATAATGTCACAGTGCTATGTAGTACATAACCCTGTTATAGCTGAAGTTTGTTACCATACTTTTGGGTTCTCTCTCAGCTAATTTGCAGGAAGTTTCAGCTGCAAATAGCCTGTTTGAAGTATGAAATACCAATTCCATGCAATGTTCCAGTACTTGAAACTACCCCCGAAAAGAAATCTATCTGACCCTGATGCTATTACTAGAAAGGGAGAGGAAAATATCTCTGCTGGTGGCTGAAAGACAACAAAGTAGCTTGGAGTGGTCAGTAATACAGTTTTGTTCCATGATGTCTGGTCTTCAGAAGATGGCTTTCTAGACTGCATGTGAAACAGGCCATGACCAGCTTCAAAGACAGGGAAGCAAAGATCACTTCTCTACTGCTCCCATTTTCTATTGACTGCCTAGTAATTCTGCTTGGATATCTCCATGTGGGGAGGGCAAGAAGTTGACCAGCCATGACTATTTAGGACCTTTGGGGAAGAGAGGTAGGAACCGTTCAGAAGGCATAATTGAAAAGGACTGACATGAATTTCTTGCTGATGAGAGAGAACAAAAATTCAACACAGCTTTAACACTTAGGAATACCCCACCCCTGTTAGGGACAGCACCATGGGCCTTTTGGGCTCAATATCTGGGACTTGCAGCTCTGTTTTGATCTCACATATGGACCTCGTTTCCCTAACACCTTCATGCTGCAGCCAGAATGCACCGGCCCAGGACAGGACAATCACTTTGTTTATTTCATAGAAAGCTAGTTCTAGAGAGGCTGTGCACAGCAGTCATCTCTCCTGTCTCCTATGTTAACAGGGACACATTTGCTGGACATCAAAAGCAAGTACTACAAAGAGAAACAAAACATGGAACTATCGTATTGTTATAAATGACAATTTCCCCAATATTTTCAGTTAAATTTATTGGAAAAAATGACAAAGTGTGAAATCGAGTAAAAGCCACAAAGACAGCTCTGACCCTGGGAATCAGAGCTGGGTGAACTGATTAAGGACACAGCCTCACTGGACTGCTGCCTCTATCCCTGGTTCACGTCTGCCATCTCCCTGAGTTCAGTTTTCATACTGTTTTTATGCCCTAAGGCTAGTTTATTGTTCAGTCCAGTCTTTGAATATGCAGATCAGTTTTCTTCCTGCCAGGTGTGGATGTAGAATAGAATTCCGGTGAGGTTGATCTCATCTTTGAGTTTGTGCATGAATATTTCTGAGGTTCTGGGAAGGTAAATTTGTCTTGAATACCATTTTCCTGGTGGTTGTCAGCATTCCAGGAAAACAGGAAACCTGATTGGATTTTCTCTTGGCCCAGTGGGGGTGAATGTTGTGTGATGGGTGCTTGTGGTTCTTATCTGGGTGGCGCTCCCCCTTGTTGATGCTATCTATTTCCTCCAAGTATCAGTCCACCCTACACTGATGTGGGGATTCTGTCTTATTCTTTCATCTGGTGGGGAGGGAGGCACACCTCCTGTCCACTTAACCATGCATAGTTTCTGTACAGGGGGGTATCTCGGAACACGGTTTGTTTTATACAGAAATTATATGTTTTTAATAAAACTCGAATTAACCACACATTTGTAACAGTATCATCCAGCTTCATTAGACAGAAGGTTGCTGTTGAAGAAGAAACCAGTTTTTTGTCCGTTGAAAACAATTATGCATGGTGGTCAGAAACATCATGACAGAAGTTACCCCTGTGTGATCAGGACTGGAATAAAATAAATGTGAAACAGTCAGTAAAGCAGTCTGCTACACTGTAAGGACAGGCCTGCTTCCCTCCTGGCACTGAGACCCTCCACAGCAGAAACAAAATTACAGTGGATTTCAGCAATTAATAGCAGTAGGCTTCCAGAAACTGAAGCTTTTCCTCATTTACCTTACAAGTGGTGAAAGAGTGACTTAACTCATTGGCTAGGGGATGTTTATATTGCTATCCACTAATGACTTCCAGGCACTGCACCAGTCAGCAGGTCTGTGCCACATCTGAACGGTGCTCAATAGAGTATTCCTGCATCCCTGACACTTCTGAGTAGGAACACACTCATCTTTCAAAACACCACCTAAGTGCTGAGCCTAATCCTCAGTCTAATGTTTGTCCTGGTTACTTTGGTCCTAATTCCACCCCGACCCTGGGACAACAAAAGCACACTAGAAAACAACACTCTGTTTCTTGCACTCAGATGGGGACAAAGTTTTGCCTTTTGATCTTTTGCCCATCTAATTCTTCTCTGAGATCTCAGCTTAACTCCAGGGTGGCTGCAGCCAAAGCACCTGTTCCTGTCTTGCCACACTTTATCCCAGTCAATGCAGCTTTTCACCTGCGGAGGACTGCAATTTTGTCCCTGCAGAGGGATTAACAGCAGACCAGGTAGCATTTTCTTGCTGCCCCACAGGACTCTGGAAGATGGTAAACTGATGGTAAACTGAGTTTTTTGAGGTGTGCTGTGGCCTTCTTGCAAGGATTGACAGTAATTATCAACTTGTACTTTGGCAGTGCCTCTTTTGTCTCTTCTGTGACATGGCCTATAGGATGCGGCATCCCTCAGCCCAGAGGCTCAGCAAGACTCTCACAGACCATCATCTCTCTGCAGTCATTCACAGATGGAACACAGATTAGTGTATACAGCCAGAGAAGCCCTCTCATGTTAGGCACAAGGAAAGGAGTGGTCCACCTGAACAGGACCTTCAGGGACAGGCATTGTGAAAGCTGAATCAAGGGCAGGCACTGTGAAAGGCATTGTGAAGGTAGACCAAGATAAACAGTTCTTCAGTGGCATGCCTTACCCCTTAGCCATATCTACTGTTTTCGTCATTAACTACCTGCGTCCTTCACAGTTACTGAACCAGTACCCCTTCTCACAAGAAGGAGCTCAGCAGCATTTATGTCTCATACTAGTTGTTGTAACTATAATTACTAAAAGCTCTGTTAACAATTTGACTCATGCAAGGTCACACACTGGGGGAGGCTGCTCTAAATCATTGGCACTGTATTGCTTCCCTACCTTAATTTGCACAAAATGGAATGGAAAGTCCCTTGTTCCCTAGTTGTTGCAACTTTTTCATTAAAAACATCTCTTAAAGACATACCTGCAATTCTAAGAGTTTTTCACTTGAAACTGCACTTAGAAAAAGGAAACATAAAGACCTTAATCATGTTGAAATGTATTGTCTGGTTTTTTCTTCAGCTGAGGGAGCTAAGTTACATTCTGGTTTCCATGCAATTGGAAGAAAAATAAAAGACACTTCTGGAAGTGGGAAATAGCCTAAGCAAGGTAAAACTCAAGAAGGTTAATTAATTTTTTTTTTTAATTGAGTCAAACAGTGCATTGAAGTGCAGCCCCTTATAAAGTCATTTTCTGGATGTGTAGATAGTGTTGCTGTAGGCAATGAGGGTAAGCCAAAAATTTGATCAGATTGCTGGTCTCGCTTTAATGCTGATCTATCCTATCCAGTGCTATTCAGGCATTTAAAAACTCTGCTAGAGGGCAGGCAAAGTCGATTTCAAATTAAGTGTGCTAAAGACTGAATGAAT